>NDXB01007503.1:21706-180665 GCA_002631895.1 Agapornis roseicollis | reverse complement strand
AAAAAAAAAAGGGTGGTGAAGGGGGGGGGGGGGGAACGCACACAGCATACACTGAAGACCTGCTTCCTGGGAAGTGGACAGACATTTCCTGCTGATGGGAAGTAGAGAATAAAATCTTTTGTTTTCATTTGATTTTGAGCATGACCTTTGCTTTTTCTTTATTAAATTGCTTTTGTTTTGGCCCCAAAGGGGTTTTCTTTCCATCTTATTTCCCCCTGGCCCCATCCTGCTGAAGAAGCAAGTGACAGAGTGGCTTGGTGAGCACCTAGTGTCCACCCTACGTCATCAAATCAAGTTGGAAAAGACCTTTAAGATCATGAAGTCCAACCTTTACTCCCGGACTGCCAAAAGTCTACCACTAAACCATGTCACTGTGGGCTTCATCTCCATAGTTTATGAACACTTCCAGGGACGGTGATTCCATCACTTCCCTGGGCAGCCTGTTCACAATGCCTGACTACAATTGCAGTGAAGAACTTTTTCCTAATGTCCAATCTAAACCTCTCCTTGAGCAGCTTGAGGCCGTTACCTCTTGTCCTACCCCTTGTTCCTTGGGAAAAGAGACAAGCCACCTCCTCCCTCCATCCTCCTTTCAGGTAGTTGTAAAGAGCAATAAGGTCCCCACCCTGAGCCCTCTCAACCCACCACAAGCCTTTAATACAGTTTTCTACATTCACTGTTCATAACAGACTCCACAGGAACGGGCACTAATCCAGACAAAAGACCAGCCTACCCAATGTTCTTGTCTGGAGCTAGGAACAGAAGCTACCAAGGATAACTCAACTAGAAAACATTGTTCCAGGCAGCAGTCCAAGTCCACTTGCTTTTAAGTAGGTTTCCCCCAAGGACTGACAATTTTAGGGAAGACATCAAATGAATAAGACACACTGCTGCCAAGGCAGGGGAATGCACAGACAGAGGTGCCCCACATTGCAAATAAGTCAACATTAAGCAGTGGCTTTGTTTCAAGTTTCCTGCCCCATAACATTATTTCAAGTCTTCAGTGATGTGTGTAGACATATCCCAAGGCCGTAAGGAGAACTGCATCTTTCTTTCTTCTCAAGGGCTTGCAAACAGCCAATAAATTAATAGTTTCACAATTTCCAAGTAGAAATACTTTTCATGGGAAGATGATACTTTCATCTAAATGAAAATTGCTGAGGAAAGTGCCTGCTTCCCTGAGTGGAAAGTTTCTTTGTCAGAAACCTAGGAATGGTATACCTCAGCTGTTTTGGTATAGTTTGCTTGTTTTTTCTACTTCTCTGTATTTTAAGACACAGGCATTTTTTGTTGATTTTAGCCCAAATTTCTAATTCCAGTCAGTCACAGTCTTTACTGCTCTTCTCTCTGCCATGTTGACTTTTCTCCCTCTGCCAAAGTGCTTCTTAAACCTCCTCTGAATAATTCTGTTTGATAGCTTTTTCTTCCCCTTTTCCCCCATTGTTATTTAAGACTGTGCTTTTATTGCTCAACATACTCCAAGAAGCATTTAGGATAAATGCTCTGTCAAAGACACTTACGTACAGTTGAGCCGTATTATACTCTAAATGAATCACTGCCCGTGTTTCACAAACAAGGTTAGATAAGTCAGATTTTCCAACTACATTAAACATAGCTGTTTCAGACATGGTCTACTAGCCCTCAATAATCCTCCACATTGAAACTCGCCTCATATTTGAACCATGTCATGTCTGCCCACCAGGGACAGAAGCATGCTGCTAATACTTTTCTCCTAATGAAGATAACAAACCTATGACAGAGCAATCTTGGCCAATTTTTATCTGCAGAATGCAGGGGAAAGGCTAACTTTGCAAAGCTAGCTGGTCTCTCACCATCCCTCCCACACTTTTATTGCCTTTGATATCTTTAGATAGAGATTTCATCTAAATGGCCGTAAAAAAAGAGAGGTCTATGGGGGGAAAGAAGTCTGTTTCACCAACTAAGGAAGATTTTGTGCCATGTTTTATCTGATACTAATGAAGATCGCCAAGAGCCTGGTTATCAAAACTTGCCCGCTTTACTTGATCAGATAGATGAAGCAGCTCAGTGAATACTGAATCTATTTTTACCTGCCCACCACACTTTCAAAGGTGCTACATTAAATGTGGTCCTTCAGACAAAACTGAAATTCCACCTGAAGAGCAGCCACCCGACAGCAGGGCCTGAAAACATGAAGTTGGTGGCATTCTACTGTTCTGCAACGGGGAAGTGACTAAAACTCCATGGGGATTAAAAAGACAAAACAGTTATGGGGAAATACGAGCTGAATGAGATGTTTCTTGAAAACAGAAAGAAACTGTGGCACTATGGATCTGATATAGTGAAGCATTTGTGATACAAATAATGTCTCCAAGTGAAACAGAGCAGCCACTGAAGCTCCATATGTTTCCAAACTCACAACAGCTGCTTTACAATGCACTTTTTGTCTGGAACTGGAACTGGAAAGGGAGGTTCTTCATCCCCTCACCCACTTCCTACACTAATGCAATAAACTTGCTCAGTCACAGAAAAAGGAAGAGAAAAGAGAAAAGGAGAGAAAGTGATCAATAATCTGTGGGCAGCTGCTTACTTTCCAATTGGTTGTCCAGGAGGGGTGTGCTCCACTTCAAATCCTGCTTGTCTCAGTACATCAATCACAGTGTTGTTACCGAGGAAGTGACCTAAAATACAGGTAGAAAATAGCACTGTCAATCACACTGCTCCTCTCACTCACTTGAGTTCCCCCTGTTGGAACAACAGGTTTGAGAAGCAAGGTTACCAGAAGCTAGACCAGCTCCAAAAGCAAGAAAGGCACATTATGCAATCTATTGTAATTCAGACTCAGCTATTGACCACATAGCTTACTGCAGTGGCAATGGCCAGAGGAAGAGAACATGTACAGCCTGATATGATCTTCTTCTATCTTATTTACCCCTCCCTCCCCTCACATGGCCAAGGGAACTGGGTGGATAAAAGAAAACCCAGATGAACTGCTAGTCTTGTCTTCCACTGTGGCCATTCTTAGTATGTGCATAGAGTAAATAAAGTTCTAACATGGATATCAGAATGACCCTGCAGTGGCAAAAATATCACTAGAGCTTTGAGTCATGAATTAGAGCAACTTACAATGCCAGATGTCCACCCTGCCCATCATCGTTCCTTGACATCTGCTCATGAAGAAGCTCTGAAGCTGCTGTACTACACACTTAGTGCTTTACCTAAACCAGCAGTGATTCAGGAAATGCTTCATCAACTGCTCAGCCACCTGCACAGCTGGTTTGGGAGGAGCTGGGATGGTAACCTTATCTCTCCCAAAACGTGAAGATTTAGGCTTGTAAATCACGGCTCTCTGCTAGAAGTGTAAAGGTCGCATTCCTATTCACAGAAGTAACAAAGAGCCCAGTAAGTACTGCAGCATGTATGGGCCTTGAAAGAGTTTACTTAAGAGAGTCCTATACACTTGAGGTCTGAACCAAATCCCACTGGAGTCAATGGGAGCCTTCAAAGGGCTTTGGGTACAGACTCAATAAGGCAGTGTAATCCCTCCAAAGCTTTCAACTTATTGTCAGGGTCCCACATTGTTTTCAGGGTGGGTTAGATGTATAAAGCAAAGAGGCAAGAAGCCTACTAACAGGTTTATTAAAAGCCACGTAACCCAGTAACCTGTCTCCAACTGTAGCCCGTGGTGAATATTAAAGGCATATAAATATCTACATGAATAACACTAAGAAAGGACAGAACAATCCTCCTCCATTATGTCCATTAGCTTCCAGTTCTGTATGGGTGGGTGACCCCCATTTATACCCAGGTCACTGCACCTCACTGCCACATCTGAATAGACCAATTCACCATGAATGTGCTCAAGTCTCTGCCTCTGTGTACTTTTTGCCCTGTGACATCTTGTAGCAGGGAGTTCCACCACATGCCACGTGTAAAAAAGCACTCCTCTGGTTTGCTGCTGCTTGCCTTAAGCACAATGTGTTTGCAGGAGATGCTTGTAACCGCCTGGCTCCATAGCAGAGCCAAATGCTTTGCGTAGTGAAAACAAGGAGAGAGGACATGCCCGAGTCTCTCCCCATGGATGCCACTGTGTAAGGAGCTGGTGTAACTGTCAGCAGCATCACCCCTAGGGCACTTCACCCATACTGCACAAAATTGCTACGGCTTTAGGAGTAATTCAGTTCCTAGTACTCACTAAGCCTGCATCTCTCTACTCATGCTGCCAACAAGGGCGCTAATTCACATCAGTTGTGGGAATGATGTAGTCGCATGGCTTTCAGTGCAACTTGCAAGCACTGCTAAGAGCTTTTAGCCAAAAGACATTTCTTTAAATGATTAAACATACATTTGCAGACCCCTAGTGTGTTCCAGGATTCCTCCACTTCCTTTTAAGAAAACTCAAAATTTGATTTTCCCCTAACTTATTTATAACAAAAGCCAAAGGAGCAAACAGCAGTCCCAAAAATGTGTTACACACCCTCAGAGATTCAAGAAATGAGACATTTGTGAGTGATTAACTGGGTTTGATCACATCCTGACTTTTTATGCAGTGGCCAAGGCAAATAAAGGTCCCCATTCTGTCGCTGGCAAAGTGACACTGAGCAACCAAAGATAAAGGTGTCCAAGTCAGAGATGTTTCTGAGTCTGCAGGACAGCGTTCTACTTTCCCTGAACCAGAGTCTCAAATGCCAAGAGATTTCTTAATGTAAACAGTTGTCCTGAATCCAGCAAATCTTTGACACCGTGACAGTACAAAAGAACCCAATTTTAACCACTTTAAACCCAGTGAAGAAAGTAACTATGCAACAGCTCTGATTCCTCCTCCGAATGGCAGGATCCTCAACAATGTCAGCTACTCAGCAAAGCCCACAAGTCACTTCAGGTGATGGCTGAAGACCAAAAGGTGATAGTATGAACTTCCCATTCCTGCCCTCTGTGTGGAGACCATGATGAAAGCTGCTAGCTCACTGGACTGGTGATCTGCTGTGCAGGATAAGCATAGTGAGATATGTGTTTCCACAGGTTAAGTCATCCCCAGCCCTTCAAGTCCTCTGCCATTCCTGTTTCTCTTGGGAGCTGTCCTCCAGCTATCCAGGAGTTTGTGTCACATTTTGACTGCCATTACAGTCAATAAAGGAGGTTCCTGCCTAGGTAAAACCCACACACATGGGGACTGTGTGCCTCCAGGACCTTTTCTGAGTCCAGGGACTGAACTTCTGCATCACACATCTCCTTACCCTCTGCTCCAAGCTTAAGGCTTATTCCTTTAATTTTGCCTTTCCTAGCATGAAGGAATACCAGCTTCCATCAAGAAAACCCTACCAAACTTAAAATCTCTGAATAAATCAAAATTGTCACTACAAACTTTTAGGTGAACATTTGAAGTCTACAATTCAACACACAATGAAACATTTTCAATGCCCCGGTTCAACCAAGGTAAAAGAAAACAACAACAACAAAAAAGATCAAAACCAACCCCCAGCTTCAACTATCCCCAAATAATTCTTCATTTCACACACATAAACAGAGCCTGAAGCTTCAATAACCACTAGGAAGTGGCATGAGCACATCTGTGCAAAGCTTTACATTTAGACTCAGCTCACAATGTTCCTATTTGCATTATCCCATGTGCATCTGGGTAAATCACCACCTATCGCACCATCAGCTTACCCTGTTCATGTGTCCTTTCCACCTACTTGCAATATTTCTATACAGATCAGGTCTGACTCCTTTTCTTCACTTCTCTGCTCAGTTAGAATTCACATATTGCAACTGGCTTTGTATTTGCTATTTTCCATCAGAGCAATGCTGCTGTGGCCAACTCATTGACTGCTTACGCACAGTACAAAGCAGCTTGAAGTCATGGTCTACCTCAGCAATGGAAAACCTGGAAATACGCATGCTCAAAAGTTCAAGCCTTCCCACCCAATACACATCTTCCCAACAGTTATCCATGGTATCCCACAACAAGGAGCTCCTCAGGATCAGGAAAATGTGGAAAAGGAGGGTTTGAGGCAAAAGGTGGCACATGAGAGGTCCAATGCAGGTGAGTAAAGCGAACCATGAAAATATGCTTGTGTCATTGCTGTACTTTCATGGTTAAGTAATTCCTGGAAGAGATGTCTTGGCTGGCCTTTAGCTGCTAAATCCATCACGATTATCCTTCCCAGTTTTAAAATCCAGGAATCCATATTTTCTGTATGAGATATTTCCTACATAGAACCATTGTCCTTTTTTACATATATATATATATATATTGTGATAAGCATTTGCTGATTAGATATCGACAACAACATAATACTTCTGACAGCTTATGGCATGAATGAAAACCAATTTAACCTGTCTATGAGAGACAATTAAACTGAGCATCAGTGAAAAACATTGAGTCCTGGCCTCTGACTGCCCATATGTGCAAACAGAACATGTAATAGTTGCCAGATTTTTTATAACATCAGTGGATTTATTTTTTATTTATAGATATAAAAAAATGTGCTTTTTATATACGTGTGTGTGTGCATGCTTCTGCTAAAACCTCTCAAAATTTCTCTGCCTGGCCTGCAAATTTTCATGAAAATAACAAAATCAAGAAGGTATAACTATTGAAAAGTTACTGCGTTTTACATATTTATGAGACAGATTAGAGACAGGGGAATGCTCTCACCTCTCCGTCACTATTCTCTCTTCAGTCTAAACCTGAGTAAACTATTTCTGCAGTATTAACCAAATTTACCTTGACAGCTGATGAAAATTGGATCCAAGAGGTTAGAACACAACTGCCTTGGGAAATCCATGCAAGTATGGGAAAAGGAGAGAAAACAGACATAAAAAGACTTTCTAGGTAGGGACCTGGAAGTAGAAGAATGTACTTGAGCAATGGAAATATGAAGTACAGCCTCTCTTAACAGTTTAAGGTAAAAAAAGAGGTGTGGATGCAATCCTTCCATCCTTAAGGATAAGGAGACACTCATGGGATTTGCTTGGGGACAAGATCTAGCGCTAAACACTGAGTCAATTCATAGTTTGCACACTGTCCTGGGTTCAGCAGTTGCAGTCAGTTTTTCTTCTCTTTAGTAGCTGTGTTTCGACTTAACCCGGGAACAAGGCTGATAAGGCCGATGTTTTTGGTTGTTGCTGAGCCATGTTTGCCCTGACCAAGGACTTTGTGAGCCTCATGCTCTGCTGGGGAGGAGGGGAAGCCGGGAGGAAGGAGGGACAGGACTGACCAAAGAGGTATTCCATACCATAGTACGTCATGCCCAGGGGGTAACTGGGAGTTACCCTGAAGGAGAGGGAACTTCCCGGTCAGGCTTGTTTTCGGCAGGTGGTATCGTACCCTCTTCCCTTGTTTTCCTTGTTATTATTATTATTGGTGATAGCAATAGTGATTTGTGTTGTACCTTAGTGACTGGATTGTTGTTATCTGAACCAGTGGGGGTTGTATTTCTTCAGCTCTTCTTTCCTCCCACTCCTCCGGGAGCGGAGGGCCAGAGGGGAGGGGGGGTGGAGTGAGTGAACGTGCTGCCTAGCTGGGTTTAAACCACGACACACAAAAACACAGTGGAGTGGCTGACTGGCTCGGGTGTTTCTTCATTAAATTCAATGAGCTCAAGATTATTCTCCTTTCACTCATGTCTTGTTTTATCAAGACAGAGGTTCTGGAGGCACTGGAGGAACACGTTATACGGCACGGTTGCTGCCATTAATCAAACACTCTCCATCCCTGGGTTGCTTTTTTACTTTTAATTAAGATCTGTGCTTTGGACTACACAAAGCAGACACATGTAATGCATTTCCTTATCTCCACAAGGTTTCATTTTTCACTGTTACAAAGAAAGAACAAACCACTTTATTTTTTTACTACAAGGTGAAAAATACACGGTTTCCTTAAAGCATGTGCACACACAAACACCCACTGCTGAATAAAAGGCATTTTCTTCCTTTCTTTGTGGAATATCCTGAGGCGGTGAGAAACACACTTATCAGCCAACTCTAACAGTAACAGCCACATATTTTCTAATTGACCACAGAAACTAAAGCTCTCCTTTACCATTTCAGACATTCTGGTGACGCCCATCAATAGCATACCTAAGCATAAGGTTGCATCCCTCAAAAGTTAAATGAACCTGGGTGTTCCTACACAGAAAAACATAACCTTGTCTTGATGGCAGAAGCTGAAAAAGTGTTTTTAAGCAAACGTTATGTACTTTATCTGGGTCTAGAGATCTACTACAAATTACTTTGTCTCTTTGCTTCACAAGTCTTTGTTCCACGGCTTAGAAGGATAAAGGGGTACAAAGGAGCAGGAGATAATTCCCTCACAAAGGACCTCCATTGCCAGATCCTTTGAAGTTGTGCTAAAAAAGCCTTGCTAGCCCATTAGCTGACACACAGCAGAAACCTGAACTGTTTCCATGCACACTACAAGCAGAGCTATTTTCTGCACAATTAGTCATAAAAAGGGCCAATGTAAACTGTGTCGGGAGGTCTCAGTTCTTTACATTCTCCACACAGTGAATCAGACCTTATGTATAACGTTTTGTTGCCATTTAGACCTCAGGCTGCTTTGCAATCAGGAGGCGGCAGTCTCTATCCCTCCTTCTCTCTCGACACTGATTTCCAAGCCCCTTGGCAGCACCAGTGTTTATGGTAGTTAGGCTTCACAAGAAAGAGTGTAGGTAAAAATACATACGCTGAAAGCTCCACGTTCACAGTTGGGGCAAATATGGGCTCTTTTTGCTTGCTGCCTCCAAAAGCATGCCACCAGTTCTGTTGTTCTGAGACTGGTCACACTGAGCGTTTTGGAAGCTGCATGATGAGTGCATCAAGAAGGGGCTGTAGCAAGGAGTTACAGCAAACACTGCAGGCAGTGAATTTTATCTGAATTTGATATTTCTCCATTAAAACATTCCACCCTAACAGTCTCTAGGTAACAGCATGAATTTACTGGGGGGAAACACATGACATCCCAAATCACTCTTTCGTGCCATAGAAATGGTCCCATATGTCCCAGATCCATAATGGGGAATCAGTCTTGTGGATAAATCCTCCAAATTTTTAATTCCCTTCCATTCCTTGTCCACCATCATAGCTGCTTCTGTCTCTACATCCAGTCATTCTTTGCTAATGTCATCCTTTAAAAACTGGCACCTCTTTTAGCCTTTCTCATGCCAACTCAGACTTAGATTCCTATTGCTAGCATAAGATTGCTCCTCTTTCTTCCTAAACCACTTACTTTCCTAAAATCTCACTTGTGCTTACCTTGAATCAGTATCTTGAGTGCACTTTGACAAGGAGCAAATGTTAGATTTGCTCACAGATCTTGCTTTTATGAGTTGGATCCAGATGCATCTGGAAGTTTCCTCCAGCCTGAGTACCCTTCTAATGTGAAGTGTCTTATCAGCGTGTAAAGAAACACACCAGGTAAGCAATTAGGCAGGTGATAACCAGCATCCAGTGATGAGCATGATGTTGGGGCTACCTGAAAATACTGATTTTTAGATTTTACTGATAACAAGAAAAAAAAATAAGGCTTCTGGAGATTCAGCAGGGGAATTTTCTGGGAATGGTTGGAAGGATCCCAGGGCTCCCCCCTTCCAGTTAGTATAAAACATAAGCCTTACTAAATGCCAGAGGATGAGACATTCAGTGTATGTATCATCAGCATCTCAAATGCATCCCTACCCATATCAGATAGACCAGATGTAACAAAAGCTTCCTAGAGGCTGGTATTCATGAGCTGCATATGGGCTTTCCAAGAGAAGGTGACTCCAAGATACAGCACAGAACTGAGAGTGCCCTACAGCAGCTCCTGGGTAGGAACAGCACCAAAATACTATGGACAACAGATGCAATGAGAGACAAGTGTGAAGCCACAGGAACTCAGCAGCCTCAGAGATAACCCCTACTAGGTCTGTTGATGCTACCCTATGCAGCTGTACTGGATTTGTGTGGCAAGGTTTTGGTAGTGGGGTGGTTTCTGTCAGAAGCTGCTATAAGCTTTCCCTGTGTTCATCAAAGTCAATGCCAGCCAGCTCCAAGATGGAACCACCGTTGGCCAAGGCTGAGCACATCAGAAGAGAGGGATAGGGGAAAGGTGCTTTATGATTTAGTTTTTATTTCTGATTATCCTACTCTCATTTGATTGCTCATAAATAAAGCTAATTTCCCCAAGTCTAGCTTGTTTTGCTTGTGACAATAATTGGTGAATGATCTCTCCCAGTCCTTATCCTGATCCATGAGCCTTTCATTGTATTTTCTCTCCTCTGACCAGTTGAGGAAGGGGAGCGACAGAGCAGCTTTGGTGGGCACAGCAGCAGCTAAAGGATCATAAAGGAGAGTGCCCAGTGCTCAAAGCTGGGAAGTCTGTTTCCCCAAGTTGCTGGCTTTTGCTCTGATGCAGGACACAGTTTGGCACTTGGAAACTTCAGCATTATACAAAAAGCTGGGGAGAGGAGCTGGAGATGCAGCGAATGAGCTTTCTTCCTCCCCACTTTGGCAGGAGTATCCAAGCCCAAAGCATGCCTTAAAATACACTTTGTACAAGCCACATGCAATGGTCTTGTAAAGCAGTCTTTCATCATAGCTTCCTTACATCATGCCACCCCTTCTCCAAGGCAGATGGAGAAATCATTTTCCCTCTTGTTTGATGTTGTTATTTTCTGCAGTTGTGAGGAACTGACTCATAGCCACTTTGGACAGTCACGGGAAGCAAAGCAATAACACATAAAAGGCAAAGCGTGCAGCACTTTGAACGTCCAGCAATCCTCCCATGGCTCTCCTTCATTCTTTCCTTGCACGTAATCACCTCTCTCCCGTCTCACCCATGAGCACTTACAGAATATGCTCTGGAGAAAGGCCACACTGCAGCCAGGGGGAGAAAGGAGTGATGAGGGGTCAGAACACGAGGGGGTTATTCCAGCTTGATGTCAGGGTAATGAAGCACACATCTGTGTTTCCCCTGGGGTGTCTTTGCTATCTGCAGTGCGATACTGTACTTGGAGCATCTCACCCTGAAGAACAGACCCCCAGAGCTGCTTACTGCTTTCTTGCTGGCCCTTGGTACAATAAACTCTCCTCAAGTCTCTGTCATTCTGTTCTTTCTCTGCTTATCCCTCTGAGCAATCCTTCTCTTCAGGGTATAGAGATATTCCAGAGGCACCCAAATGTCACACACTAGAAATCCTTCTCTGGAAGTGGCCTGGAATGCAGTACACAGATCCTTAATAGACTTAGCACAAGATGGGACTGAGCTTACCATCTTGGGACTAGTGGCTATGCTGGAACAGCTCTCTGCTTTCAGGACCAATACAGTACCATAGAATCATAGAATAGTTTGGGTTGGAAGGGACCTTAAGATCATCCAGTTCCAACCCCCTGCCAGAAGCAGGGACACCTCACACTAAACCATGCCACCCAAAGCTTCATCCAATCTGGCCTTGAACACTGCCAGGGATGGAGCACTCACAACCTCCCTGGGCAACCCATTCCAGTGCCTCACCACCCTCACAGGAAAGAATTTCTTCCTTATATTCAATCTAAACCTCCCCTGTTTAAGTTTGAACCCATTACCCCTTGTCCTGTCACTACAGTCCCTAATGAAGAGCCCCTCCCCAGCATCCCTATAGGCCCCCTTCAGATACTGGAAGGCTGCTATGAGGTCTCCATGCAGCCTTCTCTTCCCCAGGCTGAACAGCCCCAAGTCTCTCAGCCTGTTTTCATATGGGAGACGCTCCAGTCCCCTGATCATCCTCGTGGCCCTCCTCTGCACTTGTTCCAACAGTTCCATGTCCTTTTTACCATCACTCAGCTCTGTGCTGTCTTTGCACACTTTCCCTAAATATATTACAAAGAAAACAATGACATTTTATTTGTATTATTTACAAAAAGGTCATTTTTTAATTCAAGTCTAAACCAGCTGCTTCACTTAGGTTAGGAATAACACCACAAGCGAGAACTGCAGTGAGGTCAGCCCCCAAGCATCTCCTCTGGCCTCTGTGTCCGACCACAGCAACAACTGAGCTGTGACAGACCAACCCAACAACAGGGTTCAAAGCTGCTTCTGACATTTCCAAATGAAGCAACCAGTCTAAGCTGCTCAGTCTCACTGGAGAGCATGGGCACCTCCACACAACAATTCATTCCAGCATCTCAAATACCAGCCTTGGGTGCAATTTTCTCTCTCCATTGACTGTGTGAGTTTAAATAGCAACTTTAGCCTCAGCATCTATTAGACATGGCATGATGGTCCATCAAGCTACCCTACCACTGCCCAGAAGCTCCCAAACACTGCACAGAGCCCATCCTTCTGCCCTGTCCCCCATCTTTCTTGCATGCCAGAGTTTGCAAGGGAGGGGGAACTGCACTGATCTGTGTTGGACAATGTGCTTTGGTTGGTTATGGGGCATTTTGGGCTATTTAATAATTTATCTTTATTTACACTGCAATAGGAGTTTTCCATAGAGAAACTGTCAAACAGAAGATGACCCTTTCAGTATATAGTCTTGAAGAAATAACTCAGTGGATATCAACGATCCAGTTTTAAAGGGCAGAGGAAGGTGGATGAGTAGCTCATAATACCCTATTACTTCAAGACTACTGTGTCTGAAATATGATGAATTCAAGCCCTTCCTGACTATGCTAAGGAAAAGGTCCTTGGGGGGATAAACAGCAAAGCCTACAGGCTGAAAGTGTTTCCTAAAATGTATTTGTGCTGTTTGCTGGTATAAGCTGGAATAACTTATCAGGACAAGAAACCTGTAGGAAAAAGGTTATGTGGGTAGGGCTGAAGTGAAGACAGGCCTTGCATAGTCCGCTATATATAGGAGGATAGTTGTTGGTATTTTTGCCCATAGCAGAATGCATGTTCCTCACTGTATCATGTTTTTGGGTGTGACTAGAGGTGTGTGCCAGCCATGCAGCTGTATGGCAGTGAACATGTCTCTATGACCCTCATGTGATCCCCTTCAGTGAACAGGGCCAATATACAAAATCTTGGGAACTTCACCCATTGCCAGCATTGCAGCCAGAGACAAAGAGATGAGTTTGAGGAAACCCCAGCATCTCTAAGAGTCTTCTCAGGTTGCTGAGACATGTCTGAGACTGGCCCAACCAGCTCAGACCATCAGACCATCTAAGTGCAGTCTGGTATGAATGTGCTGTCTTTATTGTTTGCCAACTGTCATCAACACCTCAAGCAGCGAGGAAATCCATAGGAAAACATAGTCCCCTTTTTTTGCCCAAGGTGCCTCATTAGTCTGCTTGCAGCCTTCCTGTAGTAGACAACATGCTCCCATCCGAGCCAAAGCTATCAGCTCTTTCCATGTAAGTCATTGTTGGCCCCCACGGACAGCAGCCACGCTAAAGTCCCAACAGCTGGCTCTAGGCAGGTAGCCTCCGAGCAAAGTGTTTCATATCCCATCGCAAATCCCTTGAGCCATCCCAAACTAGTCTGGAATGCACAAGGACCTGCTTGCCAAAGCCAGGCAAGCACTGGGGTGGGAGGGGGGGAGAAAACTTGTTTCCGTACCTCCCTTTTCCACACCTGTACTTTGCATGCAAAGAAGGTAAGTGTGAACGTGTTACTACAACACCTACAATGACTTGATGGAGTCTGAGCTCAGGGCAGCTGCTAGCCTTGGAAAGCTCCTTGGTCAGCAAAAGAGGGCTTTGTATGTAGAGTATCTCATTGAACTTGTGGAGACATTTCTGAGGCAAGGACCAGATCTTGTGGTAACTCAGATTTACTTTGGATACAGCCAGTACTACGAAATGCAGAATCTTTGCCTGCTTTAGGCAAAGGCTTCTGGCAGGTAATAATGATGTACTTAGTAGCTAGCTGTATAAAATAAATAGTGGTTACCACCATGGCATATTATTGCAGGTCTGACAATCAGAAGTTTAGTGATTTCCAGAGCTGGACTATTGATTTTATCTAATCAGTTTTGGTCTCATGGATGCATTTGGCTTTCATAATATGCTGTGGCCACTATGTAATTATGCACAGTGTAAAATAGCACTTCCCTGGTGTTTATCCAGAACCTACCCACTGATCATTTCATTGGGATTCTCCCAGTTCCCCCAGTTTGCACAAGCACAGCTCTAACCTGAATGTAAGAGAATGGTGCTCTTGCTCTAGTGTAAAATTAAACCATGCCAGGAAAGTGAGTTGGGGGCAATGTCTGTCAAAGCTGTGAAATCACTTCAAAAGACTACAAGACAGGCTGTCATTTTCTGTTTGAAAACCAGAAATCAAAGGTCCCAGTTGACAGGAGATAGATCCCTGCTTATTCTTTCTGCTTTTGACCTCCCACTCAACTATGTTACAGACTGGTTTCTATTTTACACTGGTTTCCTCATCTTTTCCAGGAGCTCCTTTCTGATGGTTTATTTGGATTGTGGGTGCCTCATAAGTGAAAAACGTGGTGATGCCATAGCACAAGACACAGTGATTCCTCAGCAACTCACTGGTTCCCTGCAGTCCAAGAACACAGGACAAACTGCACCGGAGCAGAGAGTACTGATGCTTTCCAGCCTGCTTCTCAAGCAGTGCCCTGCTGGCATAGGAAAACGAAAGCCTTTTGACTAGACTTCTTTAACAAGGAAACTCTTCAAGAAACCCAAACACTTGCCTCCTTAGTCAGTATCTTTTCATATTTGAAAGCTTCACGTTGTTGAGACCATTGACAGTTCATGCTTTTCCCAGTAAAATCCATCTGGCCACTGGATGTCACTGTTGCTGCAGAATAACACACCAGAAAGTTCCCAAATCAGGCTGTGAATAAGGTGCGCTGAAGTCACTCGAACTTGGAAATGGCTTTTTTCCTTTGAGCTAACCAGCACAGTGCCGGTGGCACTTGGAGACTGCCCCACCAGTGCGAACAACTGGGGGTAAGGCTCACTCAATGGCATCGAGGTCTCCACCAACATCTGAGGGCAAGTCTTCCATGGAGCTCATGGACCCTGACTCACCTATGCAGATGTGCATCCCCTCTTCTCACTAGCTCCACTCTGGGTTTGATAAGACATGTTCCCCCTGAGCCTCCCACATCCAGCCCTGTCTTCCGTTTGGACTCGACCCCTTCTCTTCTGCCACAGAGCAGTGCACACTGCAGCAAGCACGTTTCCAAGCTTGTCCTTGGGTCATGGATTAAAAGCAATTACATGTAGTTTTGCTCTGTGGTTTTAGCTGGCCCTGCTGAAAGGGCAGTTTAGTGTAGCTGTATGACTTTCAAGGTTTGAGCTAATATCTCAATTGAAACCAGCTTTTGTGTTAGACAGATCATTTGCCTCCTTTGAATTACACCAGGAATCTCCAAATCCACTCAAGCACACAGAGAAACCTGCCCTAAAAGACCTTTCTGAGCCTTTTAATTCAGCTAAAGATGCCTTTGCATCAACATGGTGAGCCTCACCTGTGCAGACTTTCAAGGAGAGCTTTGAGGCTGTAGGCTGAGGCTCTTTTCTATGTGAAAGCAGGAGGAACCAGCCTCAGGACTGCCCAAATCCCTTTTGGACTGGGGTCACAAGGTACAAATGGTGCTGCTGTGGCATTTCAGGTGTAAATTGGGATTTCCTTCCCACCTTACACTCCAAACTTGCTGCTTGATTCACGCCTACTCTAACACCAGGAAGTAAACCCACAAAACAAGGCAGATGAAGACAACAAACTTGCTTCTGAGAAGAGAAGGAAAGCAGAAACACATCACAGACATTTATTAAGCTGCTTGTGTTGCAAGGCCTTCAGCTACAGACGGTGTGGGGAAAGATCTAGAATACCTGCACCTGGAGATCCATCTCTTTTAAAGTACAAAGCATGCCCAAGGCTGTGAAATAACAGAAAACTGGGCTGGAGAGTACCCATTTTAGTCCCTTTAAACAACACAGATCAGGATCAGTTCTGCCTGGACATGACAGAAGAGATCAGCTTTGACCTATAACTTAGAAAAAGAATTTCCATAGGACACTTTGACAACAGTGTTTTTAAAGCATTAGGAGATTCCTTGGCTGTGTCTTTATTAGGCTTTCTTTCTTTAAAAGCAAATCAGAAGAAGGCAATGCTTTGGGAAGGACAGACAATCCTTTGGCTAAAGGTCCTGTAGTGGAAGGAGCAGGGATTTCAAGCCAGCAATAGCAAAGACTCTATTAGGAGGGTCAGTAAATCTTAACTCTCAAATAGTCCATCTGCATAGTAGGAAAAGAACAGAGAATAGTCCTGCAGTACTTCTCAGTTGTAAAGGTGCTGTGCGAGTACAAACACTCCTCACTCCAAATATCATATGCATCCTCTCTTGGACACTGCCTGACACAAACCAACAGCGATGAGCTCCATCCTGCAAGTACTTCCAGTCATAAGCTACTTAGTGCATGCAAACAGTTGTATCAAGCCTCCACGTCCCTGTACATAAAGGATACCTTGACCACAGATGTTAGATTTCATCAACCAAAAGTCATGGACAGTTTTATTCCTGAAGTATTAATTCGTACATGCTATGCCTGCGAGAATTTCTCTTATTAAAAATTTATCCCTAATTAGGCTATCAAATGTGTATCTACATTCTACTCATTGCTATTTATCTTTGTGAATTCCACCCACACAGACCTATTCTCAGCCACATGGCCAAACATCCTGACTAATTTCAATTTAAGATTTTCTTGTATATGTATGGATATGTGTATATATATGCATATACACATGTATAAAAGTATAAACACACATTTTCTATATACATCCATGCTTTGAGCAAGCAGAAACACTTGATTTGAATCACCACTGCATTACTCTGGCTTTACACTGGTATAAAACACTAGTGGTTTTCAGTGTTATCTCCTGCTGCCCAGCTGTGAGCACTGGGGAAAAGGAGCAACTATGAAGACAAGCACAATTTATCTGAATATCTCTCTAATAATACAGGAGATAGTAATTTCTAGTGAGAGATTCTCACTAGAGAGATTCTAGCAAGACTCAGTGATCCTGTTAGTTTTCCATGACCCAGCTGTCCACTCTGACACACGGTCACATCCCAAAGTCAAGTTAAGTTATTATGGAAGTTTAGAAACCTCAAAATACACACAACAGATTGTGAGAAACATTGCGGTTAGGTGGGTTCAAGCATGCTTGAGGAATATGTTAAAATCCAAGCAAACAATCTACACCCTTGCCCCCTTTCTGTTAACACATGAGTGTGTGCACACATCACCAAGCTTGCAGTGCAATTTGTAGCTCTGTTATTCATAGCCTTCATTAAAGAATAACAGCCCCTGTTTGAGTATCATGAAGCAAAATTGTTCGCACATGTGGACCAAACAGACACACCAAAGCTCCACCCTTATGGTTTCTGAGTGACAAGCTTAATAAGATTACGCTTGATCTTTCTCTTAATAAAGCTGGATGACATTCAAGCAAAGCCTGGGTTTTGTTTTAATGGTACATTAAGGGAACCCAGAGTTTGGCACAGCTGGAGGCCTGAACCATCGAACAAAACTTGGCACTGCCAGCATTCCATTACGATCTCAGACCTCACATAATGAATATTTATATCTATATACACACACACACATATGTATTAAATACCTATCATTAGCTGGTCAAGGTCAATGCTCTGGCTAGCGGAGCTAGATGTAATACCAAGAATGATGATGGTTCTTTTTTTCTTGTGTTATGAATCACACAAATTAAGCAACCCACAGTTTATAGAGTCTGCAACNTCGAACAAAACTTGGCACTGCCAGCATTCCATTACGATCTCAGACCTCACATAATGAATATTTATATCTATATACACACACACACATATGTATTAAATACCTATCATTAGCTGGTCAAGGTCAATGCTCTGGCTAGCGGAGCTAGATGTAATACCAAGAATGATGGACTGCCTTTAAACCACACATACCAAGAGGAAGGAGAACAACTCCAACAAATAACAAAAGCAAGTGTCATCACCTTACTGTTTAAACCTGAACACAGCAGAACACAGAGACTCCTGCTTAACTTTAATAACACCAGCAGCCTTAGCTGACTCTAGGGGAAGCAGTCATTTGCTTGAGGTAAGTCAGGACCTGTGTGTTTTGAAGCGTTATGGGTTAGAAGCTAAATAGCATTAACTGAGTCACACTGATTTAAACCATCATTGCAACTGGCCCAAAGATTACAAAAGACAGAACACAAAAAAAGTCACTCTGAGGAAGAGGGAAGATAGAATACTGAATATTCGATCTGATATAATAAGATAGAATACTGAATAGGAATAAAAATTTTGAGCAAAGTAGCCCCTCTGCAACTAAGACTTCACATTTTGGAAAAGGAAAGCTTCCTTCAGGACAAACTGGGCAGTACAACCTTCCTTCATCTCCCTCAGCTGTTACACTAAAGGTACAGCTATGTCTCTGTGCGTGGTCAGGCTGCGTGTCTGTGTCTATGTACCAGTCCTACACATCAGTCAGTGGGCCTCAGTCTTAAACAGAGAGTTCATGATGGAGCTGGGAACTGGATGAATGCTGGATGTGGATGGTTTAGGCTGTGTAACTTATCTGCCAAGAAATTCATTTTTGGGATAACCAGAACAGTTCCCAAATTACATTTGCTGAGGATTACTGACGAGGAATTTAAGGGTACTGAAATACTGACTTTGGCTTTTTCCAAACTAAACAAACAAACAAAACCTTCTCAGTTTTATTTCAAAGCACTGAGAAACAATTTACTCAAATGGAACAAGTACATTTCATTTCAAACAGAACACAAACACGAACATTAAATTAAACAATTAAACACTTCACACAGCCTGAATTTTCTTCCAGGCTTTTGTTTTGGTGAGAAAATGAAAGCAGTTTTGTTCAGCATTGACCCAACAGAACTTTTCCTTCAGTCATCTGGTTCAGCCAACAAAACAAGCATGAATCATTCCCACTGCTCCAGACTGAGCCCAAGGCTCTGTTAATGCAGATGAATTCCCAATCCTCTGCCTCTTTCTCTTCCCTGAAATCTACGGGAAGTACCTTAAATTTGAGCATGGTGATAGGACCTTCCCTGGCTGTTAAGTACATATCCATGGACAAGTAGTTCATGCTAACTGATGTCTGATCATGGAGAAGTGGGCCAGGATGGGTGTTTGGCAGAGTCGAAATACTCTTTGCAAAGTCCTATCTTCTTCCCTTAAAGTCAGTAACAAAATTTCCATTGAATTCAAGGGAGCTAATCAGAGCTTTATGCTACAGAAAGTACAAGAGGAATCTGTCTTCCTTCTGTCTTCAACTCAAAGAGCTTCAATTCATTTCTGGGGCTACATACCTGTCCACCCTAGCCCTTTATTCTTATTTACAATGCTTAAAAGTTTTCCCTTGTGTTCAAATTCACTGTCCTACTGACATTTTTGCATCCAAACCCCACAGCACTTTTCATCCCACTGAACTCCACCTATAAAGCTCTCACACTATATTTTGGCTGACTACTCTGGGCTATTATATAAGCCCTTTGGCACTGTCCTGCCCCAGACTTCTCCCAACCTCCACACTTTTTCTCACAGCCAAGTTTCTGCAGGAAACAGAACACTTTTCACTGAGGCCAATTAGCTGAGGAACGTCAAAAGAAAGAAGAAAAAATCAAAAGGTTTTGGGTCAGTGGCAAGAGCAATAGAGAGGCCAAGAAAATGAAAGGGACTTGTTCTGAAAATGTTTTTGACTATGTCAGAGCCAATTCCCAATGGAGTGAAGCAAGAAAAACATTCCTAGAGAGATTCGAGATCTGTCGTGAATTCCTGAGGCACATTAAGAAGTCTCACTTTCCCCTCTGTCTCTCATTCCTTTCTGAGGTACATCATAGGGCTCCAGAAAGAGGATAGTAAGTCAAGAGATCTGTGCGGTGGGCCCAAGCGTTCAAAGTCACAATGAACCAAGGGCTGGTGAATCATGCAGTAATGTTCCAAAGTTTCTCTCTCTCAAAAAGAAGGAACCAAAACTCTATTTGAGAATATATTCTTCGTGGTTGAGGTATTGGGATTGCTAGTCTCAAGAAACACTTGATTTTCTTGCAAAGGAACTGGCCTGTGCCCCTGCTGCCCCATCTTTAGAAGCAGCATAATCCACTTTCCTCCCAGGAGAACATATTTGTCCCATTACATGCCTGTACATTGACAAAGTTACTGACAACTGACCTTTGGAATGAACTTCAGGATACCATGATCGCTGCTTTCCTCACCATCGCCACAATGCTTATCACTGACTCTGCATCCAGGACGAGAAGCCCCGCCAGAGCAGCAGACACCTCTTTTTCCTGTGCTTTTAGATATCAGACCCACAGACTTGTCAGTATAAGAACCAAAGCTCACCTTTCAAAGTGTTTGAAGTATTAATTCAAAGGGTTACTAAATATCAGAGGGCCCAAGGCTGCTACAGGGGGGAAAATGGAAGATCACTGTTTTCCAGCTGAGCTTTATTTAATGACTTTGCACTTCCTAATCTCTTTGGAAAATAAATGCCACATGGCATCCTAACATACTATGCAAGGGATAGTCAAGACTCCCAGCAAATAATTCATAACGACATCTTCTGGTTTAGTTTTTATGATGCTCTTTGTAGGACAATGCCGCAAGTTGATCTTGAGTATTTCACCATGAGAACGAAACATTCCTCCTGACATCCAGCTCTGTGTTCACAGGTTCATTTTTTCTGATGATTAATTCTGAGTTCATGCAGAGTGTGTTCAAGATTACATGGATTCATATTCAGTTGACCATATCTGAGAGGATTATGTTAGTGTGCCCCAGTTTATGGTCCATGAAACATGATCCCTCTTGTGTGTCTGTTTCTCTCACTCAGCCAGAAGTATTATTCTAATAACCAGTACTGGGAACTCATTATCAGCGTAAGAGTGGAAAACAGCTATGTTTCTCTATGAAAACCAGCTCTCGTTCAGTGCCTTACACTTGCCCTGCTCTCAGTGTCAACAGCTAAACAGAACCCATCAAAATATCAAAATGTGTTGAAGGAAATGCCCTTTTGACTAAATGGACATTTCAGGTTTGCCACAGGCTTGATCATTTTTGGTGCATCTAGCACATATTACTGCTGTTATTAAGTGATACTAACCTCAACAAGACAAAACATCAGGAAAACACTCTTGATGTCTGATGCTGACTGAACCCATTGCTTATGTCCCTCTGAAGATCTGTGACCCCACATTTCCTACACTGGAGGATGTTTCTATCTCAGCCCAAGTGACTGGTATGGGCAGCGCAGCGTTGATTCTGGCATACAGCAGGTAGATATGCTAATGCATTTGGCAATGTCTGACCACATTTCCTATCATGGTATCACTATCTTGAGCCAACTGCCAGCTGGCCTGAAGGGTGCTTGATGCATGAAACACAGAGGAGCTTTCAACTGACAACACCCTGTAAATTATACATAGCAATATAATTTCATGTGCAGCCCCCAAAGATCTCAAAGCAGTTTAAGGACTGAAATGAGGGTCTAATGCTGTGACCCTTATTTAACAAGTGTGAGCTAATTAGAAAGCTGTCCCATTGAAATAAGCAGAGTCGCTCACAGAAGTCTGTTTAATGTGCAGCCACGCTATTTAAAAGACAAATTATTTATACTGTGGTTGTTTCTCAAAGCCACAACCCAACCATGTCTCCTGCTGCTGTGCTAAACTAACTGAAACACGGTGATTTCCTCTTCCAGAAAGCCCCATTGCTGGCAAGTTACTTTGGAAGCAACAAACAACCATTTTTGCAGATTTGCAGGCTATGTACAATATACTTAGACTTTGTTATGTAGCCTAAATTCACACGCCTCAATAACCGAGGCAGAGCTTCTGCTGCACACAGTCTTGCCTGAACCAACAGGCAATGCAACTTGCTCACAGAGAGAGAAGGATTCAAACTATAACCTTTGAAGTAAAACCCCTATAGCAATGAACTGTATCAAGCTACTGTTTTTCACTATCATTACTGCTGTGACCAGAGTTGCTGGGATTTTCTTCTGGTATTCCCATGCATCCCTTCACCCTGTGTCTCTGTGACTGCACGCAGAAAGCAGAGGTTATATACACCATTTGATTCCAACAGAGAGAGCCTTTCACAACCCCTTGACAATTTTATTTTCCTTTGACTGATGCTGTCAACGCGTTATCTGAAGTCCACGTCCGAGTGCAAGAGCTCGGTGAGAGAGTTTGCATTGCACTTGTGCGTTACGCTACACCCATGCTCGGGCACCCTCTGCTCCATCACTCACCGAGCCCACTCTCTGATCACTTGACTGCCATTTGGATGAAGCCCAACTCCAACCTTCTCTGAGCACAGAACACAAAGAAGGAAAGATAGCTCCTTCAGCTCAGTTTTCAGCTGAGAGTCTGAGATGTGTGTTCAGTGCTTCCTTCTTGAAAACTGAGCTTTCCTCTAAGTACTGTGGTTATGGGATCCCACATTTTGTTCACTCACTATGGGAAAATGCAACATGCTGCCTGCAGCATGCTTTAGTTGCAAGTGAAGGTAGGAGCAAGACTATTATATAACAATTAATAAATACAACACATTCTTTATCAAAAGATGCTGAGTACTTCCACAGTGCAGTAGCAAACCAAGACTCCCTTCCATTATTGTCCCAAAACATTATTATTATAGCTGACATATTCAAGGAATCCTTTAGCTGGTCACAGAAAAGACAGCATACTTTAACCTTCATTAGCTGTCAGCCTATGCTAGTGAGCAGCAATGAATACTCTGTGCATCTGGGACTGCAAAGGGAAAAACATCCCATCCAATTTTCCAGGAAAGAATTTGGCCAGGACATCAGAGCAAAGGTGCCTCTCTGCAAAGCGTGCTACTGAACCATTAGTCACTGCAACCCCTGCCCAAGGCTCCTGAGTCACTGGGAAGGCGTGGACCTCACTGTCCCCTGACAGAATGTAGAGGGACAGCCAGCAGTGATGCACAAGGCAGGGAATTTCTCCTGAGCTGCCAACAGCTCCCTCAGTACCTGTATTTCTCTGCCATCGCCTTCTTCCATCTGTGGCTTGAGCCAACCAACAGCAGTTAATGAACACTGGCACTGGGGCAG
Source organism: Agapornis roseicollis (assembly GCA_002631895.1). Taxonomy (NCBI): domain Eukaryota; kingdom Metazoa; phylum Chordata; class Aves; order Psittaciformes; family Psittacidae; genus Agapornis; species Agapornis roseicollis. The sequence goes on along the minus strand of NDXB01007503.1, from coordinate 157,631 downwards.
CAGAAGTGAGATGTGAGGACACAGGGATAGTTTACTTCCCAGTATCGACCTCTTTTTCCCTATCACTGTTTCACTGTGTTCAGCATCCAATACCTTGATCCCGAAAACCTGTTATATTAACAATTCCACACCCACACAAATGCAGATGCACATAGATACACAAGTACGTATGTATTTTCCGACAGAGGAAATACGATATTCATGCTTTGTAAGATGAACAAGGAGAATAGAAACCCAAGAATTCTGGGCTATTGCCCAAACCACACAGCTTTGAAATCAGTGGTGTGTTGAAAAAAAATAACAAAAAAACCCCCTACGCTTCCTTCCAAGAAAAGTGTCTAAGTTTTCCAGTCTGTTTACGACTGATGTCTGCCCACAAGAGACTAAAATCTGGGTTGGATGAGACAGGACTGGCATACAACATCAAAAACCTTCCCTTCCTGAACCAGGGAACAATACCGTAAGTGTCTGTACACAGAAGCAGACCTGATGCTGCAGAACTTTTTCCCCAAACTGTTATATCTGCTTTTAATTTCCAGTGAATCAGTGAACACATCTGCAGGCTACTTCTCTTCCAGACCAACTCTCTCTATTGTTTTGTTCTCAGAACTCATCTCTCTTCTCCTGACACCTGCTCACTGCTCCCTCTGAAATAACAGTTCAGAAGCATTCAACTACTCAGAGGTATTCACATTTCTTCCTCTGGAAGAGGTTCTCCCTAGCTCTGCCTTTAATTAAGTTGTGTCATATGTGATGTAGAAACAGGTGGATTAAAAAATACAGTAACTAAGGCAACTATGACTCTAACAGAGAAAGGTAGGATGCACAGTGATTCCCAAAGGCTGGAGGTAGCTGAGGGGCGTGATAAACACAATACTGCGCAGAAACAATATCCAGACTATACAAGTACAACTGCAATGTATCTGAAACTGCCCCACTCTTATTTAAGTAGTATCTACTAGTATTTACATTTTTATATACTACTAATATCTGCTAGTATTTATATGACTATAATTAGTATTAGTAGTGTCTTTTCTCTAGAAAGCTCAGTTACTGCCTACCACAATCAAAACACTCCTCAGTATCAGCTAGAACTTTTTGTACCTTTAGCTCTGAGCCAAGGAATTGCTTATATGAATCCTACCCCAAAACACAGATCCAAGGAGGTGTTAAAAACAGACCTAAATTGCAAACACCATCACTTCCCACTTCCAGACTACAGGTGCCAATCCAGGAGCCAGGTTTGGAGCAAGCCTGGTCTGTATCACAGGAACTCTAAGGGAATATTATCTGCTCCTTGCATCCCATTACTGTTTCTAGACTTAATGATAAAGCCATCTGGGGCTGTTTTTCCTTTGTGGTAACACAGAGCTGCTGCTGCAGGTGTACTGGGTGTCTGGGTAGGGACCAAGTCCTGCTAATAGCTTGTTCTTTCACCTGTGCTTGACTGAGGATGCTACTTCAAGCACTTCTTTGGTCAGGATATAAGGCTGGGTCTGAATGAAAACATGAAATGCTGTATCGCCTACCACTGGGGTGACTGCCCAAGACCTTGCAGCCTCCAGGTCAGAGCTAGGTGGCAAGATCTCCATAGGAGGACAGCATTCCTGCCACCCTCCTTAATGCAGTATCCAGTTATTAGTGCAGCATTTGTTTTTTATAGCAGAGGACAGAATTGTACCTTCACTATCTACCAGTAGGACTCCAAAAGCATTAAGAAACTAAAAACTTGTCCCAAGACCAACAGATAGCTAGTGGCAGAGCAGGAATACAAATACAGACCTCCCAGGGCTGATGGCCATGTCTTGAGCTCTCAGAGCATGCTTTGCACGCTCAGATGAAGCACCGCCTGATAATGTTATGTATGACCATTTTCCCTACTTATCCTGGGGCCTTTCATCTATGAGACTTCACAGCTTTCACTGTCCTGTGTTTAACCTTGTGCTAAGCAGATAATTTATGACCATACCAAGTCCAAAAAAGAAAAGGGAAAGTTTCAGTAATATATTTGCAGTGAAGTCTGGCAAGACATCCTGCTCTCTCTCCACAAGTACTTTATGGCAAAGCCTGAAATGGCTTCCCAGGATGTAGTATATCTGGCATGAAACCCTGCCAGGCAAAATCTTGTCTTGTTTAATTAGCTCTCACAAATTTTCACCATCCTGCCTTCTTATTGAGGTCTGAACCACAGCTCCTGCTGTCCAGACACCATGGGGAGCAAGACACCACGTCCAAGGCCACTGCTGGTGGCCTGGTTGTGAAAGCGCTTAATGGAAACTCATCTCATTAAACTTTCGGAAGATGGATGCTCTGGCATTGGAGCAGCTCCGAGCTCTCAGCTGGAGTTTCTGTTGGCCTCCAACCCTCTCTTTGTGATATTTTAGGTTTTGCCTGCTGGAAAACGACTTGTAAGAATGCTCTTGAGCGCCAGCCTTTGGAACCAGATCTGCTTCCAGCATTCCCAAATCCTGGGATGCTCAGAGCTGATGTGCTGACTCAGATCACTTGAGACATGTGAGTTACTGAAAAGTTCAATCCGGTGGTAATGAGATCTGGTGGAATTAGACCTCTGTATGATTTATTCAGTGCTCTGTAATCAGTGTAGAGTGTTCATGTCATCCATTTGCTCCCAAACCTCTGCTTGGAAAAGAGCAAGGCTAGTCAAAGCAAATGCCTCCCAACCTTCCAACGTCAGCCTCTATTCTTTATGAAATGAATGGATCCAGATCTCTGTAGAGGTGCCCGGTAGTTCAGCTCAATCCTCTGAATTAGCATCTTTACTCCTGTCAATTATTAACTGGCCCAGGTGTGTGATACTTCCCAGGTCCCTGCTAGAGAGTCTGTAATTTTTATACAGCATAATGACAAAACTCACCCAACAAGTGTTGAGATAGAAGCTGTTAGCATGAAATACAGGCTTTTTATGAAAAACTCATCATTCCATGCAATTTTGAAGATTCACTAACAATACAGGATAGGATTAGGTAGATCCAAATTATGGCAAGCTATCAGGGTTTCTTAGTGCTCACACCCCTCAACTGCCTTCTGTACAGCACAGAACTTTCAGCAGTAATTCCTGGAAAACACATTCTTATCTCTTAAGCCCTGTGGTCTCCATCATACAGCTTTTTCAGGGCCTAGTGTGTCATGTTTAAAATCCAGAGACAATACACTATGGAGCAACAAGGCTTATGGTTGTGGTTACTGGGAAAACCCTCTGGTGTTCAGCAAAATAGCAGGGACCACAAGGGAGAACCAAAGCTGGCTACAGTGTGCAGGAGCTGCACATGACTGTGGAGCAGAGAGTTCAGGCTTTGCCTTGCTGCCTGCAACTCAATTGGAAGAAGAGCTCTTCAAGGGACATCATCTTTGTCTGCGGTTTTCATAGGAAGGCAAAGTTAACACTGAACAATAATCCCTCTTACTATTCAACAGGCTTGTCTCCTCCATTAAGTCAAAGATTTGGGGCTTCTGAGGTGAACTATCTTCTTTCTTTAATTAAACCCTACACACCACATCCCAGTTTCTGAAACACAAACTTCCCTCCCACCCCTGTTTTTCAGTTTTGCCCCATTTTTTTTACTAGTTTTAAAACTCTGTCCTTCACTTTCCTATGAAAGGAACAACTGCTAAAAAATCCATTAACATGTCTTGGCTAGAGTCCAAAATTTCAGCTACCAAGAATGTTAAATCCTCCATCTGTTTGCTAGTTAGATAATGTTACCTTTGAGCTTTCCTTTGGCTGCTAAAGATACTTTATCTGCCTTAAATGTTGCAGAAAATTACACTTTAGGTCAAAGCCTGTGTGCCATTAAATAAGGGAGGGGGGAAGGGAAAGGTTCTTGCTATAAATTTCCACCTTTAGTTCCTCCGAGCTCTTGGTATGCTCAGACACAGAGAAGTCCCGAGCTGAGCATAATCATATTAATGACCTGGATAATTGATGGTGAATGATGGATATGTTGAGCTCGACTCTAATCCACTCTTAAATATTTGCTTGACTCTTTAAAAATCAAGGGAATACCCTGAAGGGAAGGAAGTTCTTTCACACAGGAGAAGCTAAGCAGCTATGGTGTGCTCAAGCGCACATTTGGCTAAGACATTACTTCGTGCCTCAGCTGGGGATGCAGACTGGGCAGCGAGGCCCAACTCGCTGTTTAGTGTCAAGATCTGGCTGTAACATCCATCAAACACCTCTAGGGAGAGGTGACTCAACTGCTTTCATCAACGTGATCCCATAGAGGACAGGACAGGAGGTGACCTTGCATAGTCTGCCCCATTTATCTGCTTTCTTCTCATTAAAGAAGACAATTGGCCACCTTTTCCCCAAGGAATGTGTGGGATATGGAGCTCACACAATTGGCATCCATGGGAGTTTTCCTTATGGCTTCAACCACAACTTCTTTACACGTGGGGCTTCAGAGAACGACGTTTGCTCTCAAATCACATCACAACTTTCTATTTGCCCATGGTGCAGCAGGTGCCTTCCAGATGAGTGCTGGAGATGAAAACCTACAGCCGCTTGAGCTGTCTCCTGCGCTCCTTGAGGAGGGACCAGTCCCTGCTGAGAAGAGCTAACAAGGAACCACTAAGCACAGCTGCACAGGACACTGACAGCTACCCACCAGGAAGGATTACAACAAGGCCCCAAACCCACAGAAATTCTGCCATTGCAGTTAGCAGAGCAAACTCACATCTGCCTCTGCTTAGGTCTAGTATATATTCTCCAGGGATGGATAGCTGGACAGGATTGGTCTGAAATGGCAACAACTGGCCAGAACACAAGAACCTGACATGAGACTGGTAAAGATCAGAAGCAACTTGTTTTAGGTCAGCACACCAAACCTTGTATCACACTATCAGGACTGCAGTGCAAGGTCTTGCCAGCTGACCTTGGCTGGGAAAGGGACAAGCATCCTCCTGGGCAGTGAGAGATACAGGGATGGGGCTCTGAGTCTGAAACAAGAGGCACAGACCAGCCTGTTCGCACTCTTGCTGCAGCTGGGAGGAAGGTTTCATTCCAGCCCTGTTATGATAGTTTCCCATCACCCAGCCAAGTTTCCTTAGCAGCAGCTAAGGGACTTAATTTTTAAGGCTAGAAAGAGATTTCTAGGCACAGAGCCCCATCTGCAGCAAAGTCAAACTGAACTTGACAGCCACTGTGGGAGGTCAAGAGTAAAATGACTACAAAATCGATGGAGTTGTCACTCCATCTTCCCCACCAAAAGATGAGCTGGTGGGGAAGAAGAGTGTCTGAATAGAGAGCTTTGGATGGAACTCAGAGGAAAAAAGGAGAGTTTATGACCTTTGGAAGAAGGGACAGGCAACTCAGGAGGACTACGAGGATGCTGTCAGATTATGCAGGGAGAAAATCAGAAGGACCAAAGCCCAACTAGAAATTAATCTGTCTATTGCCATAAAAGGACAATTAAAAGTGTTCTACAAATAAATTAGCAACAAAAGGAGAGCTAAGGAGAATCTTCATCCTTTATTGGATGTGGAAGGAAACAGAGTGAGGAAAAGGCTGAACTACTTAATGCCTTCTTTGCCTCAGTCTTTAATAGTAAGAACAGCTTTCTACAGGTACCAAGCCCCACAGCTAGAAGAAAGGGACAGGGAGCAGAATAAAGCCCCCATCATCCAAGGGAAAATGAGCAGCTACCTGCTATACCACTTACTGGTCTGGATGGGATCCACCCAAGGGTACTGAGAGAGCTGGCAGAAGCGCTCACTGAACCACTATCCATCATCTATCAGCAGTCGTGGCTAACCAGGGAAGTCCGATTGGCTGGAGGTTAGCAAATGCAACACTCATCTACAGGAAGGGCCAAAAGGAGGATCCAGGGAATGGCAGGCCTGTCAGTCTGACTTCAGTGCTGTGGAAGGTTATGGAGCAGATCTTGAGTGCCATCGTGCAGCATATTTAGGACAACCAGGTGATCAGGCCCACTAAGCATGGGTTTGTGAAAGACAGGTTTCCTTGATTAACCTGATCTCCTCCTACAACAAAATGACTTGCACAGCAGATGAAGAAAATACTATGAATATTTCCCACAGCATTCTCCTAAAGAAACTGGCTGCCCATAGATAGGATGGGTGTATCATTTGCTGGGACAAAAAAAGCCTGGATGGCCAAGCCCAGAGAGTGGTAGTGAATGGGGTTAAATCCAGTTGGTCAAAAGTGGTGTTCCTCAGGGCTCTGGATTGAGTTCTGTTTCAACATCTTTATCAATGACCTGGATGAGGGGATTGAGTGCACCCTCAGTAAGTTTGCAGGTGACACCAAGTTGGGTGGGAGTGTTGATCTAGTGGAGGTAAATGGTTGGACTCAGTTTTAAAGGTCTTACCCAACCTAAACAATTCTATGATTCACTACGGAATAGAGGAAGTGCCAATGTAAGCATGAAAGGCATAGAGGTGGGAAAACTGGAGGGATACTAAAAAAGTCATCTTTCAGCTCAAAGTCACAGGTCCAAATCTGGCCTTATACAGAGCAACTAGAATTCATTAGCCATAGCAGTAGCTTGTGACTACCTTAGGGAGAAGTCTGCGAATAACTTCTAAAAGGAAAAATACCTGCACAAGAACAGTAATGCAAGGAAGAGAGGTGCCCTGTCTGCCTGATTCCAGGGTAAACATAGAGTCTCAGTTACCAGCCCACCTGAGTATATCAAATGCATAAAAAGAAAAGGAAAGAGAACATATGCCTCGATTGTGCAAATCCTTTCCTTAATAATAGACCCTCATCATGTAAATGACCATGATGGGTCCTACTCATTCCACAGAGAAACCAAGCACAGTTGCTACCATTGACCTAGGAAGTGTGAATGAACCATTTGTTTGGAGAGAGATGAAAGGAAGCGTGCAAATGAAGCTTGTCTCCATCACCAAGACAGATTTACTTCTTCAAGTGGCCTCAAGTAGCCTTGGAAAGGAAATCTGGAATGTTGTAACATTCATAAATATTTGACTGTTCTGTCTTACCTTGAAAACAGGCAGAAACCCTATCCTAAAGAAAGCACTCCCAGATTGAACAGTCATTTTGTTCAACAGGCCATGACCTGGGGAACTAGGTATTGGTGACATTTAATCTGTATCTATATCTATGCACATGTACAAACACACACGATAAAATGCAGTGGCTGTCCCAAAGAAAGCCTGGGAAGTATTTGAAAACAAAGTTAAATCTAAGCTTCATTGCTTGGATTTACAAATGAAGCTTTGTAAGGTTTAGAAGCGAATCAGAAATATTTTAACATGCAGAGGAGGCAAGTCATTATTTCTCCTTTCTTTTAGTTACCCCCAGAAAGCTACAATATATTTTCATTAGAGCACAATGTCTAGTGTTTTATGTGTCTGCTATCTGATCTAATATCAATCACTTATGGCAAACTCCCACCTTTCATTCACTTTCCACCTAGCTGCCACAGCTGAATTTGAGAAGAAACAAACAAGAAGTGCTTGTGGAGAGGAACAGTGAACAGGTATTTTAATATGCACCATGTAACGGGATCTACAACTTAAAATTTGCACCACTGTGCAGATCCAACACAGATGGTGCAATTCTGTACCTATGGTGCTGCTGGCAGCTGCAGAAAAGGAGAACAGAAAAAAATAAATCAAAGAAAATCAAAGAGTTTTCTTCTTTAGGCACTGAAGCATCTGAACACACCAAACAGGAAACTCCCTGCTTTCGGTGGGTATGAACTGCATTTAAAACTGTCACAGTTTAGCTGCTCAGCTAACGAAAGATGCTTACTCTTTATCTGAAAAAAGGGGTAATTTGGATCCACAGGAGATTTCCCCTGCCAGCTGGTTTTAAACGCTGTGGTACTCTCTCCTCTGGGTATAATTAGATTGCTATAACCTAAACAGCTCTTCCAGTCCCATCATTTTAATGTTCCCCAGGGTGGTAAACAGCATTAAAGACTCATTCCTGTAGCCTCTAGGTCAAGAAATACGCATGACTATGTGTATATCTTAAATGCTTTTCCTTGTGGTCACAGAATCAGCAATGATCAGTTTACTGAAGTGGCTTGTAAGACATGGCACACTCTGGCTAGAGTCTTTCAAAACAGTGTTAGCACAGGATCTACATCTTACTCTGCAGGGTAAGGCAGCAAGTTCAATGGAGCCATGAAGTAGTTCAGCCTTCATGTCAAGCAACAAGAATAACAAAGAGGAATGACAAAAAAGAAAATCATCTGCTGTATCTTAATTGCTTCTTTCATGAGGAAATGCATGGTGCAATGAGCATCTAGATATACATGCATAGATACTGATTCTCCTTCACAAACTATTCAGTAAATTCAATTAAAGAAAGACAAAATACTGATTTGGTTTCTCCAGGAAAAATGTTTTAAAATGTATTTGCAAAATTATTTTGGATCAGCCAGCTGTTCTGTGAAATATTTTGTTCTTGGCATTCTTCTTGTAATATATCCAGAAATTTTCTGTTGAAAAATACTAAAATCAAGATGCCTCACTTTGAATACATCATAAATCTTTGGATCTCCTGAGATACACAAAATGATGGAGAAGTTATGCATTTGCACTATTTATTTATCACCCTTGACCCAAGTTACTATGTAGTTTCCACTGCATCAAAACAAGGTTTTTAGGCAAGAGAGCTAGTTCTACTTTTAGCATAATTACACTGCTTGAATAGCACTGGCTACTTTTAGCAATTCTCTCTAGAATAAAGGGAAAACATCAGTTATTTAAATACAGACATTGAGTATCAAGAAATGAAAAAATATGAGCACTTTAAATCTGCAACTGATGGGAATAATTTAAAACCACTATGCAATAAAGCCCCCAACACATTAAAAATTGGACAGGCACACTCTTACATTAGGAACTTCAAAAGCCTTCCCTGAAAATTTCAGGATTACATTTTGCTGTTCTGTGGAAAGGCTTTGTTACTGCTTTCCACTTGAGAGCAAAGCAGCAAAGCTCTTCATATGCTTTTGAAAAGGAGCAAATTTGCAAAGGAGCAATAAGCAGGAAATAACTCTTTCCTCATGGAGGTTTTCCTTTTTGGGTGTGAGATAATTCACAAGGTCACAATATATGAATGTGGGAAAACGCACATTCTGCAACTGGTTTTGCACGCACATATCATTTACACAGACGCTATAAATGGGTGTACACATATACATGCAGATACAGATTTTATATACACGTATGTATGCCCACAGTTTATAGAAAAGGTCAAGCAATGCGAAGGCTGTGCCTCTGAATTTTAACAGCTATTTTTCAGATATCTTCCTTTGTCTCTTTCATTTGTGCTGACATTTCAGGAACCAACTGTTCTTTTCTGTTACTTCTGAGATACGCAGGCATCAAAGGCAGGTAGAGGAGACTGAAGAAGAGGCAGAAAAGTTTCAGCTGAAGATTGGAGAATACTATACAGGTTTTTCTATCTAGACAGCAAAACCTTTCAAAAATTGGCTGTACTTCCGGTGGAAAAGGCCCTCCAGATTGGCAGATCTATTTTTTTACCACCAAAGACAAGGCTTCATATAATATTTTCCCTGATTAAGCCAATATCCACCTGGTTTGCCTAGGGCTTCTCCCAAACACATCTGTTCTTACTGCTAAGCCAACTAATGCTGAAGGAGCATCCTGTCTGTCTTCATTCCTGGCCAATCTATATCCTTTGTTTCTTCCGGTAACACTGGCTTTGAGCTAACCATGTTCTTGTGTCTTCATCAGCCTCCCTTCTGTAGCAAACATATTCCCTGCCTGTCATCTCTGCTTGCACGGAACTTTAACATTAGTCATCTTCTAGGCCTTCAGTTTGGTATTGAGTCAGAAGATACTCATGGACTAAGCATCTGAATCCTTCACAAATACAGGACTGTGCTCCTGCTGCATACACTGCAGGGTTACAGAGATGGAGTGCATCTCTTCCATGAAGCTGCAAAGGCTATTTTGAGGAAGAGCAACATGGGGAAGATGCTTTCCCACCAAGAAAAAACAAACAATAAAAAAAATGCAAAACAACCATAACAGTGCCCAAGCATTAAACTGAGAAAAAATGGCAAGAGGTCTAAATAAGGAACACAGCGCTAGGCTAGGATGCATCCGATGATGAAAATTCTCCAACTTAAAATAAATTAGAAATGTAGAAATGTCAGTGCCTGAAGGTGCAAACCACATTGTGATATTGTTTTTTTACTAACAGTAGTCTGTTCTCTAGTGAAACCTAAAAGTAACTTACTCTCATACATGTTTCAGATGAAGGCTGAGGTCTGATCTGCAGTTCTAACCTCAGCCTCATTAATAAAACAAATCTGCTTGGAGATGCTGAGATGACATAATCTATCCTCTTTCCGCTGTTCTAACTCAGTTAGTTCCAGCACAGAGTGAAGATGATGAACGATATCTGAACTGTTGTTTCTTATTAGCTACAGGGGAACACAAGATTTATGAATAACGCTATTGATGGGACATACAGTGAATTTCACATGGGATTAAAGAAAGTTGGTTCGTTAACTAGATTGAAAGAGAGGGAAAACCAAAATGATTAATCAATGGAAGACAAAAGGAAATTATACTTAGCCCAGGAAACATGCATGTATCCCAAAGGCGTATGTTCTCTCACTTAAGTAATATTGCTAACCACTCAAAATTTAACCGCACATGAGAGATCATGCAAAAACGTAGGTACAGACTCAGAAATAAATATTAAATCTGGATCTGAGAAAAGGGAATGCATTTAAGTTAAACTTCTTGATATTGCAAATCCTCTTGTTTTCTCCCCAGTGTCACCTATGGCATTATGAAGTTCGTACAAGCCAACAAATGGTACTCAGGATACAGGGGAATCAAAAAAACAAATTCCATTTTAAGTCAGTTTTTGTATCAGCTCAGTTGGGCTTTGGTTGAATGAATTATTTTGGAATAAATCCTCAAAAAAGAATAGGGATATGGGATAGATGGCTCACTAAGCAGAGAAGATCACAGAATCACAGACTCCTAAGGGTTGGAAGAGACCTCGAAAGATCATCTAGTCCAACCCCCTGCGAGAGCAGGGTAACCTAGAGTACATCACACAGGAACTTGTCCAGGTGGGCCTTGAATATCTCCAATGTAGGAGACTCCACAACCCCCCTGGGCAACCTGTTCCAGTGCTCTGGCACTCTCACAGGAAAGAAGTTCCTCCTGATGTTCACATGGAACCTCCTCTGCTCCAGTTCACACCCATTGCCCCTTGTCCTATCACTGGACATCACTGAAAAGAACCTGGCTCCATCATCCTGACACTCACCCTTTACATATTTGTAAACATTGATGAGATCCTTTGGGAAGAAGTAAGATCATCTGTGGTGGTCAATACGACATTAGAGAAAATAGTTATGTCAAAAAAATATCCCTTCTTTTCTGTGCTTATTCAGTATTAGTTGGTAAAATCGCATCAGTTTACAGTAGTATGCCAAAGGAGATTAATTTTATGCTTATAGAACTAAAACTACGTAATATTAACAGAAAACCCCTCAAAAGAGTTTGAACACTGATTGTACCAAAAGATTTCAAAAAGCAGCTGTAAAAATGGAGAATCATCTGTGATGGGAGCTTTTTCTAGCAAAAAAACTATAGGGATTGGTAATGAGCCCAACACCAGTCAACATTTTCATCTGTGATTTGGAACATCTTCTCAAAACACTGCCAATAAAATCCACACGCACAAGACAGTCTCTCAGTGTAGGGAATTAGGAAGGCACAGAGCCATCTGAACAGATTTGCCTCTTGAAACATGGCAGGCATGAGCAAAACCAACACCCAGAGGGAATTTTTCAGACATGGGATAATGACTAGAAGTCTTGGATGATGAGCCTGGGTGGTCATTATTGACCACAGAGCCCAGTTCTTGGCACACTGCTCTCCTGGGCTGGATATCCAAGATACCTGGGTTTGGTATCCTAGTGCAATTAGATTAAATCATGACAATCACACACAGCTCCAGTGACAAGTCTTCAAAAAGCACTGTTAGGAAAGTATAACTCAAGAAAACTAGTTTGGGCAGGTTGCTCCAGCATGGATTTTCAGATATCTAATAGTGGCTGAACACAAATGCTCCTATTAGGGCACTAATAGGATTCTCCCTCTTCTTTCTGGCTGCATATCTTCAGGTAACATGCACAGCCTAAACATCTTTAAGACTGTTCTTGCCTTTGGAAATTAGTGAAGGGTTAACAGGGAAGGAAAAAGAGGAGAGCAAGCAGACTCATAAATCCACTTTCAGTATACCAACGTAAGCCTTGCTTTCTTAAGAAACCACAAATAGAAAGAAGATCAACAGAATAATTCAAGGACCAGGAAACAGGCCTCACAGTAGGAGATTTAAGTAGCTTGGTCATTTTCGCATGAGATGGAGATGTACTGACTGCATGTAATACACCTCTGCTAGGAAAACTCATGAACACGGGAAGACTCATCAGTTTAGCAGAGGAAGACACGAGCCACATTCAAAAGAGAAAGGTACTTTATCCATTTATTTATTTTGCCAGTTTCAAGTAAAAACCACTGGAAGAGTTTCTCGAAGGGAAGAGACACATCCCTCCATGTCCTAAAAATGACTCCAGATGCCATGAAGCTACATTTTAATGGATTCCACATTACTGACTGTATACAAGGCAATAATAAGCAACAGTGCCCCATCTGGTTCTGGTATGTTTTGTGGCATCTGTAAGCCTTTGGACCACACTGACTCACACAGGGGACTCTCATCGACTTTGCAGTTCTCCTTGTTGTGGGCTTGGATAGGGGTAGTGCCATGTGTGTTCGGAAAGCAAAGACAGGACAAGCTCCACAACTGTTCTCAGGGTAGTTCTGAAAGTTGGATTTTCTATGGACCTGAAGGTATTCAGCACCCTCTAAGATTTGGTCTTTGACCCTTTGCTAGAGTCTTTCTATCCTCCCCACTTCATCCTCAAGCCAACCCAATCAATGAAGCTACAGCTTGGGGACAGAAGATAGCTGGGAAACAGCCCCCTTCCTATATACAAAGCTTTGTTAGTAGTGCTCCTATAGATATCATAAGCTCTTTATTGTTTCAGTGGGAGGAAGATAAGGTCTACATCATTTTCCCAAGGTACCACTGCAGAAACACTACTCTGCTAAAGAATGGCTTTGATTTGTCACCAAAAAGGCCTCACAAACTGACAGCTTTCATCTGATTTTGCTGGGCAGTGGGGGAAGGAACATATTTCCTCCTCCAAAAGCATTCAGCAAATTTGTACTGCGGTCAGCTAATTTTATTACTTCTCATAAATGTCTGTTCCTGTAATGCTCTCAAGGTATTTTCATAATTCTACCTTGGGAATTACAAATCAACTTTCTCTTTGATAAAGTAACCTGCAGTACTTTATTTTATTTTTTATGTTATGAACAGCTGAAAATGTATGACATCCCATAAAATGTCTGGGTTAGGCCTTTGAATATTGCTTCTTTTAAGAAGTCTTTTAGCATTGAAGCAGAGAAATACAATCCTAGGATTGGAGTCTATTAGGCAAAAAAGAGAGGGAAGGAAATCCTTAAAGCCAATGCCTAGAGTGTCTTTAAAGCTGCTTTTCTTTATTCCAAAGGGATCTAACTACCATTTAATTAAATTTTTGTTTAAGAAAATGGAATCTTGGATTATTTTATTAATTTATACATGTTTGCAGAACTTTAAGATGAAATATTATTAGGGAGGGGAGAGGGGAGAAGAGGTGCTCCCCAAAGACAGTGCATAGTTAAGTAGTGAAGTATTTTACAAGAGCGCCTAAAAATTGGCTTTATGGCCTCAGAGGTAGAGCCACAGCTCCTCTCACATAGCAACAACAGCATACAGAGGAAAGAGTCCTCTGCACTTAAACAAGCCATGTTCATTTAGTCACCTCTCCAAATTACAGGCTGGGGAGCATCGCCTAAGTACTTAGCCAGTTTTCTATCATGCAATCGTTATGGGAATTTTAAAAGGCTAATTTTGATATTTTATTATAGTTTTTGATCAATTGATATACCAAATCCTGAGTTCAGGCAGTAACACATTTGATTGCAAACAGAAGAGGCTACAGTACAGAGATAGCCAGTAATTCTTTCATTACATTCAGGGGTATAAATGATCCAAATGACACTCAGAGGATTTTCTATTTGAAGACAAGCAAGCTATTTTCCCCTGCAGCCACTCTAGTCCAGGATCTACACAGTATCTGTGCTTAGAGAAATACTAGAAAGAATACGTACAACGCAGCTGAGCATTTCTCAGCATATCCTTCCACTCTCTCTGCTTCAGGGAATTGCTGAACCAAAGGTTACACCTCAATCATAACTTCAACGAGCCATTGGTGAACTTGTCTTCTACAAATGTGTCAAAACTTTCTGTGCATCCACTAAAAGAGATAATTGATAGAAAACCTTCCCTTCCCTGACACAGCTATCCCAAAGCAGTGATGGTCTCTAACCACATGCCCTCCTCTTTTGCTGAGGTTTGCATTAACAGCACAGGAAGTAAAACTCCAAGTTCCCTTAAAAGACTATTCTTCTGTTTAGGAGTACAGATGTTTCATAGTATCAGATCTAACAATCAGTCCCTCTTTTTGTCACCTATATTTAGGGGGAATGGTGGTCTGATGTAATTAGTTGGTTTCCATCTTCATAGACCCACCTCTCTAAGCAACATCCAAGGATGCTCCATCACTCATGACCCCCCCCCCTTGACTCATCCCTGATGAACACAGTACAAACAGTTTGTCAAATAATTTCAATATCAGCATTTCTGGTGCAGGACCTACATTATCTAAGGGCTCACAACTTCATAACAATAATTACCTTAAAAAAATGCCATAGATCCACCTAAGCCTCCTTTGTTTACCATCACTAAATGCACCAGTCTGGACTGTGGAATAGAGCAATGACTCCGCACCTAGCTGCAATGATCTGCACACTTAACAGCTGGTCCAAATGGCCATAGCCTCTAGTATATGTCCAGAGCAAGTGTTAAAAGTAGACCTTGAGGTTTACAACAAAACAGCATAACCACTCATCCATCTTGTCCTGGAAATCATTGCCAACACACTTTAATAATTTCAAGCCTGCATAAGTACCTGAAGCCTCCACCTAACCCATAAATCAGTGGTGCAGAAAGGCTTTGTAATCACATGAATCTGATGGGTTAGAGCATGCTATGCTTCCCACAACACACACCATGCCAAGCACAACACTTGTGTTTCAGTAAAGTCAATGGGATTCCTCACACATTGAGTTAGGTACAGCAGGATTTGCTGAATCAAATCCTCATCAATTATATGTTAAAATCAGAGAGCACGAAAAGACAAGCAAATACCAAGTTGCAGGGTTTTGTTTTTTCAATCCTTTTTTATCTTAAATTCCAAGCAGTGCTTTGAGAATTATTGCCGATTACTGTGCTTTTGCTAAAGATATGAATGCTGCATGAAACTTCTGATGCTCCTTTCTAAATACAGCTAGCCCCTGGGAAGCTAATGTTACAAAATGGGAAATGCAGTGTCTGCTCTGCTTGTGCTTGCCAAATTCAAATACCTGGAGGTGCCACTTTAGTGCTGCATGCAGGGGGTGAGGCAGGCTGTGAGTTGGTGCTTCCAGTCCTCAGTGAGGACAAGCCCAACTGCAGGGCCATTTTTCAGTATGACTTCCCATGGAAATGAAGCTTCTGTGATTGCATTTTACCTTGGTTTTTGTTAAAGACCTTCAAGTGATTTGGTTACTTCTGCAGTTTAAAAACAGAGCAGAAGTCTCAGTAACATTAAATACTGACAGTTTTTATCCAAACAAGCATATGGGCAAGATAAAATAGGCCTGATCTGTTCTCCCTGCAGCCAATGAGACAACCTAAGTCATCTTAGGCATCTGAGAAATCACCAGAGCTGCAAATTGATCTCCATTAACTGCTCTCTTCACAGTGAGATTGTAGCTCATAGATTACATTTGAAATCACACTCAGAAATGTTGCCAAATGCCGATTTACTTAACCTGAAGTCCCTGGCCACATTTTTCCTGCTTCGCGCATTAGTCCCCTGTAAAGTGTATAAAAAAAACCAGCTGCAAGCTAATGATAAACTGCTGACACATTCCTTGATGATACACAGAATAGTGACTTCCTATTCACTTGGGAATAGTCACATTGACCATATTAGAGAAAAAACGCTCATTAGTAAAATGCTGAAAACAGGCACTGCCATCAAGCAAATCTCTGATCAAGAGATGATTGGAACATTTCTGAAAGCAAATTTTTGCCACATTTCAAGAATTTCCTTAGCACAGAAGAGAGATCTAAAACAGTGACTACCTCGAGGGCAAACTAGATAGGATCTATGTGGGATAAAGGAGAACTCCATGCTCATGGAGTTAGGTGATTAATTTGGAACAGAAAGCCATGCAAGAGAGTTACAAACTGCTGCAGGTGATTTCTCACTCTGGATGGCCCTGAAGGCTTGCAAAGGGTAGCACCACTCATCTCATTCACACCATCTACTACAGGTCTAAGTCAGAAAGCCAGCCTCCCTCCAATGGAGGAGGAAGGTTTCTCTGAAGACAGCTCAGAGCATCTAAGGTCATCCAGACATTTCTGTCCTATCTAATAAAGCAGCCTATGCCTCCTCCTTAGTCTTTGGACTGAAAGGGCAAATTAAGCATACACACATGCTGCATTTTGAGAAGAGGCAGGGGAATGCTTTCAACACCCCTGTTCAGAGACTTCCTATCAGAGGATGCAGACACATGCCTGCGTATGCCAGGCAGGTTAACAGAGCAGTTAACATGACATCAGGTACTCAACACCAAGACACATGGTCAGGGAGGCCTCAGCGTAGATGAGAAGCTTATGGAGTAGAGAAGCCAACATGCTCTCCACTGCTCTCAAGCTTGTTTTTTAAGAGCGATGCAGACATATCCTATAAATCTCAGTTAACCCTATAAGCCTAGGGAGTCAGAGTCCTAGACTCAGCTCAGGACTAAGAAGGGCTTTGGAGCATTAACTCATTCTAAACAATCAAATCTGTTTCTTGAAGCATTTGTGTAGATTTATGAGGCTCTGGTGAGTGGGAACCTGAAATAGATACCGTGCTCTTCTCTTCAGTGCAAGAATGATTTATGCTGCCAGGCAGCTCTTCGGCACAAAGCCAGAACAGATCTCTCAGATGCGACTAACAAATGTTGTAAAACTGAGTAAACCAACTGCAGTGTGTGCATTGGTCCTCCAAGCATTTGGGCCCCAATGGGGAACAACAGGTGCATAACAATTACAAGTAAGAAAAAACAAGAGGTATGTACAGAGACAAACCTCACAAATTCATTCCCATAAATCACTGTGACAACTACAACACCATGAGAAAAAAAAAGGAAACAAAAAGGGGGGGGGGGAAGGAGGGAATAAAGAAAAGGGGGGAGATATGTGTGTGGAAAAAATGTGACAGCACATCGAACAACAGAGCAACAGAATTGGAAGCAGTCATGTTAATCCCTCGCGGACCATCTCANAAGGGAGAGAGAAGGGGGGGAGAGAAGGAGGGAATAAAGAAAAGGGGGGAGATATGTGTGTGGAAAAAATGTGACAGCACATCGAACAACAGAGCAACAGAATTGGAAGCAGTCATGTTAATCCCTCGCGGACCATCTCACCATAATGATTATTTATTCCTTGCAAATGGGAATTCTAATCTGCTGATTTTGCGGTTGCATTTTTGTGGCTTAACATTCCACATGTCACAAGAAATATCGGCCTCCCCACCCTGACTAAATCCTCCCCTGGTTAAATTGATCACATGTGTGGCACACAAACTGAATGGCCACATGCAAATATCTCCTCTCTGATGGGCTGAATCCTACTTATCCTTAAAATGAAAGGGAGCCGGATAATCACATTTTTACTTCTACGATGTGAATATCTTTGTAAAGTGCCGCTGGAATCATTTTATCCACCACAAAACACCCAACCACACAACAACAACAACAAAAAGACTAAAAAAACCCCAAGCAAAACAAACAAAAATCCATAAAACCCCCACAAAACACAGAAACCCCAAAGAAAACACCACAGTATTATCCTGGATCCCAGCAGCTATTTACTGAACATTCCTTTATCTAACCAAATAAAAAACAACCCACCACCACTGCCACCATCTCCCCAAGAGATCTGGATGTGGTTTGAGTTGGAGTGTTCCACTGCCCATTGGCTCTTAACCAAGAGAGCACCCACAAATAGTGAGGAGCTCAATCTCCTTCAGTGAATCCAGAGTTTGCCTGCCTACAATGAGACCAGTGGTTTATTACACTCCAAAACGATGAGAACCAGGAGGTCAACACTGTTCAAAACCTTTCCAGCAACTCATGATACCAAGCTACAAACCCTATCAACCTCACCAAGTCCTACAATGTCATAGATTAGTCCATGGNCCCATTGGCTCTTAACCAAGAGAGCACCCACAAATAGTGAGGAGCTCAATCTCCTTCAGTGAATCCAGAGTTTGCCTGCCTACAATGAGACCAGTGGTTTATTACACTCCAAAACGATGAGAACCAGGAGGTCAACACTGTTCAAAACCTTTCCAGCAACTCATGATACCAAGCTACAAACCCTATCAACCTCCATGGCAATTTCTTCTACCAGCAGTAGCTGGGTTTGTCCCTGCATGTGCTGGATGATGCTCGGTGCCCTGAGAGGAACTTACATGTAAACCAACCTTCTGTGAAGCCTGCTTGGCAGGGGAAAGTTTCCATATGATTTGCCCTTGAAGATGCACTTAAATATCCTGATGCTGGAGGTGCAACTTGCCCTTCTGGGATGAATAGCACAATGCCTGCCTCTGCTTTCTCATGCCTTTTAAAGAATAGGAAAATCTCTCTATTGCTCTCAAGTTTGGCAAACTAGCATAATAAAAAGCAGTTTAATAAAGAGCAGTCCTCCAGAATCAGAGAAGATGCATGAACCGACTTCCCCACACGTGCTGCTTGCGCTTCTGGTCTTTCCCACACAGCCTGGTGGCTTTTCCTGACTTTGAGTCACGCTGGTTGCACAAAACTCTGAAGCCCCAGAAAAGCTACAGCTCTGTGCTTCCCAGGAGGGCTCTTTTCTAACGTGTGCATGGAAACCAGCCAAGCAGCTCTCCCAAGCACCATGGACCTGGTTATCCATGCAAGGTACCAGTCAGCTCACCCCCTGCCCTGCTTCATAATGCCCAAGTATGACTGGTGGGCAGGAGTCTGACAAGGTCCGTGCTCTCTGTGGACACTTGGTTCTGCTGTCCACCACTGATATTTGCAGCAGGCATTGAATGAAGATATTCTCCCGGATAACCAGAAAACCAGTGCAGATGCAGCTAACCACCACGCAACCAGAGGTCCCCATAGACATGAACCCATTTGGTAACCTCCGTGCTCCAAGCACCAGATACTTGTCTCCGTGGCACAGCAAATGGTTATCTGGTGTACCTGCCTTCCCATGAACAGAAGACTGTGATGGAGAGACAAAATTGACACCAAATGCATCCTCCACCCAAGTCAGCTAGGACAAGCTGATGAGATTGCTATCCCATGATGTCTTACAGCTGGAAGCTCTATCAGCATGTGATGCTAAAGTACATGTGATAAGAGGGGTGTGCCAAATAGCTAAATTGTAGTCATCCTCTAACACACCAAATAACAAGGCAAATTCAAGCTAAATTAGAAGGCAAACAGTGGATTAAGTAATATAACAATCATCATATGTATTAAATTTGATCTTTTACTACAGCAGGATGTTAGTAATGAAAACAATCCTTTAGCTACTCAACCTTGTAAACCCACAAAAGAAAGTGTGCTTGTCAGATCTTTCTGTCCTACCATTCAGGGGATGGTTTGTAGTGGGAAAAATGAGAGTAAAGATAAAGACAAGCACAAACTTAGTAAAAAATGCTATCAGATTAGCTTTCTCCATTCACTTACAGCCAACCCAGCTGGTATTCAGCTGCTAGAGGAGGTGAAGAAAGAGAACCAGAATCATATTAATTCCCCAATTAAAAGATGCACTTAATTAGAACATTCTGCTATAAAATACCCCGTTGCTTTTCTCTTACAAACTGTGCTGGTTTTGGCTGGAATAGAGTTAATGCTCTGTAGAGTAGCTTGCATGGCCTATGTTTTAGATTTGTGCTGGAAGCAATGCTGGTAACAGGGATGTTTTAGTTGTTGCTGAGCAGTGGTTACACAAAGACTTCTCTGCTCTTCATCCCACTCCACCAGTAAGTGGGCTGAGGGGTGCACAAGGAGCTGGAAGGAACACACAGCCAGGACAACTGGCCACAACTGACTAAAGGGATATTTCATACCATAGAGTGCCATGCTCAATGTATAAAGCTGGGGGAAGAAGAAAGAAGGGAGGGATGTTTCACATGATAGTCTCCCCAAGTCATGGTTATCTGTGATGGAGCCCTGCTCTCCTGGAGACGGCTGAACACCTGCCCATGGGAAGTGGTGAATTAACTCCTTGGTTTGCTTTGCTTTTGCGTTTGGCTTTTGCTTCACCTATTTAGAATCACAGAATTGTTTAGGTTGGAAAAGACCTTTAAGATCATTGAGTCCAACTGTTCACCTAACACTGCTAAGTCCATCACTAAGCCATATCCCTAAAGTGCCACAACTACATATCTTTTAAATACCTCCAATGATGGTGACTCCACTACTATTTAAATTGTGTTTATCTTAACCCATGAGTTTTCTGACTTCTATGCTTCCAATTCTCTCCCTCACCCCATTGGGGGTGGGGATGGGGGTATAGAGGGAGTGAGTGAATGGCTGCACGGGGCTGGGGTTAAACCATGACACAAACCTAAACAACTATTAATTTTCATTACGTGCATTGAATCTGCCTAATTAAATAACTCTTTCAAGCAATGCTTTTCTCCTGGGAAATGCTGCCTCAGCTCCAAATCATTTTACAGAAGATGTTTGTTTTGACAAGATTACTGAGAAAGAAAATCCAGTTCCAATAATTTAGATACTGTAGTATCATTGTTAGAATTTTCAGCATTTCTTCATACCAGCATTCATTTACTTTTTGAATAGCTTTAGCTTTTGACTCTCATGTTATTTTGAAATGTTAATATCAATGTTAAAATGATGCCACTGATCAGATGTCTGTACGATGGCTAATCTGCTATCTTCAGTGCTTGGCAGTGTTTGGTCATCCTCAAGAGGTGAACAGCAGGGTTTCCACTGAGGTTCATTTTTGGGCTGGCTGCAATTTCTGTTCCAAGACCTCTTAAACAGTGCTTTTTGATTTAACATAGAATACAAACACATTTCTTCCCCTAGAAGAGAAATCCTGCTTTTCAGCATCCCATGTGTGTGGTGATGATAATGGCATCCATTTCCACTGATTTTCAACTGCTGTCTTGGAAGGAGTTCAGAAAAACACAAGAAGAGTTTTCCCCTGGTGGCACAGCCATAGAGACTCCTCCAGAACACACACCAAACCTAATGGATACCTGTGGTTTTAAGCCCTTTAATAGAGCTGCTTAAAATGGTGCAGCACATCTTCTGTACTGGGAACTTAATGATAAAGACATTGCAGCCTTTTAATTATTACTACTAGCCTGTTCAGATCCCAAAGCCAAGGCAGAAATTAAATATTTCAGCCCTTCTGACAAGAGGAGCAGCATAGGGTGTTTGCACAAGGCCTGTGGCCAACACAGGAACCTTCCCCACATCTCCTGTTAACTAAACCAGCTCCCCATGGAAGAGCATCCTCTTTAATGTCATGTTTCTTCAGCGTGGGATCCCAGCACCACGCACATAAGAACTACAGTGACTTATCTATGCTATTCACTCAGAGGTTTTGCAGCAAATTAGATGCTTCTCAGATATTTGAAAGAGAGGCTCCTAAAGCTTCATAATGAATGAAGAAGAGTTCAACCATGGGCAGCCCAGATACAAGTAGTGAAGAACACAGAAGAATGAAGCTTTGCCTCTTGTGAAGCGGTTTCCCTTCATGTCCTGCTGATAGTCATCCTGGTCATGAAGCTTCTTCAGCTGAGGACAGTATACAATAAATAAAGATAGGCAGCATTTAATCAGTTTTAATTCAGAGAAGGATGGAACCACCCAACTATCCAAGCTGGAAGACTGAGAGAGAGCTTAACAACCTCTTTATTTACCATGACATGCTTGTCATAGAATCATAAGCAGGGACACCTCACACTAAACCATGTCACCCAATGCTTCATCCAACCTGGCTTTGAACACTGCCAGGGATGGAGCACTCACAACTTCTCTGGGCAACCCATTCCAGTGCCTCACCATTTCATGTGGAAGGGCTGTCTTATAAATGCAAAGAAAGGATCAAAGGATCTGTGGCTGAATCTGAAAGCTGCTGCCCTGATAGTCAGCAGATGAGTAACCTCCAGACAAGCTCCAAGAGACCCTTCTGTGGTAATACATTATATGGTAATTATATTATATATTAAGTGTATTTTATGGTAATATATTGCCTTCATACTGCAAATGCATCAATTGCGGTAATCATGCTTTGACGTGTTACCCGCTTTATTCTCTTTATATTGCTTCTTTTTCAATAATTTGTATCACTGGTGGGAAAGAAATATCCCCTGGAAAATCTACCCACTGCAAGAGCACACTGCTTGATTATGTAGAAAATATCTGCACAGAACATAGCAAAAGTAAGGACCAGCATAAAAATGGCCCCTTGGAAAGGTGAAACGGTGATAAAATTTATTATCAACAGTATTGTCATGAAAAAATGCCCCTCAGTAATAGGCCTATGTTTCAAAATGGGAATTGTGGGAGCGGGACTGGGTGCAGAATCAGTAAGGAGCAAATTATAAAGGCTGAGTTACAAATGAAGACTAGATTCTTGCACAGCGTAATTCAATACCAATACAGTCAGCTTTCTGCCAGAGACTGAAAGCTCAATAAACAAGTCAATCTGGATTATTATTAGTATCTTATTTTCATTCTTTTTTTTAGCCCAGATGTTTTTGTTCACACATTCAGCCTCCAGCAATTGGGCAAGAAAACCCTTTGGAAAGACCAGCTCGTCCAAATCCCTTCCAAACCTATGAAGAGTCATCCAGAGAGTTCAGTTGACTCATGGGAAAAAAGGTGAAACAAATATAGAGTCACTGTGCAGATCTGCAGGAGCAAAGTGTGCACCACCCTAGGTCCAGGCAGCTCCTTTTGTCTGAATCAGGAGTAGATGATGGGAGGAGCCCAGCTGGTGTGGCGCAGCAATAACAGAGCAGCTGCCACAGAGAAGCAAGGCTATGCGGAAAAAACCTAAACAAAGTACCCACAACTAAACCCCCAAACCCCCAACCTTTAATCTGAAGCTGGCCGGAAAATGAACTGTCCAAATGTTCTTTTAAACAAACGTTTTGCAGTTGCAGGCACAGGTGGTACAAAGATTGCAAAGATACTCCCCTTCTCCCTAGGAAAGCTTCCACAAGAATCTTCCCCTGAGTTTCTGGACTTTCCACTGTCAGAAAGAGGTGTATGTGTGTGACTCCAGAATAACTGGAGAACAGCTTTTTGTTACTCATTTAGAAAAATAATCCCAATTCATTTGATAAGAAAAAACAGATTTCTTTTGTCCTTTCCTGACCGGGTCCTAAACTTCGGCTGACAGGAGAGGGAAGATGCTGTGCTTTCCAGAAAAACTATGGGTTTATATTAATTGGCCACAGGATCCAGAGGAACAGAAACAAGTATCACAGAGTGAGATAAAATATATCTGTTCAGTGTCTCATTGCCATAACAAGCTGCCTGGCAGGTAAGTGACTTGTTTAAATAAATCATGTGCAAACACCTGTTTGTAGTGGGGAAAAAAACCAATCACAGCAAACAGATGTTCATGAGGCCTGAGAAAACTGTTGTAAAGCTCTTATTTTACAAGATTTCCAAGCACTTATCTATTGTATATATGTATATATGTGAGAAGCTGAAGTCAGTCACAGCACACTGCACTAAAGACTACTAAGGTAGACTAACTGGATTTGAGCCAGTGACTATCAGTACAAGAGCAATAACACAAGGCTGGATGCTTATGGTCAAGTATTAGAATCATAGAATAGCTAGGGCTGGAAAGGACCTTAAGATTATCCAGTTCCAATCCCTCACACTAAACCATGGCACCCAAGGCTTAGTCTAACCTGGCCTTGAACACTGCCAGGGATGGAGCACTCACAGCTTCCTTGGGCAACCCATTCCAGTGCCTCACCACCCTCACAGGAAAGAATTTCTTCCTTAGATCCAATCCTCTCCTGCTNAGGGATGGAGCACTCACAGCTTCCTTGGGCAACCCATTCCAGTGCCTCACCACCCTCACAGGAAAGAATTTCTTCCTTAGATCCAATCTAAACCTCTCCTGCTTAAGTTTGAACCCGTTACCCCTTGTCCTGTCACTACAGTCCCTAATGAAAAGTCCCTCCCCAGCATCCCTATAGGCCCCCTTCAGATACCGGAAGGCTGCGATGAGGTCTCCATGCAGCCTTCTCTTCTTCAGGCTGAACAGCCCCAACTTTCTCAGCCTGTCTTCATATGGGAGATGCTCCAGTCCCCTGATCATCCTCGTGCCCTCCTCTGGACTTGTTCCAACAGCTCCATGTCCTTTTTATGCTGAGGACACCAGAACTGCATGAAGTTCTTTACCCACCAAGTGCCCCACCTATCAAATTGATGTCTCTCCAATTTAGAGACAAGGATGTCGTGTGGGACAGTGTCGAATGCTTTGCACAAGTCCAGGCAGATAACGTCATGCAGTTTAAAACATAACTGATATTGAGGATGCAGCAGTCTGTGTGGCGATGGGCATTCAGAAGTCCTTGGCTGCAGCAAACCCTGACAAACCCAGTACATGCTGCTGCCATCACTACATTTCTTCCTGTTCCCTCCATGAGGAGCTGTCAAACACTGCCCAAGATGACCCCTTTGAATCCAGAACATATGCACGTAGGGGCTTGTGATCAGTTCATCACACTACAACCTGATGAAAAGGGAGCCCACTAACTCTGCTCCCACAGATAAGAGTATAATCCATGTTCAAGTATAGTTAAGACATTTGTTCCTGGCAGGATCAGCTCCTGGATTTTCACACAGCAGGACAGAACTCAGTCACCAGTGCCTCAAATATACAGGTAAAAAAAGACAGATGCGATGCATGCTACATGTCCTTGTAGTGCAACTGGGACTTCTTCCCCTTCTCTTCCCTCAGCAGGGCTGAAATAGGCAGTGGCACCCTTGTGTCCTTCCATCTATGGGAAAAGGAAGCATCTTCCCACATCAGTGTGTGTGGGGTCAGGGGTCCACAAGCAGAAAACGGCACAGCTGGTCCAAAACACAGTCTAGGAAGTTTTCAGCCCTCCAGCCCAACTCCATGGGCAATGGTAAGGGAAGAATAGAGGAGAGTTGCCCAGAGAAGCTGTGTCTGCCCCATCCCTGGCAGTATTCAAGGCCAGGTTTGACAGGGCTTGGAGCAACCTGGTCTAGTGGAAGATGTTCCTGCCCATAGCAGTAGTTGGAACTGGATGATCTTTAAGGTCCCTTTCAACTCAAACCATTCTATGATTCTATGAAAAACAAGCAAGAACTCTATTAACACATGCAAATATCGGTAAGCTAATGAAATTCCAGAACTACCTCGCTCTTGGAAAGAAATTACCCAAATCAGGTCAATCTGAATAATAATGAAATGACATTTTCTCCTTACAGGAGGCCACAGCTGAAGCGGGCGAAGCTGCTCACAGCCCCTCTCATCTGGATGACCACATCAACCTAATAAACTTCTGTTACATCAATATTGTTCCTGTCACTGCACTTTGCATAATTAATTCAGATGCAATCAGGATGAAGAGCAAAACACTCCCTGCAAGCACGTCCCCCCCCCCTTCCCCGTGCTGCAGTGATGGTGGCATTTTAAAAGTGGATTTAATCAAATGTTAATCAGGAGACAGAAAGTTCAGGCAGGTGCAGCCACAAATATTCCAACAAGATTAAGGATGCCTCAGTGGCTGATTATCCCACAGCACAGGAAATGCGCATCGTGAGGAGGAGGATGACAATATGTTCCCATCTCCTCCTTTAACAAGGGCCATTGTAACTGTTTGAATATTTATTTTGCCAACTGGAAGCATCTGAAACTGTTTGCAACACACGACCTACCACCTCTCTTCTTCTCTGTGCAAAACAACCTGAAGTTATAGTGACCCAGTCAAAATGAATTTGTATGAGGATTTTTTCCTGCAATAGCCTATTTGTATTATCATTTAATGAAATTCTATTACTAATTATATGTTATTTTCCCCTTTGGGAATTTATCATCAATAACTTTAAGGTACAGTCACATCAAGAGTTTCCATGCAAGACTGGTGTTCCACTGAGGATACTGCCACACTTTTGCTAGCACCAAGGGAAGAGTTTTTAAGAAGTCTGATCCCTGACAGAGACCAGGACAAGTGGAATGGTACCTACAGAGCACGACACACACGTTTTGGGCAGCCCCAGGTCCCTGCCTGATGTTTATCTGCTTCACAAACTGGGGCTCAGGGACCTTTTAGCTCCTGGATGTTATTAGGGCTGGTATATGTCACCAGCTTTATAGCCCACTCCTTCGGCTGTTATCAGTCCAAGAGGGAAATACCAATGGAATAACTCCGGGTTGAGCTGAGGCTGAGCAAGAAAAGCTTATTTAGCAAAAGCGCCAAGGGAGGGAAGGCGCAGGGCTGCTGGGGTGCACGGACAAGTGTTTCCATTCAGATGCCACAACACATGTGAACAGACAATTCATTTACATTAGCCATTTTTTGGAACAAGAAATGGGAAGGGGGAGAGGCTGACTCCACTGTGGATTCTCATGTTCTGTCTCAGCAGAGGTAAGCTGTTGGGCCCCACACTGCATCCCACTGGAGCCATGCCACTGCCTGCTGGTGTGGGGCCAATGCATCCCGAATGAAACACCACAACCCCATGGAGCCCTTACTTCTTCCCAGGCTACTCTGCTGTTGGTCCATCCAGTTTCATCCATCTCCTTTCATTCCAAGTCTCACCACTGGCCTCTTCAAGTGGTGTTCCTTTAGGAGAGCACCAGTACCTTCAGCTCAGGTGGAGCTTGCTTGCAATCTCTGGTACAGAGGCTGTGGGATGCAGAGCTACCAGGCTTCATGCCGAATGGGTTTTAAATGCTCCCAGTGCATCTCTCCAGGCCATCGACAAGGGGAGCAGAGGTGAAAGCAAGCGCAGAAATTGGAGCCTACAGCACGTTTACTGAATGGGAAGCCACAGGCCTGAAGAGGTATCAGCACCCCTACCAGTCATACAACCTGCACCTGAATGAGCATCTGCAAATGGCCCCAAACTCACACCTGGGCTTCAGTTTCAGACAATTCCCTTCCTGCAGGGC
Source organism: Agapornis roseicollis (assembly GCA_002631895.1). Taxonomy (NCBI): domain Eukaryota; kingdom Metazoa; phylum Chordata; class Aves; order Psittaciformes; family Psittacidae; genus Agapornis; species Agapornis roseicollis. Next base: position 130,219 of record NDXB01007503.1, on the reverse strand, counting down.
AATGAGATACTGTACAATGCAGTTATGAACTGGAATACTCATTGCAGCCCTCAAGGGCCACCTATGAAAATAGGAGCTGGTTCTAGATAGCAATTTAAAGCTTCTCTCAGCTTAAGTGCTCAAGTTCACAGGTCTGAGGTTTGGATTTTCCAGGCTAAAGAAAGCAAAGCTAAGTCACAGCTCACCCTAGCAGAGCTCATCCAGCTGGGCTGAAAATGACTCGTTCAAAGGGAAGGAGAGCCATAAAGTTCTTCTTCAGTAGCTGCATTTATTGCAAAGACTCCTTAAGCTAACTGGGAGGACATTGCCCAGTGGACCCAAGGCAGGTCCAGCTGGGAAGAACAAGCTGCATTTCAAAGATGGTGGGAATTAGTGCAATTCCACCTCTCCCAGGCATAAGCTTATCTTGGATGTATCACAGGAGGCAGCAGCTGACTAAACAGTGCCATGTGTCTGATAACAAAGAGCCAAGAAACCAGGCTGATGTCTAGATGCCAAAGGCATCTCATGGGCCCACAAGAATGAAAATAGCTTTTGATGTGCACTTGTGAACTGATTATTTTTATATGTGATGTTGTAAAAATCAAAGTTCAAGATGAAAGATCATTCTACAACTACAAACCAGAGCTGCTCATGTTGGTGTGCCAGGAAAGGAATGTCAAACCTCCAACTCAACTTCTCTACAAAATACCATTTTGCCAGACTTCACCTATGAATAACTTCAATTTTAAGCAGATGACATTTTCTGAGAGAAAACGATTACGTGGGACTTTACGCACCAGCTCTTGTTTTCAGTTTGCAAAAATCCCTACAACGTCAGCAGGAAAATAAATAAATAAATGACTAGAAATCCCCGAGTTCCCCATCAGACTCTAAACTTAGCATCTGAAACAAACTCAGGACTTGGGGCTCCCTGTTTGATCTCACAGACTGCTGAACTCAGCCCCATAAAAACCAGGATGTCTATTCTTGGGAGAGCTCCGTGTAAATCCTTAGACCTATGGGGGACTGGACAGGTGAGGTAAGTAATGAGTACGTTCTTTCATATGTTCTTCCATATGTTCTTCCCCATGTTTCCCCAGTTCAAAATACCTTAGGGCTTAGAGTCCTCTTAGTTAGCTCAGACACACACTAAAATTGTAGAAACAGCTGACTAGAGCCAAAGGGAACCAGAACAAAATGAACTGGAAAGCAGTGCTGTGAGAAGTCTCATCACCCATCATTACAGTGAACCCTGTAAGCATTCCCATTGCCTAATGGCCTGAGACAGATACAGGCTCACTCCATACCAAGCTGCCCACTACAGCAAACTATACATGTACTGGCTAAGAAACTGGTCACTGGCAGTAATGTATAGCATAAATATGACATATTCACCAGGGTGACCAGGCTGAGAAGGATCTGTGCTTCCAGCACCTCCAAGCACACTGAGCCCCCTTATAAAATCAAGATCAGCAACTCTGACAGCAGAAGTTCCCTCTTGGCACTCTTAAAAGAAACTGCTTAGAAGGGTTTCAATTTAAGGTAAGTTTCAGGCATATACCTAAGTCCATCTTCATCCAGCAAAGCTGTGAGCACATGTTAACTTTAAGCGATGCTTATGTTGAAGTGAAGTCAAGCTGAAGGTAAGCATATGTCTAAAGTGCAGCAGGTGTTGAGGAGAACCAGCAATGGAGAAAAGACATCTGTCCTGGGAATGGAACATGTTTCTCATTTTACAGTTCTCCCCGACCTCCAGACTAGCAGGTCTTGCCTCTGCTTCTAGCTACTCCTCTGCTGAAGTTTATAAATGAGTAATTGCTATTAAAATAGAACTGATGATCTTTTTACACTGTCTTTTAGCCACAGCTGCATCTCTTACCCCAGTGTACAAATACTGCATCAACCAGATCACCTGACACGGTTCTGTTTTTTATCACAGCAAGCATGTTACACATCTATAATCAGAACCATGCTTCCCAACGTGATTTAACTGTTTATGCTAAAACCAGTCTTTTAAATTTAGCAGCATCACAATATCCCATGAGATCGTCAGTGTTGGAGTCTTGAGTACCCATGGCACTGTGGCTATTGGAAAGCGGAACGAAAGTTTGAATTGTGCTTTGTGCTCCTTGACATGCTGTCAAGTCCACCCAGGCTCTTATCCCTGTTTCTGGAAGAAGTTGTGCTGTTAACTTCCCATGTTCTGAACACAGAAAGGTCCATCAGGATTAAGCTAAACCCACTAGACCATACATATTTTCTACCACAATCGCCTAAGAGCAGAGGTGCTTTACACTATAGGTCCATGTAAACCATCATCCCTCCACTGCCAATGGCCAACGCAGATGTCTACTGAGGAGTACAAACACTGGGGCAGCTCCATAAGGATCCTCTGCCCCGATACCCCCCAAGCTTCCAGCCTTTTGCAGCTCAGGGGGTTCCAAACCAGGTGAGGTCTTTGGATTCAGGAACTCTCAGTGGATGCATTTCCAATCCAACATCAGTCAAAGCTCTGTTGGACCCAGCAGGCATTTTGTGAAATAAATGTACATTTCAGCAACACCTGGTAACTACGGCATCAGGAAATGCAGGTGTATCTTAACAGCTTCTTATATATATTTATACACAGAGAAAGAGATCTTAACAATATCTTAGAAATATGTATTTTGCTTCAAGGGATGTAGAACATCAACTGTGTGCAGCGGCAACGGCATGAAAACAGTTAAGGTCATAACAACCACAATCAGTTCCCAAATCTACCACAGACTTTCTGTTCTGCTTTGGGATATTAGTTCAGTCTCTTATCTGTCAACTAGGAAGAATTACACTAGTTTGTTCCCCTTATAAGGTCCTTGGGATGTACTAGTTCCCAGCCCAGATTTTACCTAACTTTAAGTATTAAACCACAGCATTTTACTTATGCTCCATACGAATCAATGCAAAGAGACTGATGCTTTGAGAGTGAAATTAATCTAAGAGAGTTGTAGCTTTCCCTGGAGAGGTACACTTCTTACTCCTAATATATAAATGAGAAAATCTATAATGTCTGAATAACTAACGTAATTCCCTCACTCAAGTACCTGGAGTCAGCTTCCATGAATATCCAGGTCTCTGTATTTAAAAGAATGAGGTAATATAAAGAATACCTCTAATAACAGCACTGAATAACTGACAAGGGTAACCACAACTCACATATGCATTCATGGCAAGTCTAATGATAGCAGATGTGAAACCCAAAGGCCAAATGAATCTGGATCCAAAGCACTGGCCTTTTTCACATTACATCAAGTATCCCATCAATACCAACTTCTGCTCTGCACACAGGTTACAGTGCACATCAGTTACATTTATATTATAGTAACTCAACTTTGGAAAGATTTGTTTAATAGCACTTATCAATAAGCACTTTGCTGTAGTTTAGGTTCATTCCAGTCTGTGTATACAGTCAAATGCTTTATGTATGCCCTTGGTGTTTGTTTTCTTTTAAATTAACCCTTTCTTGGGGGATGGGGGTTTGGAGGCACAAATGAGATGAGGGCAAGGAAGGCAGTAGAGGGAAAGGGAAGAGAATGATGGGACCTAAAATTAGTTATTTCAACATTTTCTATGTAACTGAATAGAGGTTTGATAGGGCTGTCAAACCAGACTTCCCCCTGAACCTTGAGCAAATAAATAAGCACATAAAGGAAATAAAGGAAGCCCAAGAGCAGCTTGCCTGCACAGCAGTTCTGTCACGGCAAGAACATACCGTAAGAAGTCCTGAGACAGTTTGAGTGGCACTGCAGCTACGACACTGCCAGAAGAATTTGGCATTTGGGTAATTGCCTTTGATCTAAATTCAGATTGCACACAGACTGGAAAGTCAGGGACAAGTATGGGTACAGAAGAAACACAGATTAGAGGGTATCTGTGGAGAGATTAATCCCACCCAGCAGTGGCCATCAGATGTCTAATTTAAGAGAGTTGCATTGGCTTCCTCCACAAAGGAAGCAGCGAAATGCAGAGAAATTCAGTTTTGGCATATTAAAGAACTGTATAGGATGGATGAAGTAACTATGGAGGTGCCTATTTCTGCCACTGATGGAACACCTGTTTTAGGTAGCTAGCTCGAGAAATCCGTTGCATAAACAGCTTGCGCAGCTGTATCCTGACAGGAGCAGAATAAAACATCTCACTTGCAATGGACAGGGTGGGTGGACCAATTCTCCATTGCAGAGTTTCTGTGACTCAGCTATATTATGTATGCTGAAGAGATACTGAATCCTACAGCACCTCTGCTCTTGTAGTTTATATTTGTAAATGCTATGGCATTCACTCCAGAGCAGACCAGAGAACCACTTCTGCATTAGCTCAGCCACATGGTCATAGCAAAGTGAATCATCTCACTCGGGGATCTGTTCAGAAGCCAGTCAAGTTGTCAGTTCAAGCGCCAACCCAGTCTCTCAGGCCTCCCACACTAAGGGTGGAGCCAACACACAGCTATTGCCAAAAGTCATGACTACACAACAGAGACATGTCCCTGTTTGCTTGGACTAATGCCCTGGACATAATTCCATCTCAGACCTGGACCCTGGAATTACACAGGTAAGCTACATAATGAGCAGAGCATGGAAGTGATTTGTTCATGAGTGGGATGAGGCATATTGACTGGCAACAGTTTTCCATAAGGTTGATATTTGAGTGCATCATTCTCACTCCCAAAACTGAGCTGCAGCAGAGACACCTGGGAAATCACAGCACCCCACTTGCAGTGGCCAGTTCTGTGCCAGACTGGAGAATGTGCAGAGTTGAAAATGGAAGGACAAAGAGCCCTATCCAGCTGATATTTACTCACACCAGGTCTCAGTGCAATGAGGAAATAGCACTGAACTAGTAGCGCTTTGCTCCTTTGCACATTAGTTGAATCCACAATGTTTTGATTTTTTCCCCCATGTGCAAGATATTTTGTGCACCTCCTCCATGGCTAGAAGCACTGAAATAAAGGGTGGCCAGATCCTAATCTCAAAGAGGAGAAAATTAGCAATGATCCATTTAATACAAGTGAACAACTACAGGATGCAGCTGGTAAAAAACACCAGAAACAAGACATGCACCACTTTTACCACGAGATGATTATTCATTGCCATACTCAGCCTTAATCTATGGTGCTCTGGCAAGAGCCCAAGTACTTTCAGCAAAGACCACGGCTAAGGTACAGATTTATTTTATGTTCTCTGCCCTCCTGTTCATCTGTAGCATAGCTTGTTTATCTCCCAGGATATGTTTTGCTACAGCCATAAACCTTACCTCAGCAAGAAGCATGAGAGCAGTGCTTGGATGGGGAACCATAAGCAGGCATGGCAAACAGCAGCCACCTGGCTCACATCCCAGTACTATTCCATCCAGGCAGCTCTGTTCTTTGGTGGCCACTTAGAGTTGTATTTTATTTATTTAGTGCTGCTAGATCTCATCTTTATTTGTTCATGTAAATTGCCTGAATGCCCTAGACTTGGAAGGGAAATGCATTTTCTTCCCTAACAAAGAAACAGATGATCTCACTGGCAAATGAGACACATGCAGCATTGTGTTTACTTTAGAGTAAGCTCACTTATGAATCAAACCACTTGACTTATCAAGCTTTCCTTCCCCCTTTTCCATTATGGGAAAATCTCCATCAATGAGAAGAGGATGTCCCTTCTTCACCTCATGCCATTTCCCATTCCCAGGCTGTTGGGGTTGCTGCCCTTGTTGCCATGGCAGTGCTTTTAAGTACGGTGCTGACAGGTCACATGCTGAAGAGGTCTGATCCAGCTATAATGCACACTGAAATCAATAGGATTCAGTTCCTCTTAATGAAGGCACAAACTCAAGACAGTCAGTCCTTTTGTGCTCAATGAAGATATAAAAGGTTTCTAAAGCCATTCTCGTACTGAAATTCAGCCTGTCTCTGTCTAAGAGCTCAGGCCTTTTCAAAACCCAGCCCTCAGCAGAGGCTCTACTTACTGAGCACTTAAGTTCCATTTGACTAAACAGCCAAATTTTCCTAAGGTTTAGGTAGTTGGAAATCTAGCCCTTGGATCTGCATGTACTGAATCCTAAGGAGAGCAATGGCATCCCATTAAATCAGCCATGACAGGTAACATGCAATAGGCTGCTGTGCAGTCATGCTTCTGGAACAGCTCTTCTTTGGGATGCTCCACCCATTGCTGTCCTCCTCCTGCAGCAATTACTCTAAGAGCAAACCAAACACTCAAATCCTTGTGCTATCTCAAGAACCAGGAAAGGACATGAACCCACTTCCTACATCCCAAATGAATCTAGCAAACACCAGGCAAACAGCTGTTTGCAAAGGAAAAAGTGAAAAGTCTCAGGGCATAAAATATTGATTCTATTACGTTGTGGTTTTTCCTCCCTCCAAGAACCCGGAGTATTGTGTGCTGTGTCCTCAACATAAAAAGGATATGGAGCTGTCGGAACAAGTCCAGAGGAGGCCGTGAAGATGATCAGGGGACTGAAGCATCTCCCATATGAAGACAGGATGAGAGAGTTGGGGCTGTTCAGCCTGAGGAAGAGAAGGCTGCATGGAGACCTCATAGCAGCCTTCCAGTATCTGAAGGGGGCCTATAGGGATTCTGGGGAGGGACTCTTCATTAGGGACTGTAGTGACAGGACAAGGGGTAACGGGTTCAAACTTAAACAGGGGAGGTTTAGGTTGGATCTAAGGAAGAAATTCTTTCCTGTGAGGGTGGTGAGGCACTGGAATGGGTTGCTCAAGGAAGTTGTGAGTGCTCCATCCCTGGCAGTGTTCAAGGCCAGGTTGGATGAAGCCTTGGGTGGCATGGTTTAGTGTGAGGTGTCCCTGCTTCTGGCAGGGGGGGTTGGAACTGGATGATCTTAAGGTCCTTTCCAACCCTAACTATTCTACAGAATCATAGAATTCTATGATTCTAACCTGTCCTTTAGAGTCCTGCAAAAAGCCATGGTGAATTGGCATTCTGGGCTGAAGGACCATTTTGTCACAAGGTTGTCATCCAGCTCTTCCTAGGAGAGTCTGACCCATTTCTGGATAACGGACAAGTGGCCACTCACCACTTCCCATCCTCTGAAAGGCTCACCCAGCAGTTTAATTCCACAACTTTTCCCAGAAACTCTGTGCAAAGTTTAGACAGTCTTTCCAGCCCACAAATACGGTAAATTTCCAAATCCTTTTTCCTATACTTCTTCTGTTCCAGATGATATTCCTCTGACATACAGACAAAGGACTGTGAATAAATCAGTTGAATGACAGAATGGAAGAAATTAAAAGATTCATCCCTAGATTGTGCATTAAACAGCTGATTTTCCAAAACACGTGAGCACAGTTACATAGGGAATTGTTTCAAAGATAATTCTCTGCATACAGAAGATGTGACCAAAAATGCTCCTCTCCTAATTCATGTCCTGTCACTATAACCTCTCTTCCTAGCTGTTGTTAATTATCAGGACAGTTTTCAGCCTGGGGACTGCTGCCATGAGTGTTACCACAGCTATGAGCCAATAGCACATTTGTAGACTCATAGTTAAATGAATTACACGTGCTACCTGGCACTGCCATTAGAGTGCAGGGCTTTTTACAGCTTCCCTCCCCCCCTTTTTTCTTCTTCTTTTCAAGAACAGTCTTTCTGGCAATGGCAGACCTGCTGATAAGTCCATGTGAAATCTGTTCATGTGGAGGGGTACAGAAAGGCACCTTTTTACAGGAGTTTACACAGTCGTGTACATGTTGTTATCTCAAACAAGTGAATCAGCACATAGATAATCTGGGCAATCTCCCAGGCATAAAAATCTCCAAGCACACAGAAACCTCACATTTGTTTGCAAGGAAGCACAAGAAACCAGATAGCAGGGGGAACAGGACCCATGGCTCCCCAGAGCACACAGGGAAGGCCAGATCTCTTGAAGGTATTGAAGTCTGCAGATTTATACAAACCTTGACACAAAATCTCCCCTTGCAGCTGTTCTGCAGTGTTGGGGAGCATTCTTTATCCCCCTCCAATATCTGTCTGACATGCAATGTTATGGTCACTGCAATTCATCTCTCTGTCCTTTATTACACCACAGTAGTCAATAGAAAACCTAGAGCAAAACTCCCTGCTCTTCTGCAGATGAGTTATTGTACAATGACTTGAAAGCAGAGCTCATAACATTCCTTTTATACATACTCCTCAGCTTAAAAGCTTATTTCTGGGGTTACCTGTGCATTGTAGGGAGGAGCAGTGTGAAAACAGCCTTGAGATACAGTTGGATGCATGGAGGTGATGGATGCCTTTCCATAGCATCACAACTAATTGTACTGCAGGAGTGCATGAGCCCTGGTCAAAGCTAATTAAATGCAACAGCCAAGTCTTCTCAAGCCCACAGTTCACCTACAAAATCAAAGAGCAATCAACTGGGAATGCATTCTGCTGCATTATTTCAGTTGCACGCTCCAAAAATCCTGACTGATCTTCCACTCAGGGGAAAAAGGAAAAAACCGAAGGAATAAGAAATTCCTACAACATCTGAACTGAATATATAGCTATTGGCAGCTTTTGGTTTTGTGTTTCACCCTGAGCTTTCACTGGCAGGAGAAGGCAAATTCACGAGCTTTTTCCAAGGAACCCAAGAGAGGAGGGAGTCTGCTTGACAGAGTTATATCTCTGGCAAGGAGCAGTGCTGATAATCACTTTCACTGGAGATGCTGTAAAGTGGCTCATAATTCATTCCTTTAGTACAATAAACGCAGGACAATTAAATCCAGCTCTCTTCCATACTATGCACAGAACTCCGGGACAATCCATCATTGCCTGCTTATGCACAACAGCACAGAATTAACAAAATAAAGGAATATGTGCTTGGGTACACTGCCTCATCACATTTTCCCACACTTACAGTGATCCAAGGCTGTAACCAGACTGCACTTAACAAAGCCCTTTCTCTTTTAAGACTCAAGCTTTATTTTCCTGTATTCATTTCCTTTTCTCACCCAGCAGGGAGAGATTTCCAACACAACTGTGCTTGTATTTTGTTAATACTAAACTGGTGCCTGTGCCATATGGGACCAGTACCCAACCTCCTCTCTGCTGGCCCCTTGGTGAGACTCAGTCAAGTACCTCCGTCACAGCAAAGCCTTCTAATTTCATTATCTGGGTCCAATGGGAACTCCTGAGGAGCTGAGAGCCTGAACACCTAAGGTTAGTAGAAAATAGCACAAAAAACAAGTGTTTTCCTGATCAATGGAACCAACAAAGTATGTTTTCCTACATGTTGGGAAAATGAGTTCCTTTTCCAATACCTAGTAAGGAGTGAATTTGAGTTTACACCACAGCCTTTTCCTGAATGGGAGCATTAACAGAAACTTCCTTCTCTTGCCCAAGCCACTTCTTTCCAAATAGAAAGATAACCACATAAACTTTTACTTTCTATCAAATTCAAGGGAAATTAGCCTCTGGGATCAAATGTTCCTAGCAGAGATGTGTAGAGCTAGGCTACTCCATCTAGGATAGGACAACCAGTTTCCTCCTTTACTAGACACCAAGTTTCTGAGTTTTCACCTCCCTGTTGTTACACTTCTCAGCTTGTCATCACTGGCCTCCTGTGAAGCTGGCCAGAGCACTTTGGTATCCAGATCTGCACGAAAAAGCTCTGAATATTAACATGCAGTTTCTTAATGGCTCTTTGAGGAAATGAATGAGTTCAACAAGAAGTCAGTCTAAGGCAGTAGTCCTTGTCCAGGAGAAGAGCCTGTCAGGGCCTTGGTTAACACTGCCAAAGCCAACAGCCTTCAGAAAGATCTCAAACCTCACCTTTTTAAGTGAGACATTTTGGATCTGACCAAATAAATATATCTACCTGACCAAATAAACAAATATAGATATATGATCATATAAATGAATCAGGGGCATGTAAGGCTCCATGCCACACATGTCTGAAACCAGGCTCGCAGGATTCCACAATCTGGGGATGGGAAGCAGTAATGGGAAACTTGCAGTATTCCTCCTTGCAAGCATTTTAAATCAAACCCCAAAGTTTATGCAAACATATTTCAGTCTATGACTCGTTTGCAAGCTGTCAGCTCTGTGCTGTTTCCCATTCCTGGGATGTAATGAGTCATCAGCATCACTTGGCTTCTTGATACAGTGACTGAGATTAAAAACAAAACCAGGAAGAATAACAAATATCGCAGCAACTAATGAGCAATAAAAGCACGTCCACAAGCCAGTATCTTTGCACTCATTAGAACACTAATATTGAACATATTGCTTTCCTCCAAATTGCTATTATCACATTCTTTTTATGGAGATGCCAAGCAGCAAAAATCCTATTTTTAAATGTTATTTCTTACACATAAGCAGTTCTTCAAGATGTGTTTCCTAACCTATAAAAAGGTACTTACAGACCATTTGAGAAAGCTGGATTTGTTTAAGTATTCTACAGGAAGAAATGATCAAACCCATTTGGTGTCCTCAAGTTGTGCAGTATTTACACTGCTGAAATACGGCAATCTCATTTTAGCCTCACTTCCAAAGAACACCATGCTTACAGGATCCTGCTGTCCCTTTGTGCATATACTTTTGTTTTTATGGCCTCCCCTGAAATATTCTGAACCCATGGGCAAATTGCAAATCTATTAGACAGAAGAGTAGCTGTCTCCAAGGCAGTCTTTTCTTACATACATTTTATGGAAACAGATGGCTGGATAGACTCACCAACCTCTCATGTGGAAAGAAAAGTTGCAGGGTGAGCCTTATTGGGAACATCAAGAGACCCATAAAGACACTACGAGTGCCCTAATTAATAGAAATGCCTCAGCTACAGTTCAAACCTTATTAGACTGCTGGGAATCTGAGCAGATGACCTAAACCCATAGGAAATCAAATTCATTAATGTCATTGCTCACAGTATGTGTAAGTGTTTGAGGATCAGAGCTTAAAGTCCAAATAGCTCCATGTGGACAGACCTTTAGCCTGTTAATTCCATCAGCCTAAGGAGAAGGCTCTCACTCTGTGGGTTTCCTGCATCCAACACAGCTAAGTCCTACCTGGGGATCCCTCCTGGGACTCCCTCCATGTGATGTGTCACCATCCCAACACAGTGCAACCTTGGCTGAACGATACTGGAGTTCTCATGGGCAATTCACCAGCACTTATTTATGGAGGCCATTCTGCAAACTGAGCTTTCTTTAAAGAGTTCAACACAGAACTGGTGACTTTTCTGGACAGGAAGAGGTGGATTCCTCCAGCCACCTTCAAACTTCAGTAAAACCCAACATAAATAGCAAAAGAACAGCTTTTACTAGTGTAACTTTTCAGCAGTTCATGTTTTAGTACTTTGTTTCCCATGCCTACACGCAATACTGAAGGAGCTTAAAGAAAACAGTAAAGGTGCTGCTTGTGGCCCATGGTTTGAAGCTCAGAGTTAAACACATGCAATTAGGGTCCACAGAAGAACAAGGTGGAATTCCAGGAGATCATACTGGTCAATCTAATGGTCTCTTGTGCCATTTAAAGCTTTGAGGGTATCTCCTGAGATTCTGGGGTTTTTTTAATTGATTGAAGCAATCTTCCATGTATTCCAAAACGGCTCATTTTATTCCTTTTATAATAAAGGGGAGAAAGGAAATTAATCCTGGATCCTACCAAAACATCAAGGGGAATTTTACCAAACGTCAGTCTCCTCCTCAAGCTGTGTGTATTTATTTAAACCATTTTGGTTAACAGCAGACTGAGGGGGCAGGTTTCAGGCTAGAAGTTCTGCAAATATTTTAAGTAGAGTTTTAACTGACCCAGTTTGACATTGAAAGCCCTTTTTAAACTCCTGATATTGTTAGCCATTTAAGATAAGTGGCAATAACTACAGATTAATTGTAACACATGAAATGAAATCTTCGAGCTGCGGTGGGCCCGTGAAAAGGCCCTTTGTGTGCTGGGGAGGTAGAAGATCGTGTGTTAGGGTTAGGCTAACAGAATACTCTGTCAAGCTCAGCGAGGTTTTTGGTAGCTCACGCTGTGACCAACTGCAAAGACAACAAACTTTGGGCAATGGCAAGCGGGGTGATTGGCAGGTATTAAGCAAAACAAAAAGGCCAGGAGGAAGGGCTCCCTTTTGACATGAGCCCTGTGCAGCACTGAAGTCAAAGGCAAGCCAACACTGGAGCTTTTATCGTGTGGGAGATGATTGAACTGTGAATGTGAATTCAGAAAGACAACTTCTAAGATGTTGGTGTTAGAGGGAGATGCTGAATAAGTACTACAGACTTAGTGGCCCCACAGGGGAGGCTATCTTCTGAGGCTATCCATAACACTGAAAACCCCAAACCAAAAACCCCACCCACACACCTTCATGTTTTTCTCTATGTCTTGCATGCAAAAAGGCAAGTTCTAGCAGAAGGCTGTTTCAGAGGGTCTCCAGGTCTGAATCACTCCTTACTGGCAGCACTTAAACAGATTTGGCTGAATTGCTGCTTTAAGAGAATGGTGAAAAATCAGACACATGGTATGTCAAAACATTTTTTGTTGTTTTAACTGCTTGTTTATTCCGTTGCAATGGGGCTAACCATTGCTGATGAACAGAAAGGAGAGCCTTCTCTCTTGTCAGCAGTTCCATCTCCTTTGCACAGCTCCAGGCAAACCAAGCTTATGAATGACTGTGCTTACACCTACATGGCTTTCTCTCCTTCCAGCCAAGACATGAGGAAAGATGTAAACACTTTACACATCTCTCCTATGCAATCACAGAGATGGAAAGTTTGCATTGAGCAGTGGGGCTCACAGGGGGATCTGAACAATGAACAAAACAGTTGGCCAACTTTGGGCTTCAACCTTATCATACAATAGGATGCAAGAGTTGTGCACTGCTACAGCAGGTTACAGCTCCCACTCCCACAACACTGAAACCTAGCCCCAAATGAGTTTTCCAGATGTGGTGGCAGAGGGATCTCTTAGAATCCATGCCAAGATGCTCTCCAAAGCATGATGGAAAGCAATCCTGTGTCAGTCTTCTGCTTGTAAGTCCTCCTCAGGACTAGTAAGGCTCTGCCATTGGCAGCAATGCAAAACATTGCTCAGGGAGCTCTTACTACACTAAGCAGCTTGCTCAAGGTCAGGCAGAGGTAAGGACAAACCACCCTGAAATCTTGACTCCTACTCTCAGGGTTCAATTAATCCTACTCATCTGGAAGTCAAGCATCTGTTGGAGGCCAGTGTTTTAGGTTTCCTCTGTAGTCAGTGGGAAGACGTCTCCAGATGGTGATTCCTTCCATCTTAAAATATGCGTCTGAGATAAGTGGGAGGATTTGTCCTCTGGGGGTTTGAAATGATCTTACCCCATGATCTTACACAGAAGATGCACTGAATTTTCAGGCACCTACAGTTCAAGGGGGGAGAGCTCCGTTCCAAGTTATCACTGTTACCAAGATACTAGACACTTAACCTTCATTTTCAAGGAAAAAGAAAATTAATAAAAATTAAGAACTAACTCTGTCTTGGCTTTTCTGATTCCCATTTGTATTTTGCTCTGGAAAGGTTTCAAGTACTCTCCTCATCACTATGCTTTCTGAGCATCTTTGCCAACTGCTAATGGACAACCATCCTCTCATGTGATAAGCTGATGCTGCAAAACCATCTTCCTCCGGGTAATGCTCTACTCTTTCCTTTGTATCTTATTTTTGTTCCCAATGCCGGTGGGGCTGTTTCAGCTCTCAAGGGAATGACCTTCATTCTGGGAAAAGTGTTCCTGAACTCTGCACACAGGAATGCTGCCCCAGGCTGCCTCCTGGACTCCTAGGGGTTTCTGATGCTCTTTTCACCCCTTGGCTACTTAAGAACATTTTGGTGCACAGTTAATGGCACACTTGGCCAATTAGCAATAGCAAGGCTGCACAGTTTGCGTGCCCACGACTCATTAGGTTTATAGAGAGTCCTGGAGCCATGCCTTGGTCACATTTACAAACCTGCCCTGATACTGCTCTGGCCTCAGGAATGAACACCTCATTAGAGGGCAGTCCAGAGGCAGCACGTGGCTCCTGAGACACGCCGGTTAATAACTGTTAATTCTAAAAATCACTGTTCTGTTCAAACCATGCCATGACCTTTATATGCATACATGACTTAAATGACTGATATATGCACTATGCGCTCCATCCTTCCACACACAGGAACCCATAAAATGCCATGTCTATGGAGATGTGTCTCGCCTCCTTCTCCCACAGGGATTTCCTCTGATCTAGTAAAAGTTGAGCTATACTGTGCTCTGCTGGTGCATGTGCAATAGGAGTTTCTTTTGTCTCCTATCCAATCACTTATTTTCATGAAGCATGCAAGACCTTATTATCTTGGAGGCTCCAACCATCTATCAAGTTTGGTTATAACCATCCAACAGATGAAAAATTTACAAGGGGGAAAGACATATCCACACACACACACACACACACACTCACAAATACTGTGATTGCTTAAGCCTCATTTCCTTAGGAAACCAGATTAAAAATAGCATTGATGTCAATAATGAAGTCTTTATTTCTTTGGCAGATTTCTGCTCCTTTTAAACCAATCCTCCCAGTGAGAGGTACTGCAAAGTTTTCAACTGGAACCAGACCAGATCTCTAAGTGATAAGAACCTCACAGCAGTTTCACTGTACCTCAAACACCTCAAGGAAAAACACAAAGCGAATGTGAATTCTGTGTAAATACTGAAAACTGGTGCCGAATTTCATACTGAGCTAACCCAGAGGTGGCATTCGATTTTTCTCTCCATTTACCTTCAGTGTATAAATACAAGTTTTAGAAGTCTGCAAACCTCAGTATTTTAGGTATTTCCCATAATAAAGTGAAGAAAAAAACCTAAAAATCCTCAAGTTATTTATTTCAGATACAAGCTTCAGGCCTGCAACATCGTTCCGGGAAAATGGTGGAGATCTCACTTTTCTGCCAGGGATAGATCCAAAGCTGAACTCCACCAAAACGTTGTGTTGAGATTGAAAATGTGTTTGAAAGTTCTCTGGAAGAATAATTTTCAGTTTATGGGTAACAGCTAAATCGAGACCAAAGCATTTTGTGGGTTTTACTGAATAGCTCTTGAAAAACAAAGTTCCAAGGCAGATTCATCCAGATTTCTGCTTATTCACCTGCCTCCTCCCTCCCCTGCCTGCTTGGAAGTTGACAAAAGTGAGGCCTGGTAGTTCTGAGTTCCTATTTTGTCATTTTTCAGTCCACAACTCTCTAGAAACTTGTCTACCAAGAGCCAGACCTATGGGACTCCCTACCTCCAAGCCAGTCACCTATGGGCTTCCAGCAGCCATAGCTCTGGAGCTTTTATCCAAAGCAGCACCCCAGTACCAGCACATCGGTATTCTGTTTTTTCTAAGAATTCCCATATTTTCAAGTTTTGTTAATAATCTTCTTAAAAACCAAGTTGAAACAGCAGTGTTTTCCATGGATTGGAGCTACTTCTCACTCCCCATCAGTCAAGTCCAGACTCATGGTTTCATTAGGTCTACTGCACAGAGCAGAAAGGGAGCAGAGATTCAGGCTTCATGAACCCAAACTTTTTCCAATTTCAGATGGCAGCTCAGCTATTGGACTTGGGTTTGAGCCCAGTTTTAGTTACTACCAGAGCAATTTTGTCCAACAGACCTATGTTGCTTTCTACAGGTCTCTATAAAATAGCTGAACAGTGGCAGAGTTTGTGTTTTGAATGTCTAAAAGAGGTGAATAACTAAAGTTTACGACATCTCTTCTTGCTGGCTGGAGCACTAATTATTTCCCTTCTGCCTCTCTAAGTAATTCTACCTTCACTTTACATTTCTGATATTTAAATATTGGTTTTGGGCAGAGGTACACTGCACACACGTTTCTTTTCCTTGACAGGTCCCTTCTGATCTACCAGAGAAAACAACAATGGAACTAGGATTTAATAGGCTTATAAAGAGGGCATTGATGTTTCTCAGTAACGTGAAAGCAGCAGCGCAGATTAAAGAACTGGACTGACAAATAAATGTCTCATTCAGGTGCACATACCAGCCACCTTGATGTCAGTTGCAGAACTACCATTAATTCAGTGAGAACAGGATCCTATTCCAAATCCATAAATCCTTTCTCAGTGAGTTTGCTCTGATGGTATTCCTGGCATAACCATGACCAAGAAAACCTGGAACCCTCACAAGAACGCCCAGTTTAATGAGATTTCCAGTCCCAGTTTCCATACCAGTAAAAATCCTCAAGAAATCCACATAAATTACAGCCAGCCTTTTAGAAGCTTTCAGTTTTACATCTATTTTTGCAAAACAACTAACTCTAGCCAGCACTCATGCCCTGGCATCCAGAGCACCAAGAAGATCACTGGTTCTTCTCCATATGCAGTCCTCCTGCAACTTGGCCCCAAGACTGGTTAGAAATAGCTTGAACCTGTAGGAGACCAACACAACCAGCAGCGCAAACTGGTTCCTTACCCTACTAAATTCCCTTCCCAGCTCCTGCTCTGACAGCCTGCTGTTCTGATAGGGGAGCTCCAGGGGATAAAGCTATGGTGGTGTGGGATGTCTTGGGACATCCATGCTCCTTCACTGGTGTAAGCACCCAGGCAGGAAGGGCAGCAGAAAGGAATATGAACACACACTGATGTGAAAGATTACTGAAGGATTTATACTAGCATAACAGGCTCTGAATTTAAGGAAGCTGGCTAGCCAAATTTCCTTCTCTTCTGGGACACCACCACACAGCAGGGTCACTGGAAGTACACGCGGGTGTGGAGACACCTAAATCATTGCAGGTAGCACATAAAGATATCCCAGCTGAGACAGGATCCTTTGATCTTTTGCAATCTGCATCCTGTTTGTTTTCCACACAAGCATCCCAGAGAAACCTCAGTGGAAGAGGAACACTGCCAGTCTTTGGGTTCTCCACATGCCCTTATAAAATCTTCCCAATAGCACTGCTACAGCTAGTTGAGAATCTTTTGATGAGACAGCTTTGGGATGGAAAGTGATGATGGATGTCTGGCATCCATATATTAATTTCAACACTCCTGTTATGAAATCTAGAGTTATATGGAAGCTCTGCCTCATCTCCTGAGAGCTTACAGGGTGGCCTGCAGATCCACAGCAAGTTCTTGCATATGTGTGTGGGTGAAAGAGTATTTCATCCCATGCTTAAGCTCATTCCTGTTCAGCAGAGTGCTTAAGCCTGGGTGTAAATCTCTTGTGATTCTTTGCAGTTCTGAAAAGAGAAAATTTCCTGAATTATGTCTACATTTTTACATCTTAAATGTTGAAGAGAAATACAGAAGGGGCACAGCCAAATTCTCTATGTTATAGGGCAGAAGGGGCCAATATAGCTTTCTTTTCTTTGAGAACAGGCAGGCAGAATTAGACTTACACAGTAGAACTTGGCACGGGTGTAATAATAAATACAATATGAAAATGTCAGGGACCCAGAGGAGCTGACATTAATGTATATGTTTCTTTAAACCAAAATCCTACTGCATACAGGCAACCTTCCCCATTCATCATGGGAAGAATTACACCAGAGATGGTAAACGCATATACTGCAGTTTGCAAGGCCCATTTTATTTGCTTTTAACATTTACCTGAATACCTGCAACTAGCAAACATAAAGGCCTGGATGTGGGGATGTATCCTCCTTCTGTGGAGCAATGATGAAAGCAATGGTGAGAAGTGGCCAAGCAGATGCAGGACTCTTGTTGAGCACAATAACTTCTTCACCAGACCACCAAGGAGAGTCCAGGGCTTGTCCAGCTTCCCTCAACAGTTTAGATCGTGGCACGGAAGGAGAAAAGTGAAATGCAAATCCAGGTACACAAATCCGTTCTTTCACTTGCAGTGCCTCTTGTTTCCTTGGTTGGTAGAGGTGACAGCAGCCTCAAGGTAGCTCTCACCATTGCATAATGCTATACTGTTTTTCTACAACTAACATCAGGAGTCTTTCTTAAATTAGAATTACAGGAGTCAGCCTTCAGAACAGTAGATCCCTTTTCACAATAGGGTAGCCCAGTCAGGTTTATTTTGGCCTCCCTAACTCAGGCATCATTGCCGGTTTAAGCTCCAGGTGAAAAGCAAATACTCAGGGCCTTCCAAACCACCACATAATACAAGACCAATGTAAATTTAAAATGTTGCCTTTTGATTTTTTTTTGTTTTGCTTTGTTCTAAAAGGCTACAGACTGGATCTGCACTTGGAATGGGCTTTTCCCCAGTGAAGTATCTCCTGATTTACAACAGTGTCTGAAAAGAGAATCAAGCATTGCCTGTTTAACGCAGACTTTTAAATGAATCAATTACATGGTTTTGGTCAAAATTAGCATGCAAGTTTATTTCTAAAAGCAAAGTGATACTTTGCCTTAAAAACTAATGGTAAAAGTCGACCATACACAAAACCAGGCCAACCTCACTATAAGCATATGGATGCCCAAATAAACATGAGCAGAAGGAATTCTAGCATCTGCAAACTGTTAATTCGCCCTGTTCTTCTCTTTTGTAGGCTCGCCAAGTTCAATCTCCTGGTTGCCAACTTCTTGCTCCACCGAGACAACCCACTGATGAACTGCACTAGTGATGTCAGTAGCACCACTAATCAGTGCTGGACCAGGACACCTGTCCCAGGGGATAAAGTCTCTTTATATTCCAGCCTGCAAGAGTTTTCTTTTTGCTTCCTTCCCCCACCCCCTCATCCTCTATTTCTTTTAGGTTCTACAGAGAATCCAAGATGAACAATGGCAATGGGAAAGAGCCACACAATCCTGGAAGATGGAGGCTGAATTAATTCCTAGCAGCACAAGAGTAGGCTTATCTTTGCGCCTGATTTGCACACAACATTGCACCATCTATTTGCATATTCAACATCTGTAAATCCCCAGCCCTCAGTGTGCCTTTGGATGGCAGCCTCAAGGCATTTCCCTTTTGAAAAAACACTTTTAAGTAACATATGTGAACCTGAGTGCCTGACCTGGGGGCAGGTGCTAGCAGCTTTCACAAAGGCTCTCTGGATTTTAATTACTCAGGTTTAGGCTGCATATACTAGCTATCACTTCCTTTCCTTGCACAAACTGGGTAGAAAAAGTAGCTTCCAACAACAAAACAATCCCACCTCCATCTCTCCTCATCTACCCAAATTCAACAGCCATCATGTTCAGTCTCAACTGTGATCACCTTTTAACCACAGAAGAAGCATGTTGTCCTGGGGTCAGCAATAGCAGTCAGTTTTTCTCCTCCTTAGTAGCTGGTGCAGTACTGTGTTTTGACTTAACCTGGGAACAAAACTGATAACACCGATGTTTTTAGTTGTTGCTAAGTAATGTTTATTCTCATCAAGGACTTTGTGAGCCTCACGCTCTGCCAGGCAGGAGGGGAGGCTGGGAGGAAGCAGGGACAGGACATCTGAACCAAACTGACCAAAGAGGTATTCCATACCATAGCACATCATGCCCAGGATGTAACTGGGAGTTATCCGGAAGGGCTAGTTCTCTCTGGGGTGTTGGAGGAGGGATTCGGTTGCTGGTTGGTGCAGTGTTGTGAGTTATCTGCCGGTGGTTGGTACGGTGTTCTGAGTTTTCTGTTGGTGGTTGGTGAGATGCTGTACTCTTTTCCCTTGTTATTTCCTTTATCGTTATTATNGTATGGTGTTCTGAGTTTTCTGTTGGTGGTTGGTGAGATGCTGTACTCTTTTCCCTTGTTATTTCCTTTATCATTATTATTATTGGTGGTAGCAGCAGTGATTTGTGTTATACCTTAGTTACTAAACTGTTCTTATCTCAACCTGTAGGAGTTGCATTCTTTTGATTCTCCTCTCCATCCCTCTGGAAGCAGGGGAGGGCAAGAAAGGTGAGTTGAGTGAGTGAACGAGCTGTATGGCTGGGGTTAAACCACGACACACGTTCAAGACAACTACATCATCTGGGTATCTCCACAGATGCTCTTTAGTTTTTGGAGGGGAAAAAAAATAAGCACATCTCAGTGGTGACTCAAGACCACAGAAGGCTGAAGTCATCTTGGAGATGTCTCTCAGTTCCTAGTCACTCTAGAAAGTGAAGGGCAAGTCTGTTCCAATCTTTGGTATCTGCAGTAGCTAAAATGATGGGTGCTGAAATTCCCCTAGGCAATTCTTTGAGGAAAGAGCAAAAGGGAAAGAGCTGGAGCTGAGGACTAGGAGAAGATTATATATTCTCACTGTGCTACCGACCAACTCCACCCTATAGAGTAGTGCGGTTGTCTTCTTTCCTAGTGAAAACACAGTGCAAGTTACTTCAGAGTCCCATTATGAAGAACCACCAGATAACACTCAAAAAAGACTCTGGAAACAATACGTAATATTATTGTTCAAGAGGTTGGAAAGGTTACTTCCAGCCCATGATTCCGTTATTATTGCTATCAATCTAATTTCTTAGAATCAGAATCATTACTGATGATGATGCTGCCTGCCCAATGCTGGCTCAGAGAAGTCTGCAGGCTGGGGAGAGAATTCATCTGTTCTGAGCATAGAAATGATCAAAATCTACTTCTGCTATTCCTAATCTGGGATGAATTCCTCTACTTTCATAGAATCATAGGATGGTTTGAGTTGGAAGGAATTAAAGATCATCTAGTTCCAACCCCTCTGCCACAGGCAGGGACACCTTCCATTAGACCAGGTTGCTCCAAACTCCACCCAACCTGGCCTTGAACACCTGCAGGCAGGGGGCATGGGATAACACAGACATCTACAACAGAGCCTTTATCTTATTTTTTCCTTGCCAATCATGTCAGAAATTTAAACTTAACTCATCAACAAGCAGGCGCCCAATCTCAGCCACCTAAACCCACAGCTCAGGGAGAGAGGTCTGACTCTGACACTCATCAATCCCCTGTTAACACACACTGACTTCACCAGGAGATGTGGTCACCAGCCTGCTCTGGCTTCTACTGCATCATGGACAACAGCCTGGGTCTCTTACGACCTCTCAGATACAAGGGGCTGCTTGGACCTGGTGGAGTAGGAAAACATGTGATTTTCTTCACTGCACAACTGTGGTTCAGAGACAGTTTGATTTCCCTTTTCCTGTGGGAGATGCTATGGTACTTGGATTCCAAGTCAATTCTCTCTGATGTCTTTATTATTTCAAATAACCAAACCCGCTGCCTTAAAGCCTACTGAGTTGGCTGCTAATAAACATCACAAACTGGAGTAGCATCTGAATTTCTGAAGCAATAAATTCAGCTCTCAGCTACAAAACTGACAGGAAAGCAAGCAAGCAAGCAATGCAAGCAAGTAAAACATCCTAAGGAAATTATCGTTGAAGTTAACTGCAGACATAAATTTATCCATCTGTTATCATAAGTGTTACTTGAAAATTATTTGCCCATAAAAATGAAATAAGCCAGAGTGATTTTTTTTTTTCTTAAACATTGACTTCATGTGTATAGTCTTAGTTGCCAAAATATTAACTCTTATTAACAGCCCATGTGCTCTTGGCTGTGTCTCTCTTTCTGAACTGTAAATGGACCTTTATAAATTGCCTGTATATATCAAGTCTAATGTGCCTCACTGTTATTACAGATCAACAATTCCCAGCAATTCAGGATGGTTTTTCAAAACTCAAAACCCAAGCAACCCCCCAAATTTCACTTGGAAGTACTCTATTTAACTACCTTTATTCATTCAAAGAGAAAAACTGCCATGCCTATTACCTGAAGAATATCATTTAACTGCTCAAACAATAAATGCTGTTTCATTACTAGTGTATAGTTACTGTGACTATAGGGATGGTGAGATTTTCACATTAAGTCTGAATACGGTAAACCCTGGCAGGAGAAGAATGAAGTGCATAGAGCTGGGTCCCCCTGTACCCAAAGCCTGTTATTTTTCTTGGAGAGAAGACAGAAATGAAAGTAGAAAGAATAAACGGCTATTTTTGCTTCTATATGTTTTATAAAGGAATAAATTAAAAAGTCCAAACTGCTCCAATGCATTTCAATTGTGAGCAATGCCGCAGATGGTGAGGAAGGGGGAGATCTATTGAAAAGACTACTTTATATATTTAAAAACAACAGAAAACTGAAAAACTCCATTTAGGACTGTGTAATTTTTTTTTGTTTTAATGCTTCTGACTGGAACAACAACAACAACACAACCTTTCAACAGTGTAAAAATGCTTTGCTTCATGTGGATCTAAAGGTTTTGCCCCAGCTTGCTTGAATATTTCAATATCCATTCCCTTACAGTCCTGCGCTCAGCTACAGACCAGACTCTCAACCTCTCAATGCATCACAGGGCCTTCGCAGCTCAGCTCTAAATGGCACACAGCAAAACAATTTAACCAGGACCACCACTTTACAAAGGAGAACGACACCCAATCACTTGGGATTTTGATCAACGTCTGCAAGAAATGGACTTGCTTTTCCAGAAGCAAACAGAAAAACTCTGTTTTCCCCAAATGTCCAATTTTCTACCCAAAAAACCCAAAACCCTGCCAAATGAAAGATTTTGGTCTGCCTTCATGTGATAACAAAGCAGGATGAAGAAGGTAGAAATTCTACGCATAATATCACTAGTAACCAGGCTGTAAACACGTAGGGTTGCACAGGCAACTAAACTAACCGCCTGCCACATTCCAATCAAAAGAATCATCATACAAACAGGATTCTCTCCTACAGCAGCCCCAGCTCATAGCACTGTGTTTAGGAAAGTTTTTCCAAGGTCCTTTCCTCAAACAGGCTAATTCAAGTAGTAGATATAAGAACGCAGAATACAAGTGGATCAATAAAAGCCACTCCTACAGTTTAGTGTGTGGGGAAAAAACAAACAAAACCCAACAAAAACCTTCAGGAGAAAAACACCATTTGAATCCTAAGAGAAAATGAACTTCCTTGGCACTCTGGCCACACACACAAAGTGTGGCCAAAACAAAAGTTTTTGTATTGAAAACTTAATCGCTTTCTCACTATTTCATGCATGAAGAAAATAAAAAAAACCCAACAAAACATCCCAGAAAAGAAAGGAAGAATTAATTGTACTTAAAGTGATATGGCCTGCAGGGATGGCCTGCTTCAGTGCGAAACACCACTGGGATGCTGGAACAAAGAACCCAACCAAAAAGTTTTCCTTGGTGTCTCCTGCTCCCTGGTTTTCCATAAACCCAGCTGCATGTGTCTGTTCTGTCCTGCTACAGTCAGTGCTGGGAAAGAGGAATAATCCAGCAACAAAGAAAGTGCTCAGCATCACCAAAAGTGGCTGATGGGGAATGAAATCTCAAACCTCCCACAACTTAGATGTCACTTTCTAGGGAATTAGTATCCATTTGCTTAATTTCATTTCTGTTATTAAGAGAAACAAATAGCTGCAATGGATTGGATTTGTGATCCACCTACTCCAAGCTCCTGTCTCAAGCCACAGTCTGTAATTGATGCCCAGGAAAAGCGTGTACAGAGCAGGACAAGTGGACAACAATGTCCAGTTTACCCTCTGTGCTCCATCATATACTGACTAAAGGACTTTCAAAATTGAAGACTACCTCAAAACCATTGTGTTGAATAATCTCTGATAAGCTTCTCTCCAATCTGGTTTTTGTATGAATCCCAGCCCAGTTATGAACCACCATGATGTATCTTCCTACTGTAAAAACAGTTAAACAAACTCCTTGGACAGAAACATCAGGCAAGCTCGAGATTAAGTAAGCTTAGGAAAACTCAGTCTGGATACACTCAGAAAACAAATACATCAAAACGCATCTGTCTCTGCTAAACCTTGCAGCCTTTAATCAAAGTTCCCACTGAAGTGAGTAGCAAAAAGTGGGTTGTTGCCAAAGTTCATAGTGAGAGACATGGGATGAGAAACAAAGCTCTGTCAAAGAATGAGAAATTGTCAAGGAGAGGGAGCAGGAAGAGCAGATCAGTTCTCAATGCAAGTCTCAGGCTGCCTTGAAGTTGAGGGAGCTCAAAGAGCCACATAAGCTGGTGCTCAGGACTCTTCTGAACAGTTATTATTTATACTTTAATGACACAGAATTGTGAATTCCACTGGAAAGGGGAAAACATTTAAAAAGGGCGAGAAAGGACAGTAGCACGCACTGTCCCAGATCCACATCAGCACTACAGGCATCTTTGCTCTGCAGACTTCATGGAGAGAATTTAAACAGGCAAAGACACATTAGATTTCTACTTAATGATTTAACATTCTGGTATTTAGCTACACACATAACTCACACAGTTGTGCGAGGTCCAAAACCACCAGTCTGTACAAATGCATCACTAAAGTAGCTGAGTCACCCACCAAGAAACAGGAACTACAGCAACCCCAGAAGGTTTGAAACCCCAAGCCAGCACCATGAGCCACGCACACATGCAAATGCCATAGCAAGGCTTGCACTCCCACAGTCACCACATTCAGTACCCAGGCTTGCAAATTCAAAGGCACCTCAACTACCTCCTGCACTGTAGCTACAAACACAAGCATGGTGTGAGCACACCTGAAGCAGCCCATAGGTTGGGCTGCAAATGGAACAAACACGCCAGTGCAAAAAGCATCAACAGCTTCACATTTCGACAACTGGACGAAAAGCAAAGGAGTAGGGCCTGTCCGCAGGATGGCTGGACCCATACCTACCTCCTACACTAACTCACTGTGTTTTAGAAGCAGGCTTAAACAAACAAAAACCTTTCTGTTTCAAAGGGAAGCCCCCAAAGAAACCACTCCACAGGATCAGAGACAAAACCCTGAAGTATCCAGAGCACTTCCAATCACAATAACCACATAACACAGAAGTCATGCTTTACCTGCTCCAAAGGCAAAGAAGAAGCTCTTATCTGTATTCTCCCTTAAAAGCGCCATCACTCTCTTCCCCATCCTCTCATTCCTCTTGTAGATGAGCTCCTGTCTGAAGTAGCTGTCTATCTCCTGAGCAGTCACCTGCTCATGTGGTGGGAGTGTTGTATTGATGAAGTTAGGTACCTGAAATGGACAGGGAATACAGGTCAGGTGACAGTGGTTAAGTAATACCCAAAACACTGGTGCTTTTAATCCAGCCTTATTTAAACCACCTGAGTATCACTATCACAAAAACCCCCAACCACTAGAGCTTGTGAGAAACAAATTAAAAACAAATCAAAAACAAATCACCAATAAGAACCTGTTTCCTTCTCTATTCCTTCAGCAGGATGTTGTTTAGGTGTTACATTTGGATGAGTTACTAAACCCTTTATTTGGATATTGCTGAATATTACACCTTGTTCAACACAGTTCATGGGCTATTTAATACCAGAACAAATTCAGTTATCTGTCCTCAGCCAAGGTCACCATGAACTTGAGTAAGGGCTGCAAGATTTGGCTTGTACATGTTCCTTTTTAATAACATAGTAGTTAAAAACTAGGGAAGGTTAGCAAATCCAGATATATGACGATGTAAACAGGGTAAACCCCTCATTTTTCTTTCAGCTTTAGATACTATTACATCGCGCCAGAGAAAACCACGTATTACAACACAGAAATCCCTGGAACATTCCAAAGGAGGGATTTCCACAAGAACTGTTCCTTCAGTCCCAGCTTTTGTGAGAAATGTTCATAGGCACAGAAGAAAGGCTGAAACCACAGAGACAGCTTGAGTCAGGGGAGGGGACCCAGGAATCAACCAAGACCCAAGCTGTAATGGAGAGACAAGCAAGAGGACAGGAGCGAAGGCAGTCTTCAGAGATGGAAATGGAAGGTGAAAGTTTTGGGGAACACCTACATAAGAGAAGTCTCTTCTTCCCTGCTTTTGGCTGAAGGGAAGTGAAGGCTGGGAACTGATGGGACCTGGCCTTAAATCACCTGAGATGCTTTGTGGAAAGTACAGCACTGTCAGTGGGGACAACCTGCTCTTACCCAAAGCAGGAGTAGCAGTGCTGGGGGATCGAAAGACTTAGTGCATCCCACTCCAACCAGGGGAAAGCTCTGATGCTTTGGGTCTAGATATACCGAGGATAGAAGTTGTGATCAGACTCTGACCAAGAGGGTCTTTGTCAAAAATGAAAGCACCATTCTTCAGCTTGTGCAACTCCATCACTTGCAATAATACATCCACATCCAATGTGTTACTCATCTTTATCTAACCTAAAATACACAAAAAGGAGCCATTTCCTTGCCTTTTTTCCCCCTCCCTTTTCTTCTTTCCCTTCTGTGAGAGTTTTACAGTGGCTGAGAGATAAATTTAAAACCAAGGACTGGGTTTTGTCAACATTTCACAAGCTTATCCAAGAAACAAGATGAAGGAAGGCATCACCTCTAGAGGCACATTATCAGCTACAGGTCCCAGTGCACCTTGTGCATTCCTGCATTTCTAATGACTGTCAAAAGTAAAACATACATGTATGTTTCTGCATGTGTGTGGCAGAGGACAGAAGATAAATGGCTGAAGTAAGTATGCCCTTACACAGTAGTGTAACCACATTCTGAGCTACGACACTGGCCCCATTAATCACCTCCCTCCTCCCTGTATTGCAGTTCCTTTCCACAGTCAGTGACATACACCATGCCTGGCTTCAAGGAGGCAGCTGCTCCTGTTGATTTAAGAAACCCTTTGGATTCCTAACCACCAGACAGGGATCAGGAAGTCAAGAAACAGTTACACACAATTAGGAAGCCATTAACTGCAGCCAGCATTTAAGTTTGTTGGGGTTTTGTCTGAAAAACAAAACCAGTTCTTTTAAAAGGATGGGCTAAAGAATGCACCAGAGGGATGTGCCTTCCCTTGAGCAAGTATTTTTGTTTCCATTCACTTTAAAAATTAATTTCAACATTTTAATGATAGGTATTTGTTGTTCTGAACTGAGAGTGAATTGATGAGATGTTTGCTGTGCCAATGGGTGGGAGACTGACCTGAGAACAGCTGAATACTGCCACTGGTACTTAATTGTATAGTGGGGTGGATGATGTGACTGTTGAATAATCCTAACATCTAATATTGCTGTTCATGTAGGAGAGTAGCAGTTGGATCAGTAGTAAAACACAGTGCAACCTATCACCTAGAGTGTGTGCTCACTGGGTAGTAGATACACATGACGAGAGAGAAATGATCCTTTCTGTCCAATCTCTGCAAGCTATTCAGTTTAATGAGAATCCTACCAACTCAAATATATATATATACACATATACATATATATACATACAAAATACACACACATGCTGCGTATTTCTCAACCGTATCCTGGGCTGCATCAAAAGGAGCGTGACCAGCAGGTCAAAGGAGGTGATCCTGCCCCTCTACTCTGCTCTCGTCAGACNAACTCAAATATATATATATACACATATACATATATATACATACAAAATACACACACATGCTGCGTATTTCTCAACCGTATCCTGGGCTGCATCAAAAGGAGCGTGACCAGCAGGTCAAAGGAGGTGATCCTGCCCCTCTACTCTGCTCTCGTGAGACCTCACCTGGAGCATTGTGTGCAGTTCTGGTGTCCTCAACATAAAAAGGACATGGAGCTGTTGGAACAAGTCCAGAGGAGGCCACGAGGATGATCAGGGACTGGAGCATCTCCCATATGAAAACAGGCTGAGAGATTTGGGGCTGTCCAGCCCGGAGAAGAGAAGGCTGCGTGGAGACCTCACAGCAGCCTTCCAGTATGGAAGGGGCCTATGGGGATGCTGGGGAGGGACTCTTCATTAGGGACTGTAGTGACAGGACAAGGGGTAACGGGTTCAAACTTAAACAGGGGAGGCTTAGATTGGATATAAGGAAGAAATTCTTTCCTGTGAGGGTGGTGAGGTACTGGAATGGGTTGCTCAGTGAAGCTGTGAATGCTCCATCCCTGGCAGTGTTCAAAGACAGGTTGGACAGAGCCTTGGGGTTTCATGGTTTAGTGTGAGGTGTCCCTGCTTCTGGCAGCGGGTTGGAACTGTATGATCTTAAGGTCCTTTCCAGCCCTAACTATTCTATGATTCTATGAAAGTAATATATTTCCTTCAGAGGTGTTCAAAAGAAAGAATATCTTGACTCAATCAGTTAGAGCTCTTTCCTTTTTTCTGTTCCTATTTACTTTGGGTTACAGTTCTCCTATGGACAGTATAGATGGACCCCAAACTCAGTCACTAGGTACACTCTGCATTTCTTATTTAAGATTTTGAGGGTAAAGGAAGAGAATATGAGAACAAAAAAGAAGTCCCAGCCTTGCAGAAATTTCTCTCCCTCCATACTGCCTGTGTAATTTTACTTGAGTCAGTATCCCTGATGGAATATGTGTGGCTAAAGCTCTGTGCACACATCCGAGCTCTCCGTGCTGTGGGATGCAGGCTGTAATTCTTCACCTTTGAAGTCAGTTGGAGCTTTAGGAAGAAGAAAGAGAAAGGATCGTGAAGTGGTTATGACACTACCCTGAAAAAATGGTTGTGTTCCCAAGGGTGATACAAATCTCTTGCATGATCACAAGCATATCATTTGGGTTTAGACCTTCAAAGGAAACTCGGCACTTAACCTCCACTAAGTATCTTTGAAGCATTTGGCTTTATTCCTCCTGTCCCTCAAAAGTCCATCTGTAAAATGGGCACAGCAATACTTTCCAACCTGATGTTACATACAAGACACTGGCTGAATTTTGTTGTTGAAGGACCCAAAGGAAGATCCAAAGTCCAAGATGCTCAGTGGTAGCCTCTCTTCCCACAAATACTTTGTGGAAGGAGGCTGGGAATCTGCTGCAATCTTTAGCAGAAGAGCTAACAACTACTTTAGCTTAGAAAAATGCATCAGCTGTATCTCAAGATCTCTGCTGTGCTGTCAGCTTTGTCTATAGAGACAAAGAAATGAAAAAAAGGCAAGCAGAGAAAAGCCAAACATATTGGTGCAGAGTCTTTTATCACATTTAGGGCTTACTGCCAAAGTCAGCTGAAAATGCATGAACACAGGACTGCATTTAAGTACATTTTCTTATTTACTAGTTTTTAATATTTGGACAAATATGCTGGGCAGAGGCACAGTGCCAGGGTTGTGAATATCTATCTGCAAACAATTTCTTTAGACACATAAAAGAACCATCAAATCTGGTTATCTCTTTTTTTTTTTTTCTTTTCCTGCTTTAGATTTATTGGCTACAGTGGAACTGCTCTAGATTCAGTCCAGTATCAAATCACAATCAGATGTGGAGGAATAGCGTTATCATTCCTACTCCTGTACACTACATTTCCCCATCCTCTGACAACCTCTTCTATCCTTGTTCTGTTCCACTGATGATAGCCTACTTCTGGAATGTGCATTCAACCTGTAAGATTATGCCAATGGAAAACTAATGTTATCAACATGTGAACAAAGGCTGTGTGCCCTTTCTTGCCTGTGTGCAGGCAGTGGTGGTCTTCAATCGTAAGTCTACCTGCAGGTGGAGAAGAGGAAGCTTAGAGAGGGAAATGGAATGCCAACCCCTGCCATGGAAAATACAGTGGTCCTAAAAACCTTCCTGCCATTATCTTCCTATGTCTTGGTCAACCGTTTTGGCTTCTGAGACTCTTCTCTCCCACTGTTTCCTAATCAGCAGCTACCTAATTACTTTCCAGCCTCACTCCTGTGCACTGTCCAAACTCCAGACTGCTGCAAGTACAGTATCATCACTAATCCTTGCAACGGAATCTCAATAATAAAAAATGCTTTATTTGTCCCCAGAGCATTCCCAGGCTAAATACAGAAAACAGGAGGAGGCACTCCCAGATTCACAAGGGACATCTATGACAATGTGGAGATCTGGTCACCGGCTTCCTGAGTTCCAGTCCAGCGCCTCAATACAAAACTATCCATCTTCCCTTGACAGGAGGGCTCAGCCTCCACGCTAGTAATCCTTATATCCAGTTGTTTGCAGGGAGTTGTTCCCACATCACGCCAAATACATTTATTTCTGTTCCTAAACACAATAAAGATTGGGTTCTCTTTATTAGTCTTCTAGTTTATGAGCTTTATGCGGGCAGGGCCTGAAGACAAGTAAGGCATCCTGCTTTGAAGGATTTTCCCTGCACCACACAGGTCAGGAACTTTCATATGGTTGGCTGCACTATGCAAGATAAGGATCTCAAGAGCTGACAGCACAGCTTAGGGGGGCTGCCAGGGAGCCAGAGCAGCATCCTGAAACCTGCTGGCTCTTCCAACAAATTGAGCGGCCCTAAATTCACACCAGCCCTTCTTGGGTCAGAGGCTGACATCTGAGCTCCAGTTATCATTCGCTTATGAAGGGAGGATACCCTCCCGTTAACCAGCCTTGACAGGGCATTGTGGTTTTTTACTGCACTGCTGCAAAATATACTGCTCAGCACTTGGAAGACACCTGTTTCTATCTGATTTATGGACCCTTCTGGCATCTGGGAGAGTCATATCCACTTACTGCAGCGCCTGATATGAAGGGTTCAAATAGTGTAAAGTGAACAGGCTGCAACGGCAAGCATCTCCACAAGGAGGATGTGGCTGCTGCTGACTAGACTGGTTTTCTTCCAGCACTCCTAAGCTTCCATCC
The DNA here is from genome assembly GCA_002631895.1 of Agapornis roseicollis. NCBI lineage: Eukaryota > Metazoa > Chordata > Aves > Psittaciformes > Psittacidae > Agapornis > Agapornis roseicollis. The sequence continues at coordinate 99,783 of NDXB01007503.1, read as the reverse complement.
TGATGGAGACTTCAACAGTCAAGAGGGTGATGGGTTAATATGATTTAGCCCAAAGCTGTCAGCTGCCAAAAGATGCGCTTCCAGGTCCAGGAAAAAGGAGACCAGAAAGGAGCTAAGCAAAATGGTGTCCAGTCAAAGCATGTTGCGATTAATCCATGATGACTTTCTTTAAGCATCAAAATTTAAAGTAATACAATAGAAGCCTGAGTGGACTGCAAAAGGAGTCTTCAGTCTTCTGGGTAAGTCAGTTCCATCACTCCTTTCCCAGGGCAAACATCTACCCAAGATGGAGCTTGAGAATATATTAGGAGCACAACCAGCACATCATACTCAGGATATGCAGGTCCATTTGGTGGATTTTGGGCTACTAAAATTGATTATTAGAACCATACCCTGACACCAAACTTGGGTATGGACTCAAGACTGATTTGAATTCACAGAAAGCTTCCCATTACCAGTCTTTGCTCATGCAGTTCCCCAGGGACAGCTCTCCATGCAGCCAGAGGCCAGTTTTGAGCACTGATTTTCCATTACATCCCTTGTCTTAGCAGGAGTCAGTAGTGTCCCAAACCTCCGAAACCAAGGAACAGCCCTGAAAAACTGCAAGGCAAAAGGACAGGCAGCTCCCCCTCGATGAATAGTGTGGTCTTGCAAACCAGAGTGGTGCTTCATGAACCTAAACTTATTTCCTGGGAGCCTACAAGGATGCTGGGGAGGGGCTCTTCATTAGGGACTGTAGTGACAGGACAAGGGGTAACGGGTTCAAACTTAAACAGGGAAAGTTTAGATTGGATATAAGGAAGAAATTCTTTCCTGTGAGGGTGGTGAGGCACTGGAATGGGTTGCCCAGGGAAGTTGTGAGTGCTCCATCCCTGGCAGTGTTCAAGGCCAGGTTGGACAAAGCCTTGCGTCAAATGGTTTAGTGTGAGGTGTCCCTGCCAATGGCAGGCGGGTTGGAACTGGATGATCTTAAGGTCCTTTCCAACCCTAACTATTCTATGATTCTAAGTCCTTGCAACTGGGATGCTTTGCTGCAGCTTCCAGCATTTCTTTTCTCCTTAGTTACATCTAATCCTCTCTGAGCTAAAAGCTGAGGACTCCTTTCACAGAGATATGCTGCTAAAGACTGAGAGTACCACCGACAGCCAATCTAAGAACAAGCACATTTCTTAGGACCAGCTCTAGAGAACCAATTCTGGCTAATCCCTCCCCACCCACATTACTGTTCAGGATCCATATATGCAGCAAATAGATTGCAAATACAGTTCATGCCACCAAGCTTTCTGTAATTGGCCTACCTGATCTAAAACTAGCTTGGGCACCAACTCAGCATGGCATGGTAACTTCAGTGTGAAAGCTGAGGTCCCTGAAACCGAGTTTCAAATTTGTTAATTCAGGTCTACAAGCATCTAAATGTGTAAATAGGGGAAAGTTACAAATAAGAGAAGATGTGGAGGGGAAAAAGGGCCAGGAGCTTAGTTAAGTCTCTATGGGTAGTACACAATACTTCTAAAGAACAACTCTGCAAGGTGGCTCAAAAACTGTAGGACCATTACTGACTTGAGTGTAAATTTGCCTGCAGGTAGGGTAGGCTGCAACCCCTAGAGCCCTGTGTCTCTGCAGCTTCACTCCCCACCACACCTGCACAGATACCCTTCAGGGGAGCCCCAAACCCATCCTGCTGCTGCAGCACCCAGCCAAATGACAGATGTGTGCCCTGCCTGGTTTTACCTTCTTGTACATTTGGGTTGAAGGAAAGCATGTTCAAAGCAAGAGAAAGGTGGGGGAAAAGAAGCAGGAGGGCCACAGGGATGGGCTGTACATCTCCAACAGCTTGGGAGGTGATGCTTCTATCCCTGTTAAAAAGACTTCCACCAAATCCCTGAGAAGTCACCACCTCCATGTATGGTTTTTATTTGTTTTCCTACACCAGGTAAATCCTTGCTTTCCAAGCACACAGAATAAAAGAAACAAAAGAAGAAGCAAGCAATCCTTCCCCCAAGGCCTCCCTCCTCACCCCAACCCCGTCCCTGTTCCCCTTGGTAGCGATGCCAAAATATGCAGCCGGCCTCTCTATCTGAATGAATGTTTTGATTAAAGAAGTCTTAACAAAACACAGTCAGAACAATGATCCTGGCCCCCTTTCTGTAAGCTTCCCCCAACTATACAGTGTATATTTAGGACCACATTACAGGGACCTGTTCATTAACTGAATCAGGATGACAAGCCTGCAGTGTATGCAAATAGAGGTTTTGGTTTCAGTGGGGAGGGTAAAGCTTAACTACCTAATGATACTCCTGCTTCATTTAAAACTCCTTTAACTTTGGGATATTTTTTTTCCAGCTTTCACGAGCTTGCAAACATATGGAAAAGTTCAAGTTTTTCTATTTCCCTTCCAAATGCTTTGTTTCCTTTGACAAAGAATATTCTTTTTTTCTGTCCTGACACTAAAACCATCACCTATTATATTGCCATGACACCCGAGTAAAGATACTGATCAAAGGGCAAAGCAGGGCAATAAAGTGAAAAAACTGGGGCCAGAAGGTTTGGGTTTGGGGTTGGTTTATTAAAGCATTGCAATTCCTTCTCCAAAGGTATTTCTCATTTTGTCTTCTGTTACACTGTGAGAGAACAGCTGGTCAGTAGCGGGTACAGGCTCAGGTTTGGCTGCCTTGAGTATATATTGTTCAGGGCTTTTCAATGAGTTTCTTCCCATCCCTGTTTAGAAAGATTCTAGGGAAAGCCTGAATGTTTATGTGAGGACCGCAGCATGGTTTTAACCCAAGGCAAGTGTGATCCAAGAGATATGGTTTGCAAAATACCACATAGCTTAGCAAGGGGCAAAAAGCTAGTTAAGAACACAAGAGCAGCTGGGCTGGAGATAGACCTCCGGAGCTGACACCACAAGGCACTGCTGTGCAGAGATGGCCCTGCTCTCCCATTCAGCCCTAGCAAAACTCCAGGCTACTCCCAACCCAATCAGCCTAAGCTTGCTATGTATGCTGGCATCTGGAACTGGCATCTGGCATGATGACTTTCAGTTCTGTTTAAGGTGATGAGGTTTGAGAGGTTTAGTATAGGGCATAAAGATGCAGAACATCTTTGTGAAAGCTTCTAGAAATGGAAGAGGGATCAGCCAGGAGAAAAGTAGGGAATAATTCAAATGAAGTCAGTGAAGTAAAGACAAACTAAGTTATCTTTGAAACTGCTTTCTTTGCATCTAAGCTGGTGGAACTGTATAAACCTTGACTTTAGCAGTACTGAGCTCTCCCAGAGAAGATCCAAGTCTGAAATCACCATCAGAGAGCACAAACAGTTTACACTGGAGAACCTGACCTACAGTGTTTGCTATTCAGTAATGCAAAATAATAGTGCCAGACCAAGAAATGTTGTGTCAAGAAGTACCCAAGAGCACAGTCTTTTCAGATAATGTCTAATACTAATCTTGCCAAGTCAGCCAGGACAAGCAAAGTGCCCCCTTGTTCCACGTTCTTCCCTCCTCCCTGTCACAATAAGGTGACAAACACATCTTCTGGATAAAACAAAGGGAGGGAAAGCATTTTGTCCACTGAACCCACAAGATACTGTTTAAAAAACTAACAAGTCTTTTTCATTTCTCTTGAACAAGTCTTTCCAAGAAACACTTCATAAACCAGCTCTTTAAAAAAGAAGGGATAGTAAATGCTTTACAACAAACATACAGCAATGCACAGAAAGCAGCATGCTACTACCTTGAACTCCAAATGTTTTTACCAATCACTCCTTCATACTCTTTTATAGTTTATTCCCTTACTAATAAATACAGGTAGTCAACACTCCTTCAATGTTTTTAATGTAAATCAGCCCTTTTCTGAAGGTGAACATGTTCCTTCTCTAATAACACAGCAGTCTCCGAAAGAAGAATCTCTGCCTTTCAATGCCTTGTTTCAGTTTCTCTCTGATGTTCTCTCCTCTCCCATTGCTTTCTCTGTGGAAACTGGAAAGAGGAAGGAAGGAACTTCCAAGGTAAGACAACTCTAAATGAAAACACGCAATAACAAGTTTCAAGCAAGAACCTATTTTCAAAACCTGCAGCACTGAAATTATCTGGGCATGTTCCAGATTATTAATAAAAAACCAATCTCTGCAGTGCTTTCCCCAGCACTGTCATCAACAAGTAGACTTGACTCTCACAGTATGGATCTGTAACCAATTTTCTGAAACACATAAGCCAAAATATAATATTGCTCCAATCTGGAATCCTGTTCTGACATAATATGAAAATTAGACTCCGAAAATTTTGGCTGCCCTTCTGGTTTTTTACTTCCAAATGCTCACAGTGTACCAAGGCACAAAGCTGTAACTCAAGTGCAAGTGGAAAGAAAGTATGATCCCACCGCAGCAGATCAGGAGCTCTTGTGAACTATGGGAAGGCCACAGCAGGATCCTGTACTACAGCCCAAAAAAGAGAAGGTGGGAGACAAGGGGTCATAAGCGGTGATGAAGACACCTTGGCAGCATCAGGCCTGCCATCAATGTCATGTTAACAGACACTTCTGGGAGCGTTGATGACCCCTTCCCTGGATCCAGAATGAGAAACTCATGGGACTGGCTTCCTTGGCGCCTGGGACAACCTTGCACTTGCTTCACTGGAAAGCCTGTAATCATTTTCCCTGGAAGAACGAGAGGCTGTGCCAGTTCGCCTGCACTTTGTTAGAGCTGAAAACGATAAGATGCTTCCAAAGCGTTGCGTTACAATAGCTGTGCCTTCAGTTTATGGATTTATCTTTCTTTGCCCTAGATAAAACTCCATTCCTTGGACAAATTAGGTCTGCTTGTCATTCAACACTCTACCTAATGGTCTCAGCTGTGTGTTTCTGCAGTTATTGAAGCTGAGGCATTCCACAAATAGTTTTGATTGATTTGAGAAGTGAGCTAGAAATCCAGTTGTATTTTATCCAGAATGAGAACAGGGCAAGTTAATGTAATTAGATTTATCAGGACCCTTAAATCTTAAAGGACTTATTTAAATGCAGGATGATAACACTTTTGAAGGGGTACATAATAAAACTTGGCGATTTATAAACAGCAAGTGCATTGTGAAGTGAGGCACTAATCCTTTTCTTCTTTAGTTTAGAGAGGCTGACTACTGACATGGGGTTAGCATATGGATCTTGAATGCTGTGTAATGAGGACTATCATATGCTTTTCAGAAGGCAACAGGAACTACCTAAATGCTGTTATGTCCACATGAATCCATGGGATTTTGAACTGCAGAGGCAACTCAGGATATGGGTGATACTGTTCTATCAAGTTACGTGACAAGCTCAGTTGCTTCTAATGAACAGAGGTTGAAGAAGGAGGCACAGTAATCCCTAAGTATCTGAAAGGGGTTGAGACATGTCTGCAGGCTGCAATGATCACCAAGCAACTTCACTGAATACCTTACTTTTCTGTGTAGGATGAAGCCAAGACCCTACCTCTCCTGGCAACAAGATGGTTATACACAGGTGAGCATAAAACCCATAAACTATGTCAGTAACTGGCCTCACCTGATATCTTCATTTTGATATCCAATGATAGCTGGGCCCATTCAGACTCATACAAAGCCTGCGGAGAATAATATTCTCCAGTATTTCAATGGGCTTTCAATACAGTCTAACACACAAGCCATAAGGGTTCTCCAGATGAAAGATGCTTTCAAAGTGGCAGGTATGACTCTTGCACCATACTGTTTGCACTCTATGGGACAGGCAAATAACAAGTATGCAACCAGGAGAAACTGTCTTGAAGAAACCTGCTTGTAAAGTAAGCAGTGTAGCTGCAAGCCTCTGATATGGCAGATAAGTTCCTGGTATAGGAACCTCTCCTCAAGGCAGGAGCATGGCTGAGGACAGAAGAGTAGAAACAATAGCTGGAGACAACAGGTATAGTTCTGGGGAGAGGCAGATGTAGAAGTGCCTCAGCCTTGTCTTTTTGATCTTCTTCTTAATAAAGCATATATAGGAATACAAGGAAACACAGAACCAGCTAATTCTATGCTGGCAAAGATGAAGCTGCTTTACAGAATTGTTCTTAAACAAATGAAAAACTCTAAACCAACCACAAGATTGTAACTGGTGAAAGGTACTACTGAACCCAAACCTCAGACATTTATGTTCGGAGAAAGACCTTTATATCAGATTTAGGGAACATGATAACTTGTTCTGCACCCTACTTTTCTTCCACCAAGGCTTCATTCATTCTGTAATGTCTCAGGTAAGGAAAAGCATCCTCTAGAGGCAGATAATTTACTAAGTTTGCACTAAAAGATCATTTACATTTTAATGCATTTGGATATGCTGACCTCAATTCTCTTCTGAGAGCATCACAGAGAATACAGAAGTTAAAGCCAGTGCTCTAATCCAGTGGGGTTTTGCTTGTAAGGAACTTGTTTCAAAAGGACACAGAGAATCTGACTTCTTTGAGGGGAAAACAGTTTGAAGAAAGAGCATAAAATACGCCTGTCCTATCTTTAACTTGGAATACTTTTCTTCTATATCATTTTGACTCTTTGCCCAGAAACTCCAACATAAGCCTCTTGATTACAAAAGCCACAAGAGAATGAAGTGTCTGCAGAAAGCTGTAGAAGGAGAGATGTTTCCTACTCCCCTTCTGGGTCATGGTCTAACTGAATAAACTCAGCCCCTTAAAACTTTACTGAGTTTAAATAAGGATTTATGCGTTTGGGAAAACTGGTGCTTGGAAACAAGATTTAAGAAGAAAGAGAGAGAAAGGAATGAGGAATGTCATATAACCACGGGAAAGCAGAGGTGTTGCCTCCTTTCGCTGTTCTTAATTAAGACATAAAAACCCCTAAAACACCACTGAAACTGAGAAGGATTTGTTTAGTCCTCACTGTCGTCAATGCTGATGGCTACAGGACAGGAAAACATTGGGGATTTGGGGCCCTGCTCACACCCCTCCGTTTCAGGCACCTTACCCTGGCTAAGCTGGGCTTGCCAACCCCAAGGCAGCAGCATCTGCCTGGGGAGGTCCTGTCCCTGTCCCTGGGTGCCAAAGGAGCTGTTCTCTGACCAAGCTCCTGCTTTGGTCTTAGAAATAACTTTCCCTGCACTTTTCCTCCCAGACTTGGTTCCAGAAGGATTCTGTCCTCTTCTCCCAAACACTGCAGGAGTCAAGAAGACTGGTGCTGACAAACTGCGTGTTTCCCAAATTCCCTTGGGGAGGAGTAAGAGCCTCAAGAAGCTCATCTATAACTCCTTGAGTCTACAGATTCAGTAAGTCTGCTTCTGGCCCTTTTTTTCCCCCCATGATGAGTTTTGCTCTAAAGGCATCTCAGTATCTTGTAAACAACTACTGAAGATGTTGTCTCCCAAGATTCATGTTAGAGGAATTTAGGAAATTACTGCACCAAGACAAATAATCCCTATCACTACTATCCCTGCAGTAATGTTAGACTTTCTCAGCTCCTTCACAGTTCATTACAGTGACCTAAATCAATGGCTCAGAACTGAGGCAACTGATGGGCAAGTTCACCTTTATTCTGCAGCTCCTGTTTGATCTTCCAGGGACAAACAGGCACTAATGACCTTATAAACAGCCCCCAAATGAATCCTCAAAGAGTGAGAGCTGCAGCCTTCTCCAGGTCTCCCTGGATACATTGAACAGAGCTAATTCATGCCCTTCACTGTTCACATCAAGCATTGAGTCCAACAACTCCAGTCCCAATCTTCTGTTCCTTCCTATGTGGTACTTCAAAGTTGCATTAATGGTACCAGCTCCATGGACTTACCAGACCCTCTGAAGAGCAGGTCAGCAGATGAGTATCATACAAGAATGGGCACACATTCTAAAAACACTGTGACACTCTTCTCTCCCAAGACTGAAATATAAGTGATGATGCATCTCATTTGGTGTATTTATGTTTTTTCTCACTTGTAGGCCCATCATTTGTCACCTGGTGAGACATTCTGTATGCTCTCAGCGCATGACAAATCTCTGTGCCTACACTTAATGTCTCAAGAGAAAGATCTCACAAGGGATGCTTCTTGTGTAATATTCAAGCCATGCTAATCTAATTTGGTAACCAAATGGCAAAGACTTTCTATGGCAGAGGGAGTCTGTTATCCTTGCAATACCACACAGAATAAACTTTGGAATTATCACAACTGGCAAAAGTGGACCTGAATGGGGAGTTTATTTAGGGTTTAATTTTCTATTTTGCTCTGCTTGCAATTAAAATAGATGGTGTAAAGCTGGTTTATAAAAACACTACCAAACAAAAACCCATTTTACCCAAATTAAAAACAACAACCTATGAGAGGGAAGTACTCCACAACATTTAGAGTTCTGCAGGGACTAGTATACATATAGGGATTTTAATTTTCCATGGCCTGCAAGTGTTATAATCTCTATCAACTGTGTGCACTCTGGGACCGTGAGTAACACCAGTGCTTGAACTCTGAGTGGTTGTTGGCTGATTGCTTCTTTCTTTAACACTGATTTTAAACTCACATTTGATCCAACAATTTGCAGGGATAAAGAAGTTTTTACAGCACTCTGCTCCTCTCAAGCCCAACCCACAGGTCTGTTACAGGGCACTGTGTCAACAAATCACAGATGTCTGTGAGTCAATGCAACCAGCGTGAACAGCCACAACTTGTCTTAGGGACAAAGGCTTTACTGAGGGAGAAAATACACTAACAGACATTAGAAGATGATACAGGACATCCAGATGCCAGGGACCTTAAAGCTCACCCAGTTCCAACCCCCTGCCATGGGCAGGAACACCATCCACTAGATCAGGCTGCTCAAAGCCATGTCCAACCTGGCCTTGAATGCTGCCAGGGATGGGGCAGCCACAGCTTCTCTGAGCAACCTGTGACACTGCCTTACCACACTCACAGTAAAGAACTTCTTCCTTATATCTAACCTCCTTAAATCTACCCTCCTTCAGTTTAAGGCTATTTCTCCTTGTCCTGTCACTACACGCCCTTGTAAAAGGTCTCTCTCCAGATTTCTTGTACATTTCTTCAAGTACTGAAAGCTGCTCTAAGGTATCCCCAGAGCCTTCTCTTCTCCAGGCTGAACAACCCTGGCTCTCTCAGCTTGTCTCCATAGGGGAGGTGCTTCAGTCTGTCATTATGTGTTTACCTTGTGTGCTGCGCCTCAACACTGCAGGGATAGCTAAAACCATTGATTTCTCCAGGATCCCCCAGTTCTCTAATGATTGAACTTAAACCTCCCATCTTCAGAGATGTATTCCTATCTGAGTCGCTTTCTCCCTTTACTTTTCAGTGCAAGACAGTCCAGAATGAACAGCTCTGGCAGCTTTAGTATTGCACGGACTTCTGTTTCAGCACTGCCACATTAACCACTCCGTCATGTCCTGATTAGTCATGCTAAAACAATGCTTCATTTTCTAAGACTGGATTAACTGGGACAGCAAAAGGTTTTTATCCCATTCATTACCATCAACCACACTTTCTACTATTTGAAAATGAGAACCAGATAGGGAAAAGAAGAATAGATGACCATCTGTCCAGAATTTAAGGACTTCTGATTGTCCAAGTTCATACAGGTCCTCTCCAAGTAAGTCACTACACCTGAGCATGAACATGGGAAAATGTAACAAAAAATGAGAGAGAGGAGACATCCAAGGACCAAGTTTCTCTGACAGGAAAGAAGAGTAACCTATGTATTAAATGAGAATCTCAGAGTTTGCCATGAACTGGTCTGGAAAGCAGATTTCTGCTCCATTGAGAGTTTTTAATAGCACTGGATAACTAAGATAAACAGAGACTGAAGGGCTGCCTGAGACACATACAAAATCACTGAATTATGACATGTTTGAGAAGTTATTTACTTTATAGACTATTTACCTAAAGTTCACTTCCTCTTCATATATAAGCTTAAATATTACAAAGTCTTTTTTTTTTATGCCCTTAATGAGGAGACTACATTCAACAGCCCCACAAACATCCATACTAACTTATTTTCAAGCACATTCCTCGGAAAGCTTTCCAGCCAGTCCCTTCCTCGTTCCAAGTTACAAATGATAGGACAAGAGGAAATGGCCTCAAGTTGCACTAGTGGAGGTTTAGACTGGATATTAGGAACAATTTCTTCACCAAATGGGATGTCAAGCATTGGAACAGGCTGCCCAGAGTGGTTGCTGAATCACCATCCCTGGAGGTATTTAAAAGGCATGTAGAAGTGGTGCTTAGGGGATATGGTTTAGTGGTGGACCTGGCAGTGCCAGGTTAATGGTTGGAGATGACGATCTTAAAGGCCTTTTGTAACCTAAATGATTCTATGATTCTCCAGAGCCCAAGCAATAGAAAGGAAACCTCACTCTCCCACCAGGTAAATGAGGATGACAAGAAAACACAGGGCATCAAACTGAAGAGACGACGTGGAGATGGAGCCAGGACATCCCTATTTGCTGATTTGTTGTCAATTAACTGGCCCATCTGCAAAACTTTGCCTACCTGAGAAGTGTCATGGTTGAATATGACAGCATTCAGGTCTCCACAGTTATAATGCTTGATGAGATCTTCGGTGGTATACGGGGCCTGCAAACTACCTGCTCGGAGGCTTTCATGTTGCAGCAGAGTTTGGTTTAGAGCGAACAGCACCTATAGAAACACAGTCAATAAAACAGGAGAAGTTAAATACTGGGAATCAAAGCAGCAAAGCCTAAAATTACAAACTTTGGAAAACCTTCCTGCACCTGAAGTCTATTAACCCATTAATGAATCCATTCTGGCCCACAATAACAAGGGCTGGTCTTCAGGCATTCCCAACTGGAAGCGGAGTCAGATGCAACATCCCCTACTAGCAGAATACCTAAGCTCCTTGGTTTTACACGTAAGGTATAACTTGACAGCACATATATGCCTCAGAGGTCATGGTCTGAGAACTTTCAGGCTATCTGTGCTGAATAGTAGACTACATGACAGACACTGGCATGAAAAAGGAAACTGACTGCTTCCAGACTGCTAGCTTAAATCCAAAGCCCAAACTCAGTTGGAAGGTTTTCAATGAAAATCAAATCTTCTGAACTTCTGTAGTCACAGCTGTTGCATTGGGACTCTCTGCATAGTTTTAGTAGCAGAACTTTAGTAAATTCATTATTAGCCTCCCTCCTTTAGTCTTTCCCCCTTCATCTACTCTTTACAAAGTGAACAGAGACGCTGAATCGTAACACTGTCCCAGCAGACTAGTCAAGTGTCCCCATCCCAAGTCTGAAAATAGCAGAAAAGCACAAGCACTCTTTACCATACAAATCTTGGTAACAACAAAAGATAAATGTCCTTAGAGGTGGCATTTTTTTTCCTTGCATTACCAAAAAGGTTACTATATTTCATGTGAATTAACAGAAACCTTTTCATATTTGTGACAGACTGTGGGAGTAATTTATACCCGTTACCGGAACACCAAGCCTGGGCTTTTCATGTTCAGCTTTCTAAGAACTCCTTCCAAAGAAACTTGGTAAAAAGTAGATGAATAAATGAGAAGAACAGCAGTTAAGACAGATTGTCACAAATTATATAAATAAGCAAACACACTTCTCCTAAAATAAAGTGATCTGTCGTGACTGCAAATTCAGGCTTCTGGAAAACCACACTGGTGTGTCATTTTTCATAAGAGACTCCTGCATCCCTCAGCCTCACATTTCACCATGTTTTCAGATTCTCTTATTTATAACAGCAGTGCCCTTATCCGTCCCAAAGAATAGCCATCAAGAGCTGGGTAAAGTAACCCATGCCAAGCTCCAGCTGGCCCAGCGAGGCTGTGGTCTGTGACACAGATTCTTACCTACATTCTTAACTTTAAGCAACTGAACATCTTTAAGGAGGGAACCCCAAGGGAGTTTAAAATTAACAATGTACGTGTCTATGCGCAGGATGAAAGCACTTATTAGTTTAAAATTGTGATTCCCACTTAAGTTTATCTGAAGAAAAGGAAACAGCTGCTTGGATTTGCTCCTGCAAAACCTCAGGTATATTATTATTTATTATTATTATTATTATTATCATAATTATTTAATTATTATTATGCTTTAATTATTACAATGCTTTTATTATTATTATTTTGTTATTATGATTAACAACAACAGCAGCAATAAAAGTATCTCTATAGCATTAACAGCCTCTGAATATAAAGCTGTTACATGCTAACACACACAACTGGTTGAGAACAAGTAAATGTTACTTTTTAATTTACTATTAAAAAATATAAGGATGGTCTTTCAGCTGAACCTCAATTCCGCAATCGGTTCCCATTAAGATCCAAGCCTAAAAGATTTCCTTGCCCAAATCTAAGGGTCTCTTAAGGCTTTTCTACAAACAGATCAGTCTTTCTCAGGACCACAGCCTGAAGTTAAGCATCTTCCTAACTCAGTTTTCTCTAATTTAAAAGATCTGCAGAAAATACAGGTTTGAAAAATTTCTAACCTTTGAAAGGAGCTGAGATTTTTCGTTTTTCCCCTAGGGGCTACAGCTCGAGAGGAAATGGTTCATCCCAGGATTTCCTGGGGATTCTAAACATTTTGGCTAATAAAAAATGAAAGCTTAGAAAAACATTGACAGGAAAACTGAGCGCAGAGGTTTTCCCCAAATGCTTTTAATAAAATCCTTCTCATTTGTGACTTTTTAAACAAGGGATGTTGCTGGATCTTTATACACAAAAATATGTATACACACAGGCACACACATATACAAACCACCAACAAACCCTGAGGGGAAGACTCTGCTTTATGATAGAATATTAAGAAGGTGATAAACAAATCCTTCCTTGACACCCAATCCCTTTTTCTTTCTTTTTGTTATTCTGGCTTCCTGGGGAAAACAGCCCTGTGCATTAATGATCTGGGTCTGTCTGTCTGTCTGTCTCCTCCTAATAAATCCAAAACCTATTAGCTGACTTCAGTCACATTTGCAGAGGGTCAGAGGTCTTAATGAAAATGTTCCTTGAAAATAAGTGCCAGGCTGCAGAGGAGCCCACAGTACGAGTTCATGTCTTATAACAATTAATATTCTTATGAGAATTAATATTCTATGATTCTAAGACTACACACAACAGAGAATGAATTACTTGAGTGTACAACAGCAGATGCACCCACACACACCCAACCCCAGACTCCATTAGTGGCAGGATGCTCATGTCCCTTATCTCTGCCTCTTGAGCGGCTTTGGGACCTAGAGGTGATGCTGCTATCACTGCAGGGAGCATATTGCTGGGTTCAAACTGCTGCCCAAAAAGCAACTAAAGAGATTTTATTTTAGTAAGGAAGTTAAAGCTAGAAACAAAAATATGCAAAAGAAAAACTGGAACCACTTAAAACAAGATTCCTAGAGAAGTCTTGCTTAATCAAACCATAACCACTATGGGTTTTGGTACGGCGGCTCAAAACAAACTTGAAGAGAAGTGGGGTCTCGTCACACTTGCCTGCTCATTGGTTGGATTTGCAGGCCATTTCCTTCAGAGTCAGGTTAAAGCCGTCTTAAAACCTGAATTTATTTTTACTTACTGTTCAGATAATGCCACAAAAACAATGCTGCTTCCTTTCCTTCTCTCTATCCTAATATCAGTGACCCCACAACCTCCAGCCTAAACCTCTATCTGAGTTAAATCTCCCAGAGGTGCCTGAGATTACTGAACAACTGATGACTTCAAAATAAACACACTTAGAGTGACTGCCTATGCACAGTCCCACCTAATAAATACAGCTGACAGTATTTGTTCTTGGAAGTGATGGGAAGTTATGACGTTGGCTCTGGGAAAGGGCATTTTTATTCACTCAATTTATGGTCCTCCCATTGGCACGCTTTGAAAGCCATTTTTGCACGGCTGTCTCTGGCCCCCGTTTGTGACCAATCAACCATGGACAACAGAAAGGGGGTTTTCACCCTGCCAGGAGGAAGCCTTTTTATCTGAGTGGTGTCATTCTCCTCTGCAAAGCAGCAACCCAACACACAGATTTAATTTGGGTGTCTGGAGACACCCAGCTTAGCACTTAGGGTGGACCTATGGGTACGGTTTTTGTGCCTAAGAGAGTGGGTACTACCAATCCTACATAACACCAGGGATCAGTGGTCCATACTTATAAGAAGCTCATCTGCACACACTATGGCCATCTCCGGGATAAGGGGGCTGGACCAGTTATTTCTGCTATGGGAAGGTCAGAGGTGACTCACCAGAGAAGAGCTCTGGCATCACTGCTGACTTTAACTGAGGAATCCCTCACTGCAGGGACATCAGGGGGAGCCTCAAGTTTCATTTCTGGGTGAACAAGAGTGGGCTGTTTCTTACGTTTGTGCCAACTGTTTTCACCATCACCCAGCAGTACCCATGCTGCTGCCTCACTTGAACCTTTGCTCTTTTGCAAAGAGCATCTCGGTCACTTCAGTTGCAACCACATCTGCAGAGATCAGCCTTTGCCACTTGTGCAAGCTCACTACAGGCATCAATTAGAGACCAAGGGAGCCCAGTGAAGACCATAGCTAACAGCTTTACTGATTACCTTGAGAGTCAAACAGTATTTCCCTCTCTCCACAACAGCATTTGGTCTCAAGGGCAGCAGTGCATAAAAGTGCTGGTATCAACAGTTGCGCAAGTCTCTTTGTGACAGTTTGAACTTTGTTTTGCTAGCCCATGGGAGAGGCTGGAGGTTTGATTTGATGTGAGATTTTAATGAGATTTGGCTTTTAGGCATATAAACACAATCCACAGAAAGAGATTTGAAATAGCATTGCCTCCTTTTCGAATAGGGATGGGAAGTGAACAGACACGTACCTAGACTGCGCTTAGGAACACTTGTGCTTTCCACCAGAAATCACGCTCTTCATTGTATTTGGTTTTGGGAGCAAAGCTGGATAAAAATACATCTTTTTCCAATGTACTTTCACAAACATTCATGTATCATGTTTAACTGTGCCACAAGTCTGCAGCTTCAGACTGGACACCTGAAGACTTCTGAAGGCCTGCAATATATTAATGCTGTGTGTGATAGCTAAAGAGAAATCGTGGCCTTTGTACAGGCCAGATTTCTCCATATACATCTTATGTGCGTTTGTGCCAAGCTGAAGAGAATTAAAAAGGCCCAGAAAACAAAATTCAAGCTAACCTTCATCAAATACAGCATCATGCCTGATTTATGTCGGCTACTTGTAAGGTCTTTTGATCCTAAAGTCCTGAATGGCATGCAAGAAGAAGTAAGTTGCTTACTCGTTTAAAAGATGCTATTCAGTACACGGATTCTTTGTCATGATCATTACTGAAATTCAGCTCAAGGATGCAGTCAGCCGTATTCTTTCAGCTCTACACTCTTAATACTTTTGCATAGGTGAGTGAGTTGACTTTGATTATCCTTAATGCTCACATGCTTTTCCAGAAATCAATTTCTGACAAACTCTGGTAGCAGCTCAACTCTGTGCCTGTCACCTTGTCTAGGAGGCAACGCTATGGCTTCCCAATCAAGTGGAAAGGCTGCCAGATCCACCTCTTCAATTTCTCTGGCTAAGGTTACAAAAGGTGCCTCAATGGAGGAACAGCTTTGTGTGGGGCCATCGTAAAGTAAGACAAGGAAACCTATTAGCAGATAAAATATCTTGTTAAATATATTGTTAATAAAATAGACTACAAATTCAGGAATTACAACAGAAGAAACAAATTTTGTGTTAAGGTGAACACAAATGGACCCACGTTCTTCTGGTGTGTTTGCTGTACAGGAGACACGAGATTGAGAGGCAGCCCTGAGAAAACCCTTAAGACCAAACTTTGATGCTCAGACAAATTTCAGCCTTATGTGATGGGGCAGAAATGACTTTCCAGTCCTAAACTTACCAAGGCTGAACTACAAACATTGCATCCACAGGACTCCAGTAGCTGGAGTTACAGGATGACCCGTGCACAGAACCATGATTAATAACAATACCACAAAAACAAGTACTTAAATTTCATAGTATGATGTCAGCTCTTGAGCAAGCAACTGTTGTTTTCCTTTGCTCTCTCTTCTGGACATGTGCCACCACAATGCAAATATTAAATGAGCATTAGGAAGTGTTTGAGTGACTATATCCTGTCAGTGCCCAAACTGCAATTCTGGAAGAGAAATACCCTGCTTGGTTTAAAACAAACTGCAATGTAAATATTGAGTTATATGGTTTTTTAGGGGTTCTTCTTTTCTTGTTATCCTTTTCTGTAGTCAAACAAAACCCCAAATATACATTTTCAGGTCAAAACAGTGACTTAGGGGTAAAAAAAAAATGAAGAAAGAAAAGCACAGANTATGGTTTTTTAGGGGTTCTTCTTTTCTTGTTATCCTTTTCTGTAGTCAAACAAAACCCCAAATATACATTTTCAGGTCAAAACAGTGACTTAGGGGTAAAAAAAAAAATGAAGAAAGAAAAGCACAGAAATAAACCCCCAGTCTGAGATTTTTCCAGATTAATGAAAAGCAATAAAAGTATTTGCCCAAATCTGTTCTGTTCCATTGGTTTTCAGAAGACGGGTTTCCCCTTTCCTTGAATCTCTTGTGCAGTTGCAAGGAATTAGTGAGCTGTGAAACTCACCTAATGAGGTCAGCATCAGGAAATAGCTCCGAAAAAACAGGTCCTGGGGGATCTACTAAAGGACTCCCCCAGTGTCCAAATGAAATCCTGGATGCATCGGCACATTGTACAGTCAGGGCTGTGAGAGGAACGTGCCTGACTTTGTTGTTGTTGTTCCTATAAAGGGACAGCTAAGGAAAGTGAAACTATTAACTCATCCACTGGAATTTCTGCTCACAAACCATGCCCTCTGTTAAAGCTCCTCATAAAAGCCTTTCGTCTAGTTGGTTCCATATGTTCCTCAAACCCACAGTTATTGCTTCTGAAAGGCCGGAGTAGTTAACAGTCTGCGGCTTGGCACTGACCAAGGAGACCTAAGGACCTCGCTTTTCTGCCCTCCCTTTCAAACTACCAATTAACCAGTTTAATAAAACAGTTTGAATCTGACCAAGGTGCTTGGAGAACCCCCTAACCACCACCTATCCTACTGGCTTGGCCATGACGGTGACACATGGACATGGCCTGGTGCAAAGCAGTCATGCAACTAATGTGCAGCTCCAGGACTGAGATTGGTTTTCTTGATGCTGAGAAAGCTGAGGAGAGATTGGGCTCCAGCCTTCAACCCAGCTGAAACACACCCAGAGCTCCTGCCAAAGCTTATTTCAAACTGCTTGCCTTCAGCCCCCTGTCTTTCCACTTAATGCAAAGTTTCGATGATGAACTTGCATGTGCAAAGGTAATTATGGTTTATTATTTTCTGTGGTTTGGTTGAATTGAGGCATTCAAAAACAACAGAAACAATTTCTAGACAGAAAACACCACAATGCACATGAGATCCCCATTCCATCAGTACCAAGGTCCTCAAGCCGGAGAAGGACTCTCCTGGTTGACAACAGTTCTTGTGCATTCCTTGGGCTGACACTATTATCCTATTACTTCTGTACAATATTCCAGAATTCAGCAGGGCAGTCTCACTGTTATCTCAGAGCCTGAAGAGCAGTTGTCTGGTGGGTAACCTGATAGAACAGGTGAGCTAGCTATAGTTTGTGCTCTTAGATACAAGTCTTCCCCTGCACAAGGTCATTAAGACAACAAAGACAATGGTGTTTATTTCTGTCTTGACAGCAGTTCAAAAAAAAGGTGTCATTCCTGATATATATATATATACACAATAAATACCATGCACATCTTAAATAGGTTAAAACATCCCCAACTACATCCCTAAATACATTAACTGAAGTCAGCAGAAGCAGCATCACAACCATTATTGGAAAAAAGGTAAGATCCAAAACCCTTTCTGCTAAATGCAGTGAACTGTGTTATTTTCTAACGGTACTGGAAGTCCAGATTAATATAGAAGAAAGGGAGGGGGGGAAGAGCTTTGATATGGAATTTCCCTTATTTCCCTTTCTGTGAACCACCACACTGGGGTGGAAGGATGTTTTCATTTCAATGCCCTCAGCACATCATCAGCACAGTCTCTTTTGCCAATAACTCAGCTTGAGTTATTGAGTAATTGTGTGAGCAGTAACTGTAGGATAACTCCCTGCTTTGGTCAATGCCCAAAGCTTAAGCAAATAAATTAAGAAATAACAGAAGGAAGAATTTGCAACTTAATGAGAACCGAAACAGTGGAGGGGACAGAATTACCTCTGTTAAATCTGCTGCCTAAAGGTATGGCCTTTGTGTAGTTTGTACTTTGGGGATTTACTTGCATCCAGTACTCTTGCACAGGTCCAGTTTCTCAGTTGTACTGAGTTCAGTAGATTAAATTTGATGACTAAAACCTACCAAAAAGGCTAAATATTTGCACCAAAAGAACTGCACTCTGAGCAGTCTGATTCTGCAAACGCTTTTCTGGTTGAAGAGCAACAAGTTCCACCCAGTTATCCCTGTCCCAAGGGTATCTCACCACCTACTAGGCAACAGCAAACTCCTGTATTCAGAAACCACAATGCTGCCTCAACGTCATGGAAATCCCCCCATCCGACTTAAAGAGTTCTGTGGGCACGATAAGTTTGTGAGCGGGTCTGCGGAGAACAGCAGTGCTTCAGGAGAGGTGCCACGCTGGCTGTAGCACGTTGCTCCAAAGGTGTCATTGAAACAAGAGCAGTCATCCCAGATAAGTCCAACACCCCCAAAAGTGTCTGGTAACGGATACTTTGGGAAAGAATGTAAGAAATGAGATGAGCAGAGGGTGAGCTTTTCTCAGACAACACTTCCCATCTTTTGGAAATCTGCCAGTTGGAAGCTCGTGGTTGAAAATACCTCTTCTCCCATCACTCCTTCCCACCCACCTCCCTGCCCCCTAAGCTTTTACCTCTGAATTATCACTGTGCTTGGCTGCACCACTCTATTTAAGAGTAGCCAGCTGCTTGATCTATGCACAGAGGAGGTCACAGCTTCTTACTTTGCTCAGCAATTCCATTCCCCAAATTGATGCCTGGCAGGATGCCCGAAGGGCAGTGCCCACGATTGCTTTCCTCCACCTTAAATGGGCACATTGTCCCTGCTTTCAGGACCATCACCTTCAAAGGGGGCATGTGAACTCCTTCCCAAGAACCTGAAACCACATTTGCTCTCCTGACTCAGAAGTAAAATGGTTACCGGGCCCATCTGGGGTTTCAGTTTTGCTTTTGTGCCTCCACTGTAACAGAAGGAATGTGGGAACATGCCCTGAGCGGAGCGTACCAAGTTGGCCTAAGTGACGAGTGAGCTGCGATGAAAAGCGCACCCTCATGGAAGAAACTTACAGCTCTGGTGGGGTTTGGGGAACTCCTGGTTTTAGGCAACCAACCTGAGATTATCCAAAGAGAAAGCCTGGTTTCATGATATGTTAAGCATCCACCCATTGAGAAATGCAACCTACCCTGGGTGTGTTTAATTTGGGGTTTTATTCATGTTACTGCTTCATTTTGAACTGTTTCTTTTTAATTACCAGCTGAAGCTACACAGTAAAATGACCTAGCCCCACAGGCATGTTTTTCTTTCTATTATATTACATTGAGGCAGCAGATTAACTCCTTCAGCCATCCCAGCTTAACACCTCGCGATGCCAGCATGGCCCCTTTCCAGACCGCTGCTCCTGCAGCAAGAACAGCTGAAGGGGACATACAGATCTGTCCTGAATTTCCAACTCCCAGCCCAGGGTATCAGCACAAAGAGGTGCCAATCTGAAAGAGATGCCAATACATCAGCACACTGGAGCATAAATCATAGGGAAGAGGAGCACTTTCCAGTGAGCCAGATGGAGCCTCTGGCCGAGGACAAACACTTTGGGGAAACAACTGTTTCAGTTTTCTAGTGTCTATGTGGATGCAGCCAAGTTGGCAGCTGTAGAAAAGGGAGTATTTCCTAAGCCTGAAGGTGATTATGTCCCCATGAGGTCAGCAGGGAAAGAAAAGGGGAAAAAAAGGAAAGAGAAAAAAGGTCAAGATTTGGAACAGGATGAGAAAGGAGACCTTCAAGAGGAAGCAGAACAAGTCTGAATTAATTTTGTGGTGCAAAATGTTCTTGCCATTACAGGACATGGTGAACAAACACAGGGGACCCCATGTCTGTTAATAAACAAAGGGCTTGATCGTGCAACCTGCTCACTTCAGGTCTTCCTCACCTAGAGAAAATCCTGTACCATTAATCAGGGCATCTGATGGGATCCTATCTCTTACTGTGCACAGTGATCCCCAGGTGGCCTTACCAGTACAACCCCTCTTTCCTCCTAGAAATTCACAGTTACATCCTCAGGATCAGCTTCAGGGTTGCAGTGCAAACCTTGTAAACCATGTAATATGGGGAGCACCAGCAGTAGCTCAAGTCCTCTGTGCTTTGATGCAGCAGCTCCGGGAGAGGAAACCAGCACAAGGGTACATAGTGCAGTGCCCATCACACTGGTAGCTGGAGCAAAAGGCTCATTTCCTTAGAAGTTTAAGACGAAAGAGCCCAGCACAAAGGGCATGGTATTTGTGAATAAAGATCATCCCAAGAGTCCTTGGGTGCAAAAGGAAGGGCTCACCCCAAGCCTCCCACTGACAGCAGGAGGGGTTTTGGATACAGAAGCAGTGTGTGAATGAATAGCCCATGCTGTACACCACCTCCTCCTCCAGCAAAAAGCCAGCACAATTAGGCAGTGACATTACAGTCCTGAATAACAGATGAGCACAAAAAAATCCTACAAACAACTGCTTGGAGATGTTTTTTATCAAAGCCTGGGAAACGACACTGAAGATGATCAATCATGACTCACTGGGATGACAAGCAGGCGCTCTGCAGGAGGGTGGGTAAGGCTGGAGCTACACCATGGTGCTCCTCAAGTGCAATGTGATGCGGTCCCTTTGCAGGGCAGCAGCCTGCAGCCAAATATGACCCTTTGCAAATCTCTCACCATATACAGAGATGTCCAAGACAGAATAAGGGACACTTTGAAGCTCAGAGTACATTAACAAGAGAAGAAGGCATCAGATCTACATGCTGCTGCCCTTATGACCTGGGGAGCGCTGTATACTGCTTGTATAGCATTACAGCCCTGTTGAAGTCTCTACAGGAGTTTTACCTGGAAGAAACAAGTTACATAAAAATGATTCAAAATTCAGTTAACCAGGGAGAGAAGGTGACCTACCCATCAAATCACAGCAGCTCAAATACCATCTGCTTGTAGCAAAGCACTTGCCTTCAAACTAAGTGGAAATCAAAACTGATTACTTACTATTCACTAAGTTATTTACATCAATTATTCAGCAAATAAATTCAGCTAACAAATAGCTTCATGGGAACCACTATCTATTCACAGTCAAGTTGCCAAGATAGAAGAAATTTATAAAATTAATTATTTCTAAATAACTACCCTTTTAGGTCAGAATGACAAATTCAGACACTTTATTTTCTACTATGTATTAGGCTCCCTCAGTCTAATTCTGTTGATTATGAATTATGGGAGGTTATCTTTCAAGAGACGGCTATAATTGCTATATTTTCATTATCACTGGGACTAAAAGATCATGTTGCTTGAAGCTTTCTTAGTCTAAACAGTCTTTACTCCAGTCAGAGCATGCCTATGCAAACAGCTACTGCAGAGGATCTACTGCTGAGGAATCAAGAAGAGCGTTCACAGATTTTTGCTCTCCTGGCTAGAGCCAGAAATCAGTTGTTGCTGTGAAACACATAAATTGGTGAATTCTAAAGAATCCATTCAAGTAACATTTTGGTTTTCCAGTTGGGCTTCTTTTTTCTTTTAACTATGAAGAAAGGATCTAGAAGAATACTTTTTTTTGCACAGCCTCAAATATTCCTGAAGGTGGGATATTTCCTCATATAAATAAATAATAATAAGAAAGGTGATTAACAGTGTTTTCAGGCACCATTCTGGTCCACACTCACAAACAGCAGAGAAAATACCTGAAAAAGAAATAAGCCTTAAGTTCACCTTCTGCCCTTTTAGCCACATCTCCCCACTCCTCAGATGCACTGCCAGAAGTAGAGCTGAAAGCATCCTTTCCCCCTCCCCTCTTTTTCCTTGCCTGTTTAATACTGATGCTTTGTAAGTATGCCCATGCGTAAGAAAGCACACGCTGCCATCCCTGAAACACTCCATGAATGCTGAGCAGGTTGTTCCCTCCACAGCTGTGCTTCACTAGGATGACTTCCAGCAATCCTACAGCCATTGAAGACATTGAACATGAGGACACAGCTCACACATTCCTGGAGACCCCAAAGCAAGAAAAGCAATTCACAGAATCATAGAATAGTCAGGGTTGGAAAGGACCTTAAGATCATCCAGTTCCAACCCCCTTGCCATGGGCAGGGAGACCCCACACTAAACCATAGTACCCAAGGCTCTGTCCAATCTGGCCTTGAACGCTGCCAGGAATGGAGCACTCACAACCTCCCTGGACAACCCATTCCAGTGCTTCACCACCCTCACAGGAAAGAATTTCTTCCTTATATCCAATCTAAACCTCCCCTGTTTAAGTTTGAACCCGTTACCCCTTGTCCTGTCACTACAGTCCCTAATGAAGAGTCCCTCCCCAGCATCCCTACAGGCCCCCTTCAGGTACTGGAAGGCTGCTATGAGGTCTCCACACAGACTTCTCTTCTCCAGGCTGAACAGCCCCAACTTTCCCAGCCTGCCTTCATAGATGAAGCTAGTTCTGTTCCTTGCTTCCTTTTGCACAATTGTAACTGTGAGGCTATTACTGAGAGGCTTCAACCCACTCTTCTACCTCAGAAGAGTAGGGGAGACATCCAACAAGAAATCCCAAACCACTGGTGTGGATCTTAAGCAGAGCACAGAGGATCACTTCCAGTTAATCCTGACTCCTAGGAGCACGAGGAGTTTCAGAGCCAATCTCAGCTTGTGAAATTTAGCATCATTCCAATGATTTACACCCGCTGACATCCTGCCTGCACACCCTGGAGGAGGAGAAAGGGATGATGCAGGGGGAAGGAAATGTCATCCTCCACAAACCTGTGGGGGATCAGCTCATTCTGAAGGTAACATCTGTTCCGCATTTCTTCCCTGATCTTCTTACCTTCCCTAAAGGAGGTAAGATAGGGGAGAATGTTCAGGTGGTTTCAGTTGGTTTCTTTGCAGATGGAAGGTGGTCAGCTTAGTTTGCCCCAACCATGCTTTACTAATCCACTTCACAGGGAATTTTGCCCCGTGTTTATATTTTACACAAGGACAATTATTGCTTGCCATTAATTGTTCCTCAAATTTTAAGGTTTAATTATTAAATTCTAAGCAACTAAATTTGGATCTTGAATAGCAAATGGTCAATACAACCTATAAATGAGCTGCAGGTCTAGAATTACTCAGTAAATGCCTTCAAACCATGAATACATCTGAGAAAAACGTCAGACAGTTGATATAGAGATGCAAAAATTAACAGATTGCAAAAGAGATTTTATTCTTTATTAATTCTTTATTGAGCTCTAGTAACTAGAAACATTGAGCTCTAGTAACAAGAAGTTACTGGATTCAAAGCATTAGGATACAAACATTACTAGGACAAAGATTTCATGGAGTCTTGTTTAAACTGCAGATCCTGATTTCTCTTTTTCTGATGGCGTGGCCTCTCCTCTTTGCTTTTAAGAAGCTAAATCACATTTTAGCTTGTCTGTTTTCATCGCATTTTGCTTTGAGCACAAATGACTGAGAGAAAAAGCTCTGCTCTTTCTTTGCTGATAGAAACTGAAAGGGGATTAACCAAAAAGCACAAACTATTCCCTTGGAATTGCTAGCCCTACATTTTCTTATTAGTGTCTACCCACACTAATTGGAAACTTAGCAATGCTGGTTTTCTCCAGAGTTGTCAGCTGAAATAAGCTTGTTCTGTTCCTTGCAGGCTGCACTTGCCAAACATCTTTCGGCTCTCAAAACACGTCCCCTCCACCAAATATATCAAGATTGTTGCCTTTTGCAGAATTTCCCATAGGAACATCCTGACGTTAAAGAGGGAGTAAACCTAGCATGGTATTTGTCAAGTTATTGTCATGGGACTGTTTTGTACACAAGAATGTCTAACCAAAGTTAAGCCCTGTGCCCAGGTTTAAGGTAGAGAGGTAAGTGTAAGAGTCTGTTACTTGCAAAGATTGCAAGTAACTAAGCCATGAAAGGGAGTCTTGGGAGAAGGGGAAAGATCCCTGATGCAAGAAGACAGTAGTTCTGTGAAATATCCACAAAATCTCCTTAACGACAATGGGAGTTGCTCAAGAAAAGCAATCCACATTGTCTTCTCTCTGGACTTGTCACAAGAGCCTTGGGAATGGCAGAGAAGAAGTCCCTGTAGCATTGTATGAAGTCTCCAGTCCATCTTATGTCACCTAAGGCACTTTTGCCAGTCTCTTCTCTAATAATTTCAGAAGCTCTAAAAGTGTTCAGATGATATTGCAAACCACCTATTCAGGACTAACCCAAGTCTCCTTCCCTCAGTTGTACTGCATGACTGGGAGACCCAAATCTCCTCTGGCACTGGTATTTCTCAGAACTGGTCCTGCTGCCTACCATGCAGTCTTGGGCACAGTTTGACCCTCTGTATTCACAACTAAATGCTACCAGATGGATGCATCAGTTCAAAGACTGGTGGAAACAATTAAGATTACAGGAAGCTGCATTTATCTTTCCACCTATAGTACAGAATTAATCACGGCTGATAGGGATCTAAACAGAGCAATGAGGTCTTGCCTTTGCATCCCACTCAAGCCCCTGATTTATATCACTACCTGTCAAGAGATGGCAGAAGACTGCCTAGTAGTTGGTGAATGCTTCTCTTCCAACCTCTCCCTTCTCTCCTAGGGAGACAAATATAAGCCAGGACTTTCCTGCTCCACTCAGGATGCCATGAAACCTAACCTCCTGTTGACACAAGCATTAGACCCCAGGACTGCATAACAGGTCACTGACAGAAAGATATAAGATAGAGCTTCCAAATTTGGCTGGCCACACACAGGCAGGCACTGGAATGTGGGGACTGCTGGTTCCCAAAGCCCACATACTTGTGAAGAAGACTCAGTAGCTAATGGACATGCACAGGCACAGCATTTATCACCTGTGTCTTCTGGTAGGTTCAGTGGCTGATGCTGCTTGAGATTTTTATGGAGTTTATATTAGTTATTTCCTTACTGGTCTTCAAAGGCTGGATTTTGTTGTAAACAGAGGGGAAACCCAGGGATCACTGGACAGCTATATCCCTATAGTTCCTATTCAAAGCATGCTAAAGGAGGGAGTGTCAGAACCCATCCTGAATGGGACAGGGAGTTTGGATGCCCACATGCGAGTTTGAATATTTGTGTTCAAATAAGTTAAACCTTCAGTGCTCATCTGCTATCGAAATCCTACGTCAAGGACCCAAAGGAGAGCCTCAGTAGCTGCAATCTCAGTGCTTTCTTTGGAAGCAGATCTCCCGAGGTCTGATTCCTCCCTCTTCCAGCGACACACAGATACCCGCATTTCATGTCAATCATGAAATGGGAATGGATTTGTTACCATATGCTAAGCATTTCTCCATCCATGGGAGGCAAAGCAAAGACAAACAAGGAGGCCTGAGTCAACACAGGGGTTAATTTAAGAATTGAGCTCACTTAAAATAAAAGTTGTCACCAACCAAAAAGAACAAGTAGCCATTGACGAGAAAACTGTTGAGATTTATGGGCCCCATTCTAGAGATATAAAAGGGGAGTCAATCATCATTTGAAGTTTATTTTTTTAATAAGAGCTCCTCAAACATTCCCTCCACTTTTCATTGCCAGAGACATAAGCTTGTGACTGTTAAAAAGTTAAAAATTAGGGGTTTCCTAAGTGGGAGCAGAATGCATGGTTGCTCTGTGTGACCCCAGCTACTCTAACAGCTACTGCTAATTCCCAGTGGAAGCATCAATGGCTTGTGAAATAGACTCCTTTCTTTTCTTGTACAAATTATTCCTTTATATTTTTGAACTTCTGAACCTCTGGGCTTTATAACAACTCCACAAGAAAGAAGGAAAATGACTGAGTCTTTATAACAACACGCATCTCTTTCGATTATCATTCCAGGCTGTGGCACTTTCAGTTTAGCGCAGCCTCAGTCATAGTTCGCTCTGCGAAACCATTCAGGAATCGGAGGAGGAGAGGGATGGGAAGGAGATACCCTCCTACATAGGAACTGTGGTCACTGGGCACTTTGAAAAGCTCCCAAACATTTAGTTTTACTGTCTTCTTCTCACTCCTTAAACTACAGCCTACCCACTTACTACCTGTCTGAGCTACAAGCAGAAACTAAACACTGCCCACCTTCGTGCTCTCCAGCCTCGCACTCTGCAAAAGAGCTGCAACGCATTCAAAATGTGGGCCATGAAAAAACTGCAAAACAAGGCAAGGCAAAAACTTGAACAACACCCCCACACATGCAAAGAAACAAACAAATGAAGGGGAAATAATGGGAATAAACAGCCTCTTTTTGTTTTCAGTTGTAAATGGAAACCAGTGCGACAGTGCTACAACAGATGACAGTCCATTTATTTTCTCTGAAAGATCTACAGCTGTTGGATTCCTCACTATGTCCCAGAAGGCTTAAATGGCTTCCAATTAAAAAAGGCCAACACTAGAAAATATGCTTCATTCAACAGAAAATGGCAATGTCAGGCTTGGGAAACAATCATCTTCCTCCAACAGTTGATTTAACACGCATTAAATCACCGATTATTACATTCTAGATCCTTTGCTGCCCAGTACCATCACTTTGTTGATTAATATCATGCTGAGTCATAACAATAATTGATTCATAATAGGAAGCTTGGCAATCCACGTTCTGAACTAGATCCCCAGCCATGGCACATTCCTGTAACCAATTAGGTCAGTGGTGCAGCAAAACCCAACCCTTTTGAAGGAAGATTATGATAAACCTTAATAACAGAACAGCTTCATAAGGACCTGGTCCATATAATCCAGCATCACTCAGCATTTCCTTGAAGAGATTCAAGTAATAAATGCCACCGCTTGACACTTTAGCAAAGCCTACCGCTCAGGGACATGTTTCCTTCACTGTCAGCAAGGAGAAATGAACCCTGATTCACTGGAGCTGCTACAAGTCAATAAAACTTATCTCAGACCAATACCAGCTTGGCTGAAATTGGGCTGTGCTAAATCAGAACTCAGCATCCTTGAGGTCTGCAAACTTTTGCCTTTACATCTGTTAATTACAGGTGGTATTTTTTCAGGTTCTCACTGGTATAATCTCGCAGTCACTCTTATGCTGATGGAATTGCACCAAGCACCACCACTCCATTGATCACACCATGAAAGTGAAGGACTCTGACCTTCTTTGCCTATATATTAAAGAAACTGACAGATGGGACAAATTGAGAAGGACCAGCTTTACCAGTTTCTTATGGGTGATGGAGCTACTTCCTTCAGAATCACATTTACTTAAGACTTCTTTCCTTCCTCCTTTCTGGGGGTTTCTAAATGCAGCTTCAGAAATCACAGAGACTAGGGTAAAATCCTACTGAATTTGGCCCATTACATGAGGTCCACTGTGGCTGGAACATATAAATGCTGTAGGATTCGAGTGGCAGCCACTGCATGCACTATGCCAACCACTGGCATTTAAATTGAAGCCCATTCATCACATGCCTATGGTCAGAGCTAACCCAACTGCTGCTCCAACTTTGTTCTAAAGTATTTACTGTCCCTGAGTTATTATATTAAGATGGAAAATAAAAAATCCAAACCCTAAACACTAAACAAGAAACACAACACTTGCTTTCCCACAAAAGGCTGAGCAGGAGGGTCTTGGGCTACCATTCATATACATACAATGTAAAGGATCCCTCTCATTTCCATCAGTGGACATTTATCTTCCAGTTGTCGTGGTTTAAACCCTCATAGTACCAAGTACCAGTACCAAGTTCATAGTACCAGTACCAAGTTCATAGTACAAGCTGTCAAAAAAGTGATGCTAACTATAAGTTTCATTAATTAAACAAGGTTTAGAGGGAAGAAAAAAGATTGAACACTCCTGAGTTTGCGTTTGATATTTGCTGAAGGAAGTGGTTGATTTCCATCACATTTCTCCACCCTTGAAAATAAAGTGTATATAGTATTGGAAGGGATGAGAATGCATTTAGAATCATAGAGTAGTTAGGGTTGGAAAGGATCTTAAGATCATCCAGTNTTGCTGAAGGAAGTGGTTGATTTCCATCACATTTCTCCACCCTTGAAAATAAAGTGTATATAGTATTGGAAGGGATGAGAATGCATTTAGAATCATAGAGTAGTTAGGGTTGGAAAGGATCTTAAGATCATCCAGTTCCAACCCCCCTGCCAGAAGCAGGGACACCTCACACTAAACTGTGTCACCCAAGGCTTCATCCAACCTGATCTTGAACACTGCCAGGGATGGAGCACTCACAACTTCCTTGGGCAACCCATTCCAGCATGTCACCATCCTCACAGGAAAGAACTTCCTCCTTATATCCAGTCTAAACTTCCCCTGTTTAAGTTGTAACCACACATTTTTCCCCTGCATTAGTTTTTCAGCCTTCTTATTCAAGGCTACCAAATTTATTGCTTGTTCTTGTAACAGGTGATGGACAGGGTACAGATCTCCAAGCAATTATGTTCCTATGAGTCCTGCAGAAAAAGGTGCCAAGGCAGGGATGATGTGAACTGAAGGCTGAGCAGTAAGATTAGCCATCAAGGAATCCGTGTAGGATTTCATTCTAGAGACATAAGCCCTTGAGAGATGATGCTTCGCTGCACAGGCAGTGTTTGGCCTTCACAGCTGGAGCTGAATTTGAAGCATGGTCAGGCAGGCTGCTAGCACAACCACTCAGACAATTTTTCTGCTGTTCCAGTCCTAATTCATACAAGAGCTCTGTCAGTGTGTCTCAGTACTGATTTGCAGTGGAGTTAGAAAGAAAGCAAGTTTGTGCCCAGTGGTAAAGTTGTTTAGAAGACGTGGGTTAGCTTTCCTGGTGTGGGCCTGGATGAATACCCTTTGGTAAGAGGAGAGTGAGACACAATGGATTTCCTTCTTGTGAAGGGGTGACAGGAAGACAGAGATGAGTCACTTGGTATAGCCTCATGAACCCATGTCCCAAAGGACTGTGATGCACGGAGATGGGAAGAGCCAGTCACGGAGAGGAGCTGTCTTCAATTAACATGGTATTTTTGCCATGGCATTGCTACTTTCCAGGCTAAAGCCTCAGACACTGCACAGTTATTGGGCATCAAGTGGTGGACATCTCATTTCTCCTGAGTACTCAAGTAGGACATCATTCACACCAACCTCTCCACTTTGAAGCTGAAACTTCCTTTAGCAAGCATTTGAATCACTTTTCCTCCTCATGTCCCATTAAAACAATACAAAAAGCCATCGTTTCTCAGACAGTAAGGAAAGAACATTAAGAAAAAAACTCCTAACACAGAAAAACACAATAAAAGTAGTTTGTTTCTCATATAATTTTTAAAAATTGCTCTTTTAAATTGAGTGGGCAAAAATCCACAGAAATGGGCCACAGGAATAGGAAACTTCTGCAATTCGCTCTAATTTCTATTAAAGTATATGGCAAGCCTAAGATTGATTTCTACGGATCTTGGATCAGGCCCACACAGAGAAAATTCAGCACTTTCCAGGTTAGAACAGAAGCTCTACAAAACCACCTTCCCCATCATTCATACCAGGTTTTGGTTTCAGAGACGTGATTGAGAAGGTTTTAAACAATGTCGAAATTCCCATCCTGAAGCCCAAAGGGGAAGATGAAAAGAAGCTCAAGCAATTCCAAGTGAAGAAGCCAGCAAAGCTGCTGAATCAGCTGTCTATATGCTTCATCCATGCACTCCAACCCAGATTTGTGAGTTGTGTTCATAAAACCAAACACTATTTGCCACAGCCCTGCTGAAGTCCAAGGGTCATGCTTGAAACAAGAACTGAGATCCATTTCAAAATTGCCTTCTCTCCAATGTTTGCTCCCCATAGACCTCATCTTTCTCTCTTCCTCTCTTTTTCCAGCTCCCTTTGGGCAACTAAATACAATCCTCATTCTTGTGACTCAAGGCTACCTCCTGCCTCCTGAGGCTTCATTCATGGAGCGCTCTAATTCTTTCAGACCTCACATCTGTGCAAGTTTTTATTCCTCTTCTTCTGTGCTGGCTTGTGGGCTATGACTGAATGTTTCAAGAGACTGACCCACAGGCTGTCTGTGCAACACTCATTTCTGTCTCTTTTTGGTGGGATTTTTGAGGAGCACTCAAGGGTTGGCCTCACAGGGAGCTGAAGTCATTGAGAGTTTAGTTGAGAAGAAGCTGCTGGGTAGGATTGCCAGAGTGTATTTGGGACACTCTACTCAATTCTATGGCATGCTTATATAAAACATACGATCAAAAACCCCAACCCACACCCAGTTGGGATTATCACTAACAGCACTCATGAAGAGCAGAAAGACAGAACTTTGAAGGCAGCTTCCAAAAAACCTGGTAGGGGCTTTGTCTGCTGTTTTCCTGCTTTCAAACTCAACTCCACAAAAGCCTTCAACCCCAGGCATTCAAACACCACAAGACATCCCTTAACGCCTTGGTTTCAGTCTATATCCTTGCCATAACCCTGGCTGTTATCAGAGCCACAGTGTCTTGCAGTATTAAGCAACACATCAGTGGCTGCTTGCAAAACCCTACTTCCCTCCTCTCCACCTCCTGTTCCTTCAAGTGCCACTTCTGTTTGACCTTATCCCAGTAAAGCACAGCTGACCGTGCTCACTCTGTCACAAGCTAAGGGAGACCAGCTCCAGCCTGCTGTACACACTGGGGTTTTCCTGCCTTCCCGACACTTCTGATCTGATGGATTTTGTGGTGGTCTTGTAAGTGGGAATTAGTCATGCATGGAGGGTCAAGGATCTCAGACCTCATGCTGAAGTGCACATGCATTCCTGAAAGGAAAACTAACAAAAGTGGATTCTGTGCCAGGTTAGGAGATGAAAAAGATATCAACAAATTGATGGAAAACAGCTTCTGTGACTTTCCAGCCCAGGGCTGAGGGGGTGGGAAAAGGAAGGAAAAAGGAAAAAGGGGAAAACAGTATAAGGGGAAGTGAGAGGAGAAAGGGAAGAAGGAAAGGATGAAGGGAAAGAGGAAGAAAAGAAGGAAGGGAAAGGAGGCGGAGAGAGGGAGAGTCAGGCAGGGAGGAAGAAGACAAAGAAAAAGCTTTACCACTACTCAGTGTATTCAATAATGGCAGGGAAAGAAATCTTACTCTGGCTATGGCAATCACATAGTAGGCAATCACTCAGGATCCTTTACTAATAAGGATTTAAAAGCACTGCAAGACTTGATGAGCTCTGACAGTCTGAACAATATAATCCTCTGGCTGTGCAATAATGCTGTTAGCACAAAAACATACTGATAGATAAATAGGGATGAACATGAAAATAGAGCTAACAAAGTAACAGCAGACTTGGTTGGTGTGAGTCAGTTTAGGTCAGCTAAGAACAGTCAAAAGACTCAACAATGACAATTTGCCACAGCTCAGAGTCCAACTTCACAGCCTCTGCTCCAGTGGGTAAATCCTGCCGCTGTGAATTGCACTGATTCACACCCACCACAGTGAAGCTGTGTGAAAAGGGTTTCTTGTAATGTGTGAGATGGAGGAGGGGCTGGGGAAGCTATTAAAAAATCAAAGTCCGAATTGGCTAAATTGGCAAGTAGTGTGTGGGCTGACAGGAATGGATCAGGGGAGAGGTGGGGCCTGATTTAAACATTATATATATATTTGGGGAGGTTTATTTTGGCTTAGCATGAGGCTGGTCCCACGGACTGAATCCACAATAAGCACCAAGGTGCAACAGGGGTAAGA
This sequence comes from Agapornis roseicollis, assembly GCA_002631895.1. Classification (NCBI taxonomy): domain Eukaryota; kingdom Metazoa; phylum Chordata; class Aves; order Psittaciformes; family Psittacidae; genus Agapornis; species Agapornis roseicollis. Next base: position 67,925 of record NDXB01007503.1, on the reverse strand, counting down.
CTGAGGGATTTTGATTTCAAAAGCAAGCTCCTAATCCAAACTAAATGCTGTTGTGGACAGCCCCAAGTTTATTTTCACGTGGAGACTAGCTGAAGTCCCTCTATGGTTTATAAGCATTTTGGGGGAGGGATGGGGTAGGAAGGAGTCTCATATGCTAAGAATGCAAACCACAGTTGAAGTTACTGCAATGCAGTACATTAGATTGTTAGATAAAGTGAAAATAGCTGTCCATATGCCAACCCTTAGCCTGCCACAACTGCACAGGAAGGTAACTTGACTTAATCATCATTTAAGAGTGGTTGTGCAGCCTGTTAAGGAGCTCTGCAGGCAGGCACCAACTTACTGAGCTCCCAAAGCTCCCGTATACCTGAACTCCAAGATGTTATTTTCGGGTAGGTTGCCAGTACTGAAAGGAAAGATTAATAAGAGAGTTCCTGACCCTGCCATAAACGCTCAACAATACTTCTTCCTATTATGACTTACTTAAACCTATACTGGTTTGTCTGCTGAACCACCACATTTGGTGGGTGCCCTCTGAATGAGAAGTTCAAGTTTGATATGATACACGATATGAGAAGGTTTTCCAGGTGGGTGCCAGTTACTCAGTCATGGATAGTAAGTTGGAGAAGCTGCTAAAACTGGAGGGAGGCCTGTTCCACCTTCTGCCTTCAGGGATGGCTGCAAAGCCTCCTCTATACAAAGGGTGCAGCACAATCATAGGGCTGATATACAGTCCCAGAGATGCAGTAACAGGACATGAGCTCTTATCTAGTAAAAATACAGAACAAAACCATCACTGCAGAAGGTCAGGCTTTGTTTGTCTTTGGTGCTTACATGACCTTTACTATTGGTGTTTCTGCTCAGTGCCCCAGCTCGTACTACTGAGAGGACCCTGAAGGCCTTTGCTGGCCTGTGCCCAGTGCATTAGTTATGGACTGCATCAGCCCATTGCAGTGAGCAAACTTTATCTGTCCCATCTACTCTTCTAGTGACAATAGGAGGATAAAAAGATGACCTGGGGTCGCTGCTCAGAGAAGAGAGACATAGTTTAACCTTTTTTACCCAGAACCATACAGGAAGTCTGTGGCAGACCATAACTTCTTCAGGACAGAACTGGCAAACCTTTGTTTTTGGTATATAAATACCATTTATTTATGGTATAGTAAACTACAACCTCAGTGTATCTGATCATTTATTTACTGTTGGTTTTCCTCGTGCAAAATGATTTACAAGCTTAATCCTGGGAGAGAGAGTACCACTTCACTGTGAGAGATGCTGCAGACTATCTACATAACAGGAGGATGAGGCCAATCCTGGACACAAAGGATTTTCAAAGAGGAAGCAAAGTTATGGAGGGACTAGATACTACTGTGATGACTGGCAGGTACTCAGCTGTCTGAGGTTGCTTTGAATGCCTTCCCAGTCCTGAACCACCCAAAGAGCTGTCAGAAAAACAGTGTTATGTCCTGAGAGAAATCCCAGTCTTCTGACACTTGCTTTCATGCTGATATGAGCCCAAAAAGTTGAAAGAGCAAACTTTCCCACTCCTAAGGTGTGACAAAACAGAGAACATCACCTTCTGTGGTGGTAACAAAAGGGAGGAATTCAAAACAGTCTCCTGACAGCTCCCATGCAGCTGTGCCCTGGGAAAGCAGCATCTCTGTGTTTCCTGAAGCATTATTTTATCCTGGGAAAAGTGCAGCCTGATCTAAAATCAGCCTCAACGAGCAGAGCACAACACACTGAAAGAGGGAGACCAAGGTACACATGGGACACTTGCAATCAGAGTAGTAACCAGCTACACCAGAAAGCACCAACCTGCCCTGCTGCAAAGACACACTCCCCTCTGCTCACAATCAGCCCAAAAGGCCTCACTGAGCCAAGCAATAATCACACACACAGAGATCTCACCTGGAGCATTGTGTGCAGTTCTGGTGTCCTCAGCATCAAAAGGACATGGAGCTGTTGGAACAAGTCCAGAGGAGGCCATGAGGATGATCAGGGGACTGGAGCATCTCCCATACAAAGACAGGCCGAGAGAGTTGGGGCTGTTTAGCCTGGAGAAGAAAAGGCTGCATAGAGACCTCACAGCAGCCTTCCAGTATCTGAAAGGGGCCTATAGGGATGCTGCGGAGGGATTATAGTGACAGGACAAGGGGTAATGGGTTCAAACCTAAACAGGAGAGGTGTGGATTGGATATAAGGAAGAAATTCTTTCCTGTTAGGGTGGTGAGGCACTGGAATGGGTTGCCCAGGGAGGTTGTGAATGCTCCATCCCTGGCAGTGTTCAAGGCCAGACTGGACAAAGCCTTGGGTGCCATGGTTTAGTGTGGGGTGTCCCTGCTTCTGGCAGGAGGGTTGGAACTGGATGATCTTAAGGTCTTTTCCAACCCTAACTATTCTATGATTCTATAAGAGGGCCCACCTGTGCCTATAAACTATATTGATGCAAAGTTGCTCATGCTTATCAGCGGTGATAGTCAGAAGTGCAAGCGAGGCCCCTGAATGGCGCAAGTGTTCCTGTTCTGGTGACAAAGACATCATTTCCCTGATTTTTATTTTATTTATAGGTATGCTTTAATTTTAATAGCTTTTTTTTCCCTAAGACTGGAGGCTGAGATGGCCGTGCTTCCCCAGGGGTCTCACTAAAGCTGAACTGCACCCGACTCACCAGTGGAACTTAAAAACTTAAGCAGTGGTTAGGGACAAGCCACCTCATTCTTTCCAGCCCTGGAATCTTAGTGCATATGAATTTTGGATGCTGCTGCAAAAGTGGCACATTACAAATTAGCAACGGTTTAGTTTATTAGTCCCCAAGTGGGTTTATTTATGGCACAGAAAGTATTGCTGTAAGTTCCCTGAGACTGGGGCTGTGATGTCACTGAAATTAAATGAGATTTCACGTGGAAGGCTGTGCCAAAATGGACTCTCTCCTATTGTGCTTTCAACATGTGGTATTGTTTTACCATATACTCCTTCAGCTTGATGCCTTCACACCTTACAAAGATCTCCTGTTGCAGCAGCTGATGGTGGATTCTGCTGAGGTTACTGCAACAGGCATGGAAGGAGGCAAATATAATGAGAACCTGGACCCTGCAGCCCTCCTTCCACTTCTTCAGGGGACAGGCCAATACATGCGTCACCTAGATCTTTCTCAAGGCAAAAGGAGTAGACTCCTTCCTCCACTTGGTTCCTCACTTGACACCTCCATTCTTACAGACCCATGAATACTGTCTGCTACGCCCAGCAAGGATTCAGGACTTCAGATGCCCTTGACTGCTCAGAGACAATAGGATCACATAGGTTTGTTAGTGGTGGGGCAGATGGAAAGAGGTTTCCATTGAGGGATTTAGCTTAGGCAATATCTAAGCTACAATAACTCATGCCCTCTTATTAGAGCAATGAAAATATCTCTTCCCCTTTACAGCTGGAGAAACTGAGGCACACAACTCTGCATATGCAGATCTAGTCATTGTATCTATGATACTATGCTGTCACTGATCAAGCAGCATATCCAGAGGCTGTCTCAACAAAGTTTAGTTTCCCTGAGCTTTCTAAGTGAGGGAGCAGCCACATTCCAATAAGTGTTTTCCACCACACTATAGTGGGCAGCTCCAACATCCAAGAGTCTGAACAGAGTCCTTCACCATAACAAGATATGCACCCAGTAACAGAACTATCTTGGACAGAGTGAGGGGCCAATCAAGCAGATTAAACTCCAAGCACAGCTCCTGAGCACTGCAGAGAGAGGAAAGCAGAACCAAGGAGCTGCATCTTCCTTTGTTCCCACACCACCATGCAGCATCCCATTACTAATGCAGTTCTTTTCTATCAGTTAGATCAGCCCCACACTTGCCTCGAAAGAAATAAGTCAATATATGAGCATTCAGTAGCTGGTGCCATTTGATTATATACCTTCTTTTCAAAGAACGGGCAAAGAAGGGCTCATGAACTCAGCATCTTCATGTCTGGTATAGGATGTAAGTGCTGCAGGACTCACATCCAATACCCTTTATTTTCATAGCTCCTAGCTGCTCATAGAAGAGGTTACAGTCATTAACAAGACACTACTGTTTATCCCAGCTGTGGCTTGGCCCTTCAAGCAACACAGGTGTCACTTCCCCATCCAACAGAAGGAAAATGTGCTGTGCTGCAGAGCTGTGTGAGTCTTCCAAGGCCACACACGGAGCAAACGGCAGCGCCAGGACTAGAAATCAGGACTCCTGAGCGCCCGACCACAAACACGAGTAGCAGAGACCACAGTGCCTGACACAGCCATTGCCCGCTCTCACCGACTGCAACAAAAGGAGTAGAAAAGCAGAGTCTGGGCTTAGTGCTGGCTGGCCTTGCTGGACCAGCTCCTAGCTCCCAGGGAGGGAGAGGAGAGGAGAGGAGAGAGGAGAGGAGAGGAGAGGAGAGGAGAGGAGAGGAGAGAGGACATCAGTGCTTGCAGGGGACAGAGGGAAGGTGCCATCCCTGTGTGATGGTAGCCCCAGTTTGCCCCATACCCATTACTGCCTATGGGTGCACCTGTGAGGGACCCAGGGGCAGGAGAAATGAAGGGATGGGTTATGATGGGACAACATGGAATTTGGGTCCCTTTTGTAGGCTTTATTGAAGAGGTGATACGTGTATGAGGCTGGCTGGTGTGAATTTGCATTGCTGAAGATGTTTTGTTCTGTTCATCTCAATGGATGGATTTCAGGGATATGTGATCTCCATCACAAGATGTTACTCATAAGATTTCAGATCAAGTTGTGGAAACTTCACACAACCTACTACCCGGGACAGCAGATGACAAGACTTGACTCGTCACTGGGCTTCATCCTCTCTCCCACGAGTCAACTGGATGCACTGAATTCAACAGAGCTGCCTCACTACAGGTCCTCACCATCAGCCTTCTTTGGTTTTGAAACAGCTTTTGGCATCATTTAGTACATCTGTTTCTAGTGCCCAAGGCAAAGATGCTGATTACCAAATTGCTAATTTTAATTACTACCTGGCATGTAGAAAACAAAGCCAGCTGCATGTGCCATTACCACAAGGAGGAAAAGAAAAATAAACCAAAACTAAACAACAAACCCAAGAACGCTGCGTTGGAAGAGAAATCAAACCTCCCTCTAACAAAACAGTTTCTGCGGCATTCCTCCCTTCCTGTGTTTGTCTTTCTCTCTTTCCTAAGGGCTATAAAATTCAGCTCACTAGGAACTGTGGATTGCTTTATAGAGCAAACGGTTGGGTTTGCTAGAAGAATTTGGCTTGAAAGGGGTACTTCTTTCTGATGGCTACCTGGCTACCCTGACTAATTTGACACCTGTAAGTCATTCAGCTGTTTCTTCCCAGAACACATGCAGGTCAAAAGCAGCAAACTTTGTGCCTGAACATGCAGTTCTCTCTGTTGAGAAAAACACAAAAATAAAGCTCTGCAACCTACAGCACCTGCCAAGGAACATCAACTCTTGACTTCTTCTGAGTTATTTTGAACCAGCACTCTCTGTCCCTCCCTCACCTCTGAATCCCGACTCCTTCATTGCTTCAAAAGTTGAAACCTGGCCTCTTTATTTCCCAGCTTTTCATCAACTGAGCAGAAGTGAAGTGGGTAGATTCACACGCCCTGGAAAAATCAGACATTTCTCACAACCAGATAAACGATGTGTTGTTGGGAGTCTGCCTTCAGCAGACCTGTTTCTGGCCCTGTCTTCCACTTGCACAATCCTTTCCATTCTCTCTTGGTTAGGAACTGACCTCAAAAAATCAGTGCTGTTTGCTCTCCCTGCCACCAAAACTGCAGAGCTGTAACGTCTGCCTCCTCAGCTCTGCTCTTCCCCTCTTGTGGCACCAAGTGGAGCGAAAGGAGTGGGCAACAGCATGTAATTGCTTCAAAACTTTGGAAGTCTGGGGGTTTATTTTGTAACCAGACATGGACCAAACAGCTTTGAATTCCAATTCCTGCTCCAGGCATGTTGTTTTTTCCCAGATTTTAAAATCTGTTCACCTGGAGGGCTTTTTCTCCAGAGATGTCAGCATCATTTTATTGCTTGTTCTGCCTCCATAATACAAGGAAGCCGCATTTCTGCAGAGCCGGAGACCAAGCCCAAAGCCTGTCTTCATTTCAAATGGAGAACAAAAAAAACCCACTTTCAAAATTTCTCCTGGAGCAAAAACTGGGGAATAAAAACAAACACGACATCAAACAATGCACTTTGAACCTGTTGAAGCATTTCATTTCAGTAACAGCAAAACTGTTTCCTTTTCCATTGACAGAATAACAGCACCTAATTATAATTCTTGAGTGTAACAGATGAAGTTACTTTATGTCAAAAGGAAAAAAATCAAGCAAATAAAGCAAAGCAATATCAAAGCATTAGTTAAATGAAATATGAAGACATTCATTTGACATCAAAATCAACACAGGCCAGTGAATCACCCCAATGTCAATGAATGGGCCTTACTTAAAATAAACAGTATTTAGTCAGGATTTAATTAGAATCATGGAATCAAGTAGGTTGGAAAAGACCTTTAAGACTATCAAGTCCAACCACTACCCCAGCACTGCCAAGTCCACTACTAAACCATGTCACTTGGTAGTGTAGATGAGTGTATTCCACCACTGCCCTGGGCAGCCTGTTCCAATGCTTGATCACCCTCTTGCTCTTATCACTTTCAGATTCCACTGGTGTTGACCTACTTAGAATCATAGAATAGTTAGGGTTGGAAAGGACCTTAAGATCATCCAGTTCCAATGCCCCTGCCATAAAGCAGGGACACCTCACACTAAACCATGCCACATCCTTGTGTCTTAATGAAATAATGCTAGCACAAATCATCTTTAACATTGCAAAACAACAAAGAGGATTTATAAGCAGGACAAGTTTTGTTGGAAGAGGCAGTATTTTTTCCTTACAACAGCTGCAGTCCTTTGGAAAAATAAGCAAATCATTTGGGTACCCGAGCTCTTCCTTGGCAACCATCCCTCCTTCCTCCCAGACTCACAGACTTAAGGCCAGAAGTAATTATCAGATTATTTTATTTGATCTGACCTTCCCTCAGATGCTTAAACTGAAATAACCTAAACATAAAAGATCACAATTTGTCTCATTGCATTGTTTCAATACAGTCTTGAGGCCAACCCCCTTCCCCGAGAATACAGATGATGTCTCTTCCAGAAGGCATTGGCTGAACATGAGAATCACATCCAGTCTAAAACTCATCAGGAGACTGAGAACTATTCTATGATTCTATGAACCCAGCCCTGCCTTTGGGGACTTAGAGCAGGTAATGACACTGGCTGTTAGAGTCCCTTTCTTAATAAGTGTTTCCCCAGCATCCGTTTCCTGCCATCGGTGCTGGTTATGTCATTCTTGGGTATACACAAATGTCACTTGGTACCCAGTACTTGTACCTGGTCAAGGTTATCTCCTCACCTCCAACCCAGCATGCTAAACAGATAGAGCTCTTCACATCTTCCAGTGTAAGAAGCTTCCCCAAGTTTCACTTATTTTTTCTTCTTTTTTCAGCAGAGATGATGGATGTCACAAATGCCTTCAAATTCAATTCACATCTCTAAGTAAGGTCACTGACCAGTGCACATCTTGTGCTAGACCTCAGCATAAGGGGCAGTTTCATCTCTAGAACAGGACTTAAACAATCCTGTAGTGAAAACGTCCCATAGGATGCTCTGTACCTATTCCACAGAGATTATGAATTGATTATTCCTCTGAACTGGAAGGCATAATTAGTTATATATCAAGTAGCACATAAGCTTTCTGGCTCAAACCTTGCTATTCTAACCAAGGTGGTGACTGAGGTTCATCACAGTGCAGTGGGTCAACAACACTGCTCATTATATACAACATTAGGCTTCATTTCACCTCCTTCCCCAGCCACGAGTTTCACTAGCGACCAGACTGGGGATGTTAGCTAAGTTGATATATTGAGTTGAAAGGGTCTACCCAGATGATGTAGGAATGACAGAATCAGTCATCAAACAGGCAAAATTCCCACTGGCAGCATAAAAATGTCAGGACTATATCAGCCTGTAAATGTCACTCGTTTCTGCCAATGTATTTTTATTTGCATTGTTTCTAGTATAAATATTCCTTTCTAAAAATGTCAGAGAGAAATGCCAGTTAAGTTTCTGACAATGATGACAAAGAGAAGATACATGGGAAGCCAAGTACCAGAGTTTCCCAGAAAATCAGAGGGGATTTTTCTATTGGAAAATATTACACTTTTGTTGAAAAAATCCCTAATCCTTTGGCCACCCACCAAAGTCTCTTGGAATGAACAATATGAGGTTTGCCCAATGGGCTTTCAATACGGATACAACTTCTCACAGAAAACAGACACATTTGAGTAAAAAGAGAAAACCCCAACAACTTAAACTGTCAAGAACTCAGCCACCACCAAAGTTTTAATAGTGTTTTTTAGATGGGCTGTATCAAATATAGCACCAGTATTGACATTAGAGTCAATGACCTCACCCCACCATACAGCATCTACCACAGGCAACATCAGGGATCTTCTCTGATAAGGATTTTCCAGGGAAAGCTACAACCGACACTGCTTTGCTCTAGTCTTGCTGATTTTTATATGTATGTCTGTATATATGTATTACATATTTATAGATATATGAAGTGTTTGATTTCCATTATATTTATAACAAAGTTTTTCATAAAGAAACTGTTTAATGTGGTTATAAATTTTCATTGAGGATTTCCTTGCTTTTATAAACAACTACATAGCAGATTAGCACTTCAGAGAATAAAAGGAAGCTTTATGAAGAGCTGGATCATCCCTGGTCACTGTAAAGTCTGAACTATGAAGCTTCCAGTATTTCCCACCTGTAGTAGTAAAGGTGCAAACCTGTACTCACATAACCTAAAAGAATTATTTTATCCTTGTCCCATATTGTCTTATTTTGACAAAAATAAGCATGCTTATGGTGATTTTTAAACTACAAAACCTGATTTTCTACATTTATTGACCACAAATGAGTGCAGCATTAGCCACCTACCACAGATTCACACAACTGAAAGAGAGCTATGTTATTTTGTGCTGTTACGTAGTTCTCACACAGCATGAAGTAAATGTTCTATCAAGTCCTACAAAGGTGCAAACGTTATGTGATGACTGTGGTGTGCAGTATGCCAACCTAAACCAGAGTTCACATAAATTGAATATTGCTCGTCATATTTATGGAAATCCAAATGTAGAAAGCAGTTTCTTTAGGACATAACTTTTTATTTCAGGGATCTACTCTAAAACTGAACAGAAAGGAAAAAAGTTTAAACTGTATTTGCACAGTACTTGATCCCTAAGATCTTTCCTTTTGCCTTTTTCCATTAGGGCTGACAGCAGTTGACAGTAATATAGCCTAAAGATGAGGTGGGCAGAAGCAGAGACAGAACAAGCCCTTCGTGGCCCCAGAAACCCCATATAACTCATCCTTACAAGTTTTGGCATCATATAAGGAAACAAGCTCTCGCAAGGTATAATCCAATGTGTGAATGTATCTCAACCCCTAAGAGAAAAACAACTGCTCCCAGATTTTATTCAGGCATGCATCTGAAAGCCAACAGACAGGGATTATACTCAAAAACCTCTCTCTGCTGCTCAAAATCCCCAGTGTTGTCTTTGAAATTTCGCCACTTCTTTGGAAAAAAGGCACAAACTCTGTCCAGCTCAGCCTCAGCAGCACCTCCTAAAGTACCCTCGCTCCTAGGGAAAGCATGCTTTGCTTTGCAAAAACACCATACTGACTTTATTTCAGGCTCCGAGTCTGCCAAATAAAGGATGCTTATGCTTCTTAGGGCGAGGCAGAGGTGCTGCACCCTCGCTGCTGTATTGCTGTGCAGAGAGAAGCCTCCAGCATATGGGATCACTCCCCATGTTGAGGTTCCTCTCCCTCTGTGCTGACCCCACATGAAACCTAAACAGAACTGAACTTCCCACTGAGGAAAGGTAACACTGACAAGGTGAGAGCTTAAATTCCCCCTCCCGGTAAAGCCGTGCTGTCCACACCTGCCGATTAGGCTGGAGGCATGTTGTGATGCCATATTCCCTCGACTTGCGCGCCTGCCAGGTTTTGACACAACCATGCTCCAAAACCAACTCTTCATCAAAGATGTCTCACATTCAACTGAAATCAAAGAGCCTGAACAGATGGCTCTAAATATATTTCCTCCTTGTAATGATGGCAAATAAAAGCAGTGTCCTCTAACATGTTCTGTACAGCATCTGTAATGCTAGTGCCGCAAAGGGAAATCAAAAGAAATGGGGTAGGATGTTATGTGTGCTGTGTGCTTGGAGAGTATTTTAAACTCCCTTAGCCTCTGTAATGAAAACCACACTGTCTGAAAGTGAAACACTGCTGATTGTTAACTGTTAGGTCTGTTGGAAATAAAGTGAGGGACACAGGGAAAGGGAATTTCACGTAAATCTAATTTCTTCTGTGTCAAACAGCGCTACTGTATTTCCTTCCATCTGCAAGGACACCCTGTGAAATGTGGATGAATGTTATTACAGTCTGCAATAAGCAGAGTTCAAAGTGGGGAAAATTTGGTTCAGATTTGGATTCGGCAGTTCAGAAGTTCCTTCACACCTTCTTGAAACGAAACAGGGAAAAAAAAAGAAATCTCAAGCTTTGACTTGTCAATCTTGTATAATATAAACTTCGCCATGAACCAGGTTGCTATGCAAAGCAGCCGGGATTCAAGAAACTATTTCTTAATATTGCTTTGTCAGCAGAACTAAACTGGATTATTTTGCGGGTAGGATACTCACTGGGATGAAAGGGAGCGACATCACAGCTCCCAGTTCTGTCCATGACTCCCTGGGTGACTTTGGGCAAGTTATTGCTCCTCTTTGTGCTCCATCCCCCTTCTGTAAAACAAAGAGCACACTTGTCCTCCACCCTTTGTTTTCCTCAACTAAATAGCAACAGCCCATGTTACGTGGTGAGCCACAGAAACCACATGGGGGTAACGGCTGGGATGCTCTGATGTTTGCTGGGATGTCTTGGTGCTACTGTGACAGACATAACAGAAGCAGCCTAATATCTCCTTGTAACAACTGTCACCCAATTCTGACTCTCCTAGGGAATAAGCGAAAGGAGAGCCAATATTCACCATGCCTAACTGAACAGCCAAATTAGAGTTACTGAAATATGGGGTTTTCTGCCCATCTCTAACACACAATGCTCCAGTTCACCCATGATGCTGTCAGATGATCTGGGCAGCAAGGATGCTTCCACACCCCATGACTGGGTTCCTTGTCCTCCTTGTCTCATCTCTGCCCTGGATACCCAGTGGCAAAGTCCAAACAAACACCCCAAAAGGTGCATTAACAAAACTCAAAGCCAAACCCTGATGCACCTCCTGGAGCTCACTCCCTCTTAACATCCCCATCAGCTTTCCAGGCTCCTACCCACACACAGTTCCGGCACCAGAAGTAAAACAAGCTGGTATACCATCAAGAAGAAACTGCCTGCACAATCTTAGCTGACAGGAGAGGGGGTTTTGGAACCAGCCTCCTGTCTTTGCTCCCAGACTCACAAGTCCCAACAGCCCTCACCTTGGATTCTGGACCTACTCACTGCTTGAGCTCCCTCCAGGGACCCTTACCTTTGCTTGCAGTTATTATTTTCTGTGTCAGACGGGTGAAATAAACATCCCTCCCAACACACATACAGGTCTGTTCAGTCCTGAAGGGACTTGGAGCTCCCTGCTCAGTCTTGAAGGGACTAACATATCCCGTTACAAAGTCCCAGACTCAATTCACTCCCAACAAAAAGTCATCTCCCTTTGGACGGGTAAAGTCTACCTTTTGAAATGTCCACATGTTGTCTCAGCAACTCTCCTGTATGGCTGTTTACATTGGATAAGAAGTGCAACACAAAGCAACATTCAGACAAAGAAAGTAGTAAAATACGTGTGTTATCTACTTTTTTAGCTGAATAAATTGAGCTTGCTTTGCATTATTGCTGGCTGTCTTAGCCCAGCTCTGAAAGTGAGAAAGAGAAAGGGAATCTTGAAAGGCAGTTCCCAAGGGGACACTAATATTTTTAATAGTTTGTGGGTTATGAAACAAATCTGTGTTAGCAGTATTATATATCTCAGCCTGAACCACTGGGGTGTTTCCAGGCCCTTTAATGAAACTAAAGCACTAACACAGCATTGCCAAGAAAGTAGATTTATTCACAAAGAAATGCTTGCTAGCAGAAATGAAAGCGTAGGCATGAGTGGGGCTGTAGCATACTAATGCATGGTCTTGTCACTCACATTGCCCCTTATCACATCAACTGAACTCTGCTGTCATTGCTGGATCACAGGTCGCACCTTTTCCCTTTTTCCCTGACACCCGATCTTGCCTTCTCCCTGGTTTTGGGAGCCCACGGCATAGCAACGCATCAACATGGGCCGAAACCTGTGCTAACAGCAAAACTTGATCTATAGCTGAGGAGAGCTGAACATAAAAAGAAATAACATACACAAACACTAGGGGCTTCTTTTTTTCTCTTCATTTCACAGTGTGAAATAGGACCCAATCTAATCAATGGAGCTCAGTGGGAGTGCATAATTATTAATAGGCCCTACATGGGGCCTCAGAAAATGTGCAGTTCTCTTGGAAGTTTAAAAGGTCAATGTGAATAACTAAACCATACTTTTCTTGGTCGTTATTATGCAGTAAAAAGTAATTCATAAGGAAATCAGTTGAGGGGAAAAAAAAGAAATCTCATGTTCTAGCAGGGTGGTTTAGGAGCTGTTTCTATGTCTTCCATGTATCTTTTCTGGCAGGTTAATGGACCATGTTTTACTCTCTGCCGTACTTCCTAAAGCTCACAAAGCCCAGTCCTTCTTTACTGATTGTTACTACAGACCTTGACTGTATGCCACCTGGCTGAGAGGGGAATCAAAACACTGGTGGAGAACAAGGCCAGGCAATGCACTGTGCTACTGGTTAGCTTTGGTCACTAGCCACACAGCAGCCTGATGGGTCTAGTTATGTACTTGCAGCTCTTCAGACTGATTTCTGGTGGTGTGTAAAACAGAGGATATGATGGGCACCATCAAGGGTGCAGAGCTCCTACATCATGTCTAGGCATCTAAAGATACTCCAATGAAAAATGCTGAACAAACCCCAAGTACTCCTCACTAAAGCCTGTTTAANCTCTTCAGACTGATTTCTGGTGGTGTGTAAAACAGAGGATATGATGGGCACCATCAAGGGTGCAGACCTTTGAAGGAGCTCTACATCATGTCTAGGCATCTAAAGATACTCCAATGAAAAATGCTCAACAAACCCCAAGTACTCCTCACTAAAGCCTGTTTAGTGCTGAAACCAAAGAAGTTAGGCTCTTTCAAGAGGGAGGTAACGATGAAGCAGAAGGAGGCTCTGGCAGCACTCCTGGGACACATACCAGGCACACAAGGTGCCTGCTATGAGAAAAGCATCCTTGTGAAATGTATGATTGCACATCAGGAGAGATCCCACACTGAACAGTTTGAACATGCAGCAAAGTAGCCACTACAGCAAAGATCCTGGTGGCAGCAATAGCTGCCTGGCATGAGGCACAGCCCTGGCAAGAATCACTCACAGCCAAGCCAACACGACAGGATATTCTCCATGATTATACATCCCAGGTGAGAACCACCCCTGGGAGAAAGGCTGGCATGGATCTTGCTGACAGGGCATAGAGGTCAGGGCCAGCTTTCTCGCTCGCTTTTCAATGAATTACCTTTAGGCATCCTGAAGCCCTTCTCTGGATTCAGCGCCAACACCTATGTGAGTGATGCTGGAGCACAACACACGGAGCTCAGCACAAGTGAATTCTGAACTGGCATGCAGTTCAAACAGCAGAACAAACTGCTGAGAGGACCGTGGATGACGTTGTTCATGATGGACAGAACAAGTTTACCCTTACCTCACACCTGGCTGGGCCGTGTGATGTGTCAGAGGGCTGCCCGCACACATGGACATGAACACGTGGAGAGCTGAATGCAATGCCCCGATGCAGTTGCAGAGCACAGTGCCAGCACGGGGTGAGAGGCTGAGCAAATACATGTCTTAACTCTTAGGGAAAAAGCCATCAAGTGGTATTTAACACAAGCACGACCTTCATCTGAGGTGACCTGCACACCATCAGAAGATAGGTGGGGATGGGGATGATGTCTGCCTATCTGCCTATAAACGAGCTTCTGGCCACTGAAGCCAAACTAGCCAGATGCTTGCCCAGACCTGGTTTGATAATCGTTATCTCCTGTTTATGCTGTCACCAGCTCTGCAGTGCATTGTCCAGAGGTGGACACACAAACGCTGTGACTCAGTACAGAAATACCCACGAACTGGCCAGGTTTCAATCTGAGCGTTCTTCTCAGGAGTGAAGTCATTTTATTACTATGCTCTCTACCCAGGCATGTGCAGCATCTGGTTAATATATTCCTGGGTAGTTCCTAGCTCTCCAAACACTCAGCCCTGCCATATTGCAATACACACAAAAGGTAAATTTTCCAACACTTTGCTTGGGTACCTGTTCCAGGCACTCGCAGCCTTGGTTAGGAGGATTTTCCAAGGAGCTAGCCTGCATTTTCCCGTGCTTAATTTAGTTATTGGAATGTCTGCCATATATATGTGTTCTCCTTGGCTTCTGCACAGGTCAGCTACTATAAATCAGCCTAGTATCACTGTAATGGAGCTACAGTAACTTACAACAGCTGAGTATCTGGTTTATGAATGCAGTTCTCAGAGCTTCATGTCAAATGCAGCCCAAGGCTGGGGCATTTAAAGAAAATGAAGAGGTTATGAAAGGTAGGTACGTGTCTCCCAGTTCAATATTGTTTGTCCTAGATACTTACTAGGTGATGAAAGGATAAATAAACAGACCCCAGGCACGGTGATGTCAGACTCTGGTTTTGCCAGTGATGTTTTCTCTGTAAAAGGAGTGCATGTGAAACAAATGAAGAAACAGGTGAGAGCGAGTGTTTGGCTGCCAAACTTGGCCACAGATAAAACATGATGAAGATATTAACCCTGTGGACTGGAATGTGAGTAGAAGAATACCTGGGGAGGGAAAGGAAATCACCATGGTCATTGCGAGCCCTGCCTAAGTACCTGACGGCAGCTAATGAGGAGGTGCAGAAGGAAATTCACTTCTAAAGCCGTATCAGCCTTGATCCTTAAAGCCCTGATCCCAGCTGGTGAGGCAAGGAGTTTACTTCTCAAGCTCAGCTTTTGCTATGCTCTTCCCCAATCCTGCTTTCCTCCAATACTGTGTAGATGCGGAACTGCATCCAAGTCAGGCTGCACACTACTGGAGCTTCATATTCTTCATTGAAAACCTTTTTCTTTCAGCAGCAACAAGATGGAAATGGAAAATGTCTCCATCTGATGGAGTTTTGGTAGGGTTTGGTTTTGCTTTGGGGGTTCGGTTGTTTATGAAACACTGGAAACAAGCACTTTGGATTTTTTGCATTAAATAATTCTGCCCAAACTAAACCACTTGAAATTTGGGGCAGGAATAACCCATTGTACTTGCTGAATCTTTTTACCCTTTCTCCAGCCACAAGTGCAAAGGGCTGCGCTTTCAAAACCTGGATCACCAGCGCAGCATTGGCCACTACCTGCATGAGTGGAGCCATCAATGCCAGCCAGAGCAGAGAGACCCCTGGCACAGGAAGGTAACTGCAGCCACATCTGGTATAAGGTTCAATTGTATTTGTATACCAGTTCTGCTCCCTGTGCTGGGAAAGCACTCCTCACTGGGACACCCCCCATCTGCCAGACCTTCACAACCCCACCAAGGTGACCTGACAGCACCATTAAGGCAACGTTGTCCTGAAGACAAGATAAAAGCATAAACCCTACGCCCTGCGACGGCATGATCTGAAATCAGCCTCAGGATTTAACACAGCTAACTTGAGCCAGGAGAGACCCCAGCTGGCAGCTCGGCCCATCCCTGCATTGCAGAGTGAGCTTTCTGCTCCAGGTGCCTCTCTCTGTCTGTGGCTTAAGAGAATGAAACCAAATGACTGCCTTAGACCTGGTGTCTAATGCAGCAAACAGGGCAGCTCCCATGGGAACTGAAAACACACTGCTAACTTTCATCAAATGATGCAGCAAGGAGCAGTCTCTTCCCACAGAGTTTACTATAGATGAGACAGCAAGTTGACACATCTCTGGCTAGCACATGCTAAAACAACTCCACAAGCATTTGCCAGCTGAGGTTTAGGAAGACAGGGACGAGAAACAAACCTAAAAGATTAGCAACAAAATCAGCTAAGTGGGGCCATGGCAAATTGCCCTGCCAAGCACAGCTACCCTGAGCAGAAGCTCTGTCTCTCTTCTCCCTTGTGCAGGGTTTCCCACCACTAACAAATATGTGCAAAGGGCAAACTGTGCCAACTGATCCCAGCCTAGAATAATGCCAAATAGGGAAAAGAGTCCCTTAGGCTTGTGAGCAAGAAGGAAAATGCTGATACACATGGTTGAAATGCCTTCAGTCTTGCAACTAGTTGATTATTCCAGTACCTGATGCTTTGGGAGCAAAGAAAGGGAGTAGGACAGCATTCCTCACTGGAATCAAACAGAAACAACATCAGCTGTTTCTTGCCTATTAAAGTAGTATCAACAGTGATTTCACTTCCTAAATTACTGTTTCAGTCTTTGTCATAACATACAGAGATGATCTGGCAAACTTCGCTTATGAATTTCCAAGAGAAGAAAATGCCAAAGCTACTTTGGCAAATGCAACCATAAACATTCTCCTATGTTTTAATAAGGATAAGAATAAAGAATGTTTTAATAAGGATAAGAATATAGTCATCTAAATGAGATGACTTTGCTTTAAAAGGCAAGTCAGAGTCTAATCTAGAGCTACTTATTTTCAGGCATCAAGCAAAACTCCTAAAATAACCTTTTCAGTTTAGAGTCTCGTCTCTCCCCTTTCTTTTTCTTTTGAGATTTCAAAAGGGTTTTACTGATGGTGAAAAAATTAGGGTATTGACCGATCAATCTTAAGCAATACAAGCAAAGAGGATGGCTGTCTTTGTATTTAATCATTGTCAAAGGAACTGGGTTTCTGTGTGGCCTGGACACATCACCTAGGGGCAGATTTTCTGTTGGGGTTTCTCTGCCATACTGGAGTCACCAACCTGATTTACAGCACAGCAGGATGAGATGGGAACAATGCTCGCGTGGTACAGAGAAGGCAGGGATAATCCCAGTGAGCACATGGTTGAAGCCTGGCCTCCATCATATCTAAACATTGCCTTTCCCAGGATATTTAAAAGCTTTGTTCCTCAATATATTTGAACACTTCAGAATTAGTTTTGCAGAGAGAGGGATAAATCACAAAGGCCGATTGATTCACTGCATCCATCAGGGTAGCAGCAAGTGATTTTTCCCCAGAGCGGCTGCTCTGCTCAAACACCAGCAGAGCCAGAAGAAAGGCACACATCTTCAGAAGGTTCCTTTTCCAGAGCTATTTCAGTCTCCTGATGGCTGTATAATAGAGGTAGAACCAAAGCCATCTGCTTTCCTATTTTACGCAAGGTGACTAAGAAAGTCTTATTTGGTTTGAATAGATTTCAAAAGCATGCATATATATATATTTATATATCTAGATGAATAAAACTCTTTCATAAGAAAGCCTTCATGAATATTTCATAGCTTTCCCCTCGGGTTTGTAAGTATCTGGTTCGCAAGCTTTACTAAGTACAATTTACTGCCACCTGGGCTCAGGAACAGAAGATTTCCACTGGATTCTGCTGTGTCCCTCAGTAGCCATAATGTAGAGGGATACATCATGCCAACACCTCCATCATCCTCTCCAATGACATGAGAGTCATCTTCAGATTTAGTTGGAAAACCCAGGTGACAAAATGACCTCCCAAAACTGTGCAGCCCCATTGGCTACAGATCCGTGCTGCCCAGTGAGCCTTTCTTTCCCTGCTTGGATTTTAATGAATGTTTTCCTTACCCCTGGTTCTCCCAAGATGCTGTTCAAAGGGAAAGAAAAGTGCAGGGTGACCCATGGAATTCATCTCTCATCGCATCCCTCAATTTTCCACATAGCTTTTAGAAGTGTAAGTTTGGATAGGCAGGCCAGGTTGCTGTCACATCTCCCACTTGCAACTGCTGACAGTCAGATGTTCTTGCTTACTTTAGGGTTTGATTTATTGCCTGCAATTAGGCTAAACATGGATATTTTAAGAAATACAAAGGGAATCTATGATTATTGTAAATTGGAAGCAAAAACAGAGACAGGAGAAATTATTTCTCTACCCAACTTGCCAGGCATGAACTCACTTGCTTTTTCATCTTTGTGAACGTGTTGGAGGGCCCTCTCTACTCATGTAAAGGGTGCTTATCTTCCTGAGCATCACAAAGACTCAATTTCAGCTCAAATCATCATGAACTGAAGTTTCTGCAAATCATTGCCCACACTGAAAACACTCTCAACTCCAACTGCTTCATTCAAAGCACTGGAAGAAGTTTGGTGGCTTTGATGGGGCTTGGAATCTGTTGAAATCCAGGTCTTGATTATGATGCTGATGAGACCAAACCAAAAAGTGCAGCATGGACCACTGTGAAAATGAGAACTCAGCATCACAGAGCTGTCTGCTATAAAATGCCATGACCAAATGATGTAGCCAGCCCTTAAGGGATATGAATCCAAGTGAAAAGCTGGGATGGGTCCAGCTTCCATAACTGTACCTCAATTGCCACCTGAACTATTCAGCTCACTCCACTCTCTCCCAGAAGTACAGGACATCATATGTGAACAAAAAAGTGCTTTTGTGCAATCAGCCTTGGATTTATTTCAAGGGAGCCAACAAATCCAATGTAGCCACCTTCTTGGGGGGAATTCAGAGCACATTCCAGCAGAGCAACAATGAGCACAAGCACTATCTCATGTAATGCAGCTCATGGCCTTAACATCCTCCACCTGCCTAAGTGCTTGGCAAAGGCTGAGGCTGAAACACCAAAGGGTTTCAGTGCATAAAGGCCTTCTAAAAATGAGGTTGAGTTTAAGTAGCCAGGCAGAACCCTTGCATATAATAAGGGGCATGAGAAAGGTTATGCCTACTTCACGGAGCAGATTCCAGCACACAGATCCCTTTTCTTGGCCACCAAAGATGCAGAACTCTGTGCAATTTGGTGTTTATTTATACGAAAATAGCCTTCATTTTTGTTCCATGCCTTGGGGCTGTGCAAACTGAGATAGGAGAGGCATGTTTCCAGCAGTGATAAGCAGCAGACAAGGGGCAGTATTTTGTCCAGCATCTGTTATCACACACCTCCCAACCTGAACAGAGCGAATTAAAAAGAAAGACATTAAAGAATTAACACTATAAGCATTTATGAACAGTGTCAATCATTCACTCTCTCCTGGAGCATGCAGTAAAGTGAACAAGTAATGCTGTGCTCCAGGGATTAATGGTACATGACTGAAGTCCTGATTGCTGTGGGCTATTTAGTGGCGGAGCACATTTGCCCTCAGCCAGGCAAAAGGAAGTAATGAGCTAAAATAAAGAAATGGGAAATATGAGTTAGGTAGGAGAAGAAAACATCCTAACAAGCTGCGAGGGGAAGTGCTGGTTCACCGCTTGGGTCATTTTGAATTGGACTGGATAATGCACTGGAAAGCATCCTAGTTTCTGGGAGACTGAGTTCTGAATGTGAAGGATGAAGGGATAGAGCACATTTCTGCCTCTTTCATTTGGCATCTTCCATGACCTGCTCATGGTTCAAATCAAGCCCAGGCTTATCTTCCACCTGAAGCACATGGTAACTACCAAGGAAAATAATGAGTACCCTCACCCTTCATGCCTAGTATTAACTTCCATGGGTAGCCTTCACCTTCCTCCCTCAGCTGCAGCATCTCATAGCCCACTGCAGCTCCAATTAACCCATTTTAATCCCACAGACTGGCAACACCAAACAGCAGTAACAAGCTCTCAGTCACTGATGTCCATGTGAACAGTCTTGAGACAACACAAAAGACTACTCAGGCCTTCTCCACAGACTCAGCTGACTCCGACATTTTCCTCTCCAAACTGCTCAACCTATTCTTTAGGTCAGCTGTGACCCCATGGGGCGCTAGCAGTGTTATTCATGGTATTACGAGCCTTGCAGAAATGCAATTCCTTGGACATGTATTCAAGGATCACATGTATTTTCTACTTGGAGGTCATTTGGCAATCAGAAAAAAAAATGCTGGGGGGTCTGCTATTTTACATCCCTTTTTCCCCACAGAGAACAAGGAGGTAATATCCAGGCAAGGTAAGGCCTCCACAGGCAACAAGAACTCATTTATTTCTATGCTGATAGAGGGAACGGCGGTGATTTGGGAATGAAACTCAGCCAGCTTGTTACACTACATGCCCTTTTCAAACAGGAGCGATACTGCTTTCACATCTGACATGCATCATTAAAAAGCAATCACTTCAAGCAAGGCTCATTTTATTTATCACAAAAAGAAACGGAATGGGAAAAAGCGAGAGATAATCATCACTCAACCCCTTCCCTGCTGAAAAGCAAAAGCCTGTGTCCAACAAGCAAGACCACCCATCTTGAAGGGGCTTTGTAAGACTTGCACTTGGCCAGCGTTTTAAGAAGCAGCCATTCCTATGCCTTGCACATGCATTCGGGGCGATAGTCCTCAGAGCCCGATATCCTATCTCAGAGAGTAATAAAAATCAGATGCTTCTACATAATAGATAATGATATAACAATATGTCTGCTGAGAGTGCTCTGTCCTACCTGTGGACAGTTCAGATTTGGTTTATATCCTGCACAAAGAGTGTTTATACCACTTACAAACATTTATGCAATGTCATGTTAAGTGAGCAGAGCTCACTTTCCTGTCCAACCTTCTTGGCATTTTCCTGCATTCCCAAAATACACTTTTAACAGTACAATCTAGCGGACATAGCCTGGAACCGCCAAAGCCATCAGCAATATTCACCTTGCTGGCAATGCTTTGCACTTTTGGCTGGAGAGGGAAGCCTGGAGACTTGCAGTGTGGTGGCACTAGTGGGAGGAAGTAATCTTGGCTACCTCAGAAAGTGATCTTTATGTTAATTTGACATGTGGATTGTATTTCTGCTCATATGAAAGGGGTATGTTAATGTGCTATAAGGGAAGAACTCCCTAATACTCAGAGCCTGAAGATAGTTTTTCCAAGATCAGTTTGGTCACTTGGTCTAACCTGCCTTTGCAGTTTGTACAGATACCTTTACAGCACCTACACAGCATAAGCATTGCAAATCTGGGTGCAGGGAATGAAAAGGTTCAGCCCATTTCCAGTGCTTATCCCTCCCTTTTGCTGCCCGAAGCCTGGGACCCGAGTCCTGTGAGCCCCAAAGCATTTACTCCCCATGCTTGTATGCTTATGGAAAGCAGCACCACAGTGCCTAGAGGTGACTGACAGGCACTTCCCAAGGAGTTCAGCAATGTTCCATTGATTTGCATTTGTTCCCAGATGTAAAGCTAGAGATTTAAAGACAGGAACTGATTTTCTAGGTGCTATGTGACCTATCTTTGCAAGCAAGGGAACTTCTTTTTATCAGAGATAAAACTGATAGAACAAATTGGACAAACCCAGCAAAAGGGCCAATCCTGACTAAGAGATGGAAAACATCCTCCTTCTTAGTATTGTTCCCATAAAAGCTCCAATCCTGCCTTGCACATTGAATTAACCCTGAAGTAAGTTCTCCACTTCCACCAGAGAGATTCCCTGCCTAAGGGTGAAAGCAAACTGTCAAACAGGAGGGTGACATTGAGGTCTGGTGCTGCTCTCAGCTGTAACAGTAGCCGGGTCCAAAATTCAATGGCTTAGTCTGACCTATTCAAACAGTATTTTCTCTGCCCAAATAACTGATCCTTAATGAAGCTATTTATGTAAGGAAATTGAATTAAAAAGGAATGTTAGTCACCTGGGTGTTGCCACATGGCTGTAATGTGTGTCTGGGAGACCCGAGACTCATAAATTGTACACAACACACTGAATGGAGGTCTTTAGCCTGTATAATTAAGTGGCAACTAGTTTCATATTAAAGATATTACACATACACAGAGGCACAAACAAAATGTCATATTCTCCATTTCCTGTATATAAATCTCTGTTCACAGCAAAGCCAAAGAGTGCAGGGTAGGAGTGAGGGGGTTGTGATATCAAGGGAAAACGTTTGGGACTGAAAAGTGACCTACAACTTTGCACCCACAGCTTTCAGGGCTGGAGGCAAGAGGCAGACACCAATCCAGAGGCACAACCCACTGTGGCCACTGGTACAGCTGGAGTCTTCACAGACTAAGGGAGAAGTCGGGTGCTCAGCATCTCCGCAAAACCAGTCACCAATTGCCCAATGCCAGACACTACAGACCATCAGATTCACAGGGAGGATGAAGCTCAAGACCAGGTTACGCTCTCTTCCAAAAACCTGTGACCAAAGATGCAGCAACTGCAGGATAAGAGAAGACAAAGAGCCACTGACGTCATGTTTGACACCGAGCTAGCTGCTACAGACAAGGCTCAAGGTACACATGGCTTCCCTAGGAAACACATACTCACACCATCCTCCCTAAAATATAGAAGGCAAATCTGCATATGAGAGCAGCTCAGGTACCTCAAAAACTTGGCTCTGGGCTACAGAGCTTCACCATGGCTCTGCAAATGCATTTTGACTTCAGACTGGGATAGGAATACCTAAACCCACACTGCCAATTGCTGAGCACACCTGCACTGCCAGGTAGGAGTGGTTTTAAATCACAGGTAGATGACCTGAGCTTGACTCTGCATAAACACAACATGGGACACACAGGATTAGCTATCCAGGCCCCTACCTCCATGCAGCAAAAAGCACAGGCACTCTCAGCATGCCTCAGATAAATGGACTATACATCCTCCTCCTCTTCACTGCCCCTTGAGAATGCCATTTCAACCCTACTAGCTCCTGAACAGCTGATGTCAGGCAAAATACAGTCCCCTTCCTCCCCATTTTTAAGCCTAAGCTACACCGAGGCTTCCAGGCACCTCTGTGAGCAGCAAACTCTGAGCCCAGGGTTTTTCCTCCTTTGGCACTCTGAAGGACCTGCTCTCCATCCTGCACACAGCCACAGCTACTGCTAATTCCCAGGAGGAGACACCCTCACTTAGGAGCCAGCCATCAGCTCACACATGGCCACATCTTAACCCCAGCAAACATCAATGCTGGGCTCCAAGCAGCCCAAGAAAGACAGTTCTGGTGTGAACAGCTTTGTAAGACACAGGACTGCATCAAACCATGTGCTTTCCCCAGCGCTCTGCTGGCACGTGGAGCTAAAGCTTAATTATTGTGATTTATTAACTTATAAAGTCAGATTAAATGGGTATTTGTAGCCGAGCGGCTTTGAAAGGGGAAAGTGATTCATGCTATTTATCCAGCTGAGACAAAACTCACGTGGTATGAACCCACAACACTGATTCCTCCAGATTAAAAGTAAGCGATTTCTAGGAAAAGGATGTCATTAGCATTTGGCAGATACATCAATTAGGAAGAATACCCAATTCATGCAGGTACACCGTCCACATTGATTTCTAAACACAGCAGAGATTACTTAAAACCCTGTATTTTCTCTAATTTAGGCTTTTTATTCACCCATCACACGGCACCTATACAGGCTTCAGACCTGCTCAAGCAGACTGGAAGCTCCAGCAGCTTCCAGAGCAGATTGTAATCACTGTGTGGTCCCATCCATGCTCAGAACACGGCTCTTATCAACATGTAATTTATTCCTAACTGAATAAAAGACCCAATAAACAGAACCTGGATAAAAGTGTTCTCTCTTCAAAAAACAAACTTTGGAAATGAAAAATGGGGACAGCAATACTAAGCAATATATACACGTTCTTCTCTATCACCTGGTTATTTTGTTATCTGAGGTGCTTGTTAGTGTGGGCAGAACTTGCATCATCTGATGCATTGAATGCGCAGTTTCTTCTATCTGTGACAAGATCAGATTGCAGTATTGGCACAATACACCTCGGATATAGAGTCACCAGGACCTGGGGAATGGTGTAATAAAATAAATGGTGCCTTAAGCTTAACTGTAGGTAAGGAAACTAATACAGAGAAAGAGAAAAAAGTAAACTCTTCGCCTGACCTTTTGCCCATGGTGGAAGTGATGCTGCAGAGATATGAAGAACAGAAGGATTTAATGTCACAGATATATGAAACCGGTGTTTTTCAGGCCAGGTGTTCCCTATTCCCCACCTGCCTCTCCCCCTTCCACTTGATCCCTCAGTGTCCTCCTGCACAAGGATGGAGGGACTGGGTGAAAGATCTACATCAGTTAATGAAGCACCTAACTAACCTCATCCCAGCAGGGTGGGGAGAAAGGAAGTGTGTAGCTATAAAAGGTTTCCCTTGGTATTAGTAATGGTTCTGTCTTTGACAGAGGCAGAACTATGGTCCAGGTGGGACTGTGGTTCCAAATTTGTGAGTAGCTGTGATTTGGAAGTTGCTTTTGCAGGTGCTTTGTTATACTGCAGTAACATGGAGTAAGACAACTCACTTGCAGCGCTTGAAAAGTCCTGATATGCAGCATCTAGAGGTGCACAGCAGTGAGCAAGGATAGTGGATATATAGCATCCTTTCAGGAGCAGGGGTGGAAGATACTGAGATTCACAGATAAAGCACTGCTCTTTCAATCTGCAGGCAGAAATGCATAGAGACTTTTGGTTCAACCTAGGCTGCCTTTGGAGGAGGTGGATAGTGGAGCCTCAATGAACCTGAAATGTAAGCAAAGCTTTCATTTGAGTCAAACTATACTTTTTGTTCAAGCCTAAAATGAAGTATTTAAATGTTGAAAGTTTCCCTTTGCTTAACTTGGTTAAATTAAAGCTCTTCCTAAATGATTAATTTTCAACTGGAAACAGAAACTGGAAGGATTTTTGTCTTGAAATGGCTGAAACAAGTATTTGAGGTTTCCCCCTTCTTTTCTGTACTATTTGTCCATAGTACAAAGGATGTACTTTGAGTACCAGGTGAACTGTTATAGCCAAATTGCCTCACCTGTCTAAAAATGGTGGGTTTGTATCCACTGACTCCAAGATGCTCACAAAGTGATGCCAAACAAAGAAAAGACTTTGCTCCCTTACAGCTCAATTCCCACCCCATCATCCAGCTGCCCAGCACAATTAAGACTGTCTGGCTCCTGCATTAACAGTACCCAGCAAAGCAACACAGCAAACAACATATCCAACCCCCTCTGAATACTCAGTTGCTTTTACAGCTCATTTATCTTTGATGGGAGACAGGGTCCAGCTTAAGACCAGGGCATGCACTCATGCTTCTGGCTCCGCACTGAGCCTTTCTAACCATTTCATCAACACCCCTTCAGATTGGCTTAAACCAGGAGTAAACTTCTATTCCTCCCTGTTGGCCAGTGAATGAGCAGAGGTAGCCAAGCTCCCCATTTCCTCCTAGCCCACTGATTCCCACTTTCCCATCTCCTGCCAGCAAGCAGCAACCCCACAAGCCTGGTGTGAAAGGACCATGGTGTGAAGGCGGTTGGAAACACAGGTTGTTGGTTCCTGGCATGGTCCAAACTCAAGGCACAATCAAACCCATAGAGAGTCAGTAGCAAATCACTTGAGCTTGTTTTTTATGAGCCACGTTAGCCAGCCCTCTTTTCATATCCTTTATGAGTCTGCCTTCAGCCCTACTCATAGTAAAAACTCCCGAGTTATGGAAATCATAAGAAAGAAATTATGTATGGAAAAATCATTACATTATAAATTGGTTCCACTGTTCAAAACATGTAGGAAACGGGGCATATAAAACTCAGATGGTGTTGCACACTTTGATACAAGGTTTATAATCACACAAGCAAAATATGTGCTAACATACTGCCGCCTAATTTGCCTTTATTTACAGAGCAGACCCATCACTGGGCAACTTCATAAATTTCACCAACCTGGGTGATTTCTCTGACTGAATGTGGCAGCTCCCATGGAAACACACACAGAGACAAAGGCAGATCTTGTATCTTCGGGGCTGTGCAGTTCTGAATGTGTCCCCCCACCTCATTCAAAAATCACAGCCATCCCCGTTTCTTCTCATTTTGAGATTCCATCTCTTTACTATAGAGGTGCTGTTATCCTGTTACACACGTGTTGTTTGTGTCTGTGTTTTTTAAAGACCTAATTGAGGAAGGAGGCAGGAAAACTGGACAGGAATGGTTCTGACAAACTGTTCTTTGTTAGGAAATACCAGTTGGTTAAAATTGGAAGATTTCCATGGAAATGCAACAGTTTTCATTAAACTTCCATCATAAAACAGTCTGAAGCCAACAAGAGAATTTCAACAGTCACAGGCCAATGCCTGATGCTGTGGGAGAAGGGACATCTAAGGAGAGCCCCTTAACTGTGGTGGCTATACAAGATGCTTTCCTGGGGAGAAAAAAGGAAAACCAAGGATTATACTTGCCCATAGCTGTGAATTAGATCTGGTTGGGTAGGGGACATCCTGAGAAGACAAGAAGCAGGCCGGAGCTGACACACGGTATCAACTGCGTGTCCAGTTTTCTTCAGAAAACCTCTTGTTTTAATTAAATGGATTAAAAATAAAATCACAGTCATTATGAAAATATTTATTTTCTGGAAAAAATCAGGGAACTCTTTTTTTAGGATTCAATGGTCTGTTTCCATCCTGCCACCGAGAAGGTCGGTTGCTTCCTGCAAAATTACTTTCTTTAAAATAGACTCCACTTTCTATTAAATTATAAGGGGTTGAAATCTGAATGAAGTGCTTTGACTATATTGAAAATGGTTCAATTGACCCAAAACCAATCCTGCCTCATTTTTTTTTGCGTTCCAACATGGAACAAAATTTCTTTTGCTTGCTTCCCAAAACCTCAACAAATTGGAAAATCCATTTGCTATGTAGTTCTGCTCACAGCAAGGATGTCAGGAGGTCTCATTTATTAATGCCTAGTTGGTGTCTGAATTGAAGAAGTGCTGTCCAACTGTAAAGCATTATGAACCTCTTTGGATTTCCAGTTTGGTTTTGCAGAACGAAGGAGCCTGGCTCTTGGTTGAGCCAAGGTCTCAGTGCTGCCATCACCAGGGAGCACTTCCATTAATAAAGCCTTGGACCACCATCTGAACTCCTCTTTGCCTACCCCTTAACGTTGAAGATACTGAATTTGTCAAGTCTTAGGTTACAATACTCCTGCCTGTGAGGGTCTTTTTTCTTCCCTTCCCTGAGGCATGCTGACAGATTGGAGGGCTTTACATCTTGCTGTGTGTATCTTCTTTCACATCTTTCACCGTCGTCCTAAATGAAATCATGTACAGAGTGAGAGAGAGGAGGGGAAGCAGTGCAGGGGGGTTGAGGAAACCCTGCTAGCCTCGGACCACACTTGGGGCATACAATAGACCTGGATGTGAAATGATTTTTCATTGAGCAAAGGACTGACAAAACCATTACTTACAGACTACAGACTGGTGGGGAAAGTCTTTAAGACCCATGGGCTCACATGGGCTAAAGGGCCTCTGTGTCAGATTAAAAACACAAAAAAAAAGCAGCTGAAGGCATTATTATTTGGGGATTTTTGCTCACCAGGGAACTTGAGCCCCACTCATGCTTGAAGAAGCCAATGGCTAATACGGAAGTTAAAATAAAGCATCCTGCACTGCTAACAGGTACACCAAGGACTTGCTTAAAGGAAAGGTGTTTCCCACCACCCCTGCTCATCTGCTTACTGTCTTGCGTGTTATGGCCAGAGGTTTGAATCCAGCTCACTCAGGAAGCCAGAGACCAGCCTGCCTTGCATTCAGTGTGGGATGGAGATCTGCTCGTTGGTCTGTCCTTACAGACCAAGTTTGTACCTACTGAGGACAACTTGCCAAGCAAAACAGCTCCCCTGCCATTCTGAGTTAGTGCTCAGCACACTCCCACCTCAGGTCCCACTTCTCCATTCCCAAACCCATACTGGTACCCAGCTGCTGCTGTCAGGAATGCCTGAAGGTATTTTTCATGGGTATTTCTCATCAAATGGGCAATTGTCTGGAAAGAATTGATCAGTTCACTGCAATTCAGGCAGTTTCTAAGGCCCTGCAGCAGATGCCCATGCTCCATGCTCTGAAGTGATGGTCAGGAGTGGGTGAGATCCGTTAGCTGCTATGGCACTTCCACCCGTACAGGGGCTTCCTCAGTGGGCAGAGGACCTCCCACAGCACCATCTGCAGTCAGCCATGAACAGTCTGTCCAGGTGTGCCTGAGAAGGCACTAAACCACATCATACAAACACAGTGCAGAACCCCAGAGAGGATGCTGCAGCAGACTGAAGGCTGGGCTCACAGCCCAGCTTGCCAGGGGAAGAGCCTGTAGCCCCATCACACCCAGAGCTGCTCTGCTCAGCCTCACCACATCACCTTGATTTGCAGGCTGATCACTGGCTCCTATGGGCTTCAAGACATGAAGTGCATCGTTTGCACCACATCCAGAGCAGACAAAGGTCTTGTGCTGTCACCTTGCTTGCTTTGGAATAATACAACCCTAGCAAGTTTTCCAGTGAGCACATGGTCCTGAATTCATCTGATTCCCCTTTTATTTGTAACTTAGCTTTTACAGCACCATTTAAATTATATATTTCTTTTAAATGAGGAAACTGCATCTTTAAAGGAAATCAATCTCCCAATCCCCCTCAATAAAGCTTCTGAAGCTCTCTACAACTATGATAGAGGTAGGTATTTTTAGAAGGACCTTGTGGTAATTTTCTCTGCAGCATTCAATAATTTACAGTATCATAGCCAAAGGTAAAGATTTCCCTTACGTATAATTTGGCATTAATCAGGCCTTCACAGGCATATTCATTGCAGACAGGGCACCAGCCTAGAATACAACTTTACCCTAAGGATTGCTGGGGAACTGCTGAGCTGAATAATACAGCCCTATGCAAACTCACAGTGAAGCGAAGCCTGGACAAAGTCCCCCCATCTCAGATACAGCGAGCTCTCACCATGGGCCAACTTCTCCCTCCACATATTCCCAGGCAACACAGGGAGATGTGTGTAAGCAAGGAAGAGCCACATGCTTACCCTGAGCTGGCTTCATCACTTAAAGCATCCTCCCTGCTAGAGAGACATGGCAAGGAACTGGTCCACAGCAAATGCAGCAGGGGTAAAGCAAACCAAAATGATTTGCAATAGACAGATTTATGAGGTTCTTTAATGATGCCTTCTGGACCCCTTCTTTTCCCATATTATTAAAGGATGATATTTTTCAATAAGATTGAGACAGCTTAAACATAAGCATTTCAAGGTTTTGTACTGGACCACAGTATGAACAAAATCATATATAGGGTATGAAAGGAATGAAAGGCAGAAGATGTCTCATTTACAAACTGCCCCTAAAATGTGTGTGCTATACATGATAGAATAGACTTCTTTACCAGAATGTCTCTCTCTATCAATGTGAATGATCCTCAGCACTTTAAGGAAAAGCCACCTCAATCATGGCAGTACATTCGCAAGGGAATATCTCCCTGTTTTCTTGTCTGGCCGTTATTAATTCAATATAGGTGTATAGAAGCAATGTGTACATCTTTTTCCTGTGTGTCAGTTCTTGGCTATGGTATCTGGAGTTACTCTTTTGAATTATAAAGAAATCATTTGCTTACAAGTTAAAGAACACATTTTAACCAGCACCAGAAAGTCTGACAAAGAGACAAAGAAGTCCAGCAAAACTCCTTATTTAATAAATCAGTGGAGATCACTGTAAAAAGAGGAGGCTGAAGCTGGCTCTTGGCACCTGATCCCTTATTCCCATGTACCCCGTTAGCAGTTCTGCACGCAGTGGCGGCTATCACTAAAATTGCCAGAACAGCAAATTGTGTGGGAAATGTCAACATCCCAGAGCCTGCGTTCCCAGGAATCGAAACTTCCCAAGAACAGCGGTTCTGGAAGCTGTGTTACAAATGTGTATGAAATTACAGGCTGTTACAGTATACAATAAAATATTACTAGAATACTAGTAAATATTAGTAATCTACTAGAAGACTAGTAATATTTTACTATGCACTTTATTATACTCCATGTAGAAAAACATAGAAAATAATTTGTTGATCTTGATATTTTAAAATGAACTTTTTCAGATCCCAAGGTCACAATTGCACTGCAACAGAATTTTCCCAACTGGCTTTTCCCTTGTCAAAATGGGCATGGCGTGGGGGAAAAAACTTTGGTTTGGTCAAGCCAAAAAAACGGATAAACATGGAATAATATTTAGCGTTTGGCTCTGTCTGAGCTGCCAGGAGACACATTAGTATGGACACACATGGACCTGAAGAGCTGTGATCCCATATCCCCCTGTGAGCAGCCAGCCCTTTTCCAACCACAGAGAGCATCTTAAACCAGCCAATATCCTCCTGCTTTCATTTTACACATGTAATCTAATACATGATTACACCAGGGTTTAAACTAACGACTTCTGAACCCAGATGATGTTGGATGGTGACTGGCAAGCATCCAGCCAGAAAACATGGAATAGAGGACTCCTAAACCTGTGGCAGCAGGCACATGTGTGGTGGAAACACTCCCACCTCTCCTGCCCCCATCTGCTCAGGATCTCATCACAAAGCCCGCTGCTATAATAACTTTATTATGGACTGTATGAGGAAAGTGAGCTCTCAGCAAGGGTTTTGCTACAGCAGACAGGAAACTCATTTGCTCCCCGCTATAGTAAAGCCCTTTATAATTAATGCTCAGTAAATAAAGCACTCATCTGTAAACACTTTTAATTAGAATTGGTTAAAGCTAAACCCCTGCGACCACACTGACTGAGGGGATTAGACACACGTCAAGCTTTGCCCAGTCAGCAAATAAGAGGCCCTTTAGTCTCCTCAATTCCTGTGCTGTGGGACCTCTTTCAGCTCCTATCACATGCCACTGCGCTGCTCCAGCCTGCTCTCCAGGCTCAACAGAGGATCAATATTTGCCTGTACTTTCTGAGCAAAAAAGCCTCCTTGATACAGGCAGCATCTGTGTTTGAACAGCCACTTGCTAACACATAGCAGACTTTCACCAAAGAGACCTCGAGCCCAGCGGGTCAAGCTGGAGCGAGGGTCACTGAGCACCGATGGTGATTTCTGTGTTTGCTTAGTGTGATGCTCAGAGCGCAGCTCTCAGAAAGGGCTCAGTGCTCCGAGGGCACAATACACATTTCACAGTAACAGTACATGGGTAGGAAAAAATAAATAAAGCCCCCTAACCATCTATATTACCATTTTCTATCCCCACAAATGACCCATGCTGACGTCTCTAGTCTCCTGGCAGTACTAAAGGTTTTCTATCAGCGTGCCTGATAACTTGCTATCACATTTCAGGGGCTTTCTCACCTGACTGCAGCCACCCCACATATTCCCATGTGTCAGCTGTGTTCAGGCACAACGTGCATCATGCAGGGACAAGCAACATGAAGGTCTTCCAGCAGAGATGGTTCTTGCTCTGATCAGAAAGTGACAGCTTGACAAAACGTGTGCATTGCAATTGTTTGTCTCCATTATGAAGAAGAAACATGTGAGCTCCACTGGAAACAGCCAGCACAGCACTGACCAGCAGAAACGTGTCCTCTCCTCTCTACCTGCAGGAACACTGAGCATCCCTGCTGCACCCTCTCTTCTTCATGTCCTATCCTGTGGACAGGCAGTCTGACAATGGACATTTTGTGAGCAATCCAGAGGCCTCAGTGTAAAGCATCCTGCCTGAGAATAGTAATGGAGTTAAAGATAAACTGAAGGCCGTGGATTAGGAAGTGAAGAAAACACCACCGGCAGAGAGGCAAAAACAAGAGTGAAGAAAACATCACCGGTGGTAAAGGAGAAAACAAGATAGTCTGAAGGCCGAGTTCCCAGGACAGAGCTATCCAATCATAAGCGTTGTTAAGGTGCCCAACCAGTCATTGCCAAATCAATGTAGCTGTACTGAGAAATTCCTATATAAGGCTGACACTGTGTCTAATAAATCGGCATTCGTTTGATCGCATTGATCGTCTCAGCGTTGTCCGTGACTCCCGCGCCAGCACTATCCCTTAGCCCAAAGTCATTTCTCATGGAGGAGAGCTCCCACCCATGCCTTAATTCAGCTGTATGGCTGCTAATCTCTGAGCATAAGTCAACACCAAGTATAAGTCAGCACCAAAGATTATTAGATCCTCCTCTTGCCTTTGCTGCCTATGACCTGACAGTGATTTGAAGTGCAGGAGACCCAAAATGTCCTGAATGCCATGACATGTGAGGCCCCAGCATGGGGTGAGACAGCATGCCTGGGAATTTACACCAGTGTGCTACTTTTAGAGATGGGGAAACTGAGGCATGGGAGATCAAGGCAGTATGCCCATGACTGGCAGCACGAGAACTCCCTTCTGCTGAGCCCCATGCCAGTGCTCTCCCATGCTCCCCATCTTCTTTCTCCAACCTTGCTAGCCTCTTCCTTAAAAAATGGAAGAATTTTTCTGAGCATAAGATGGGATTTCTCCAGCAGAAACACCTCCTCTTTTCCTGGGGGCCTACTGACTGAAGCAGCTATACACGGGTAAGCAGGACACCAGGGCAGCACCCATGGAGAAGAGCATGGCCAGACCAGAGAGGTGACCTCACCTACTGGATAACTCCTGGCTCATGACTCCCCAGACTTGTTCTGTTTCTATTCCCAGCTCTCCCACAGACTTTGTGTATTTCAACTTGACTTCTCTTTTTCCCTTCCCTTTTCTTTCTGTGCTGGCAGTTTAACTCCAGCCCATGGAGGGCAGGGGTGACCCTGAGGGCTGTGCTCACTTATTCCTTTCCAGCAGCACCAGTCCAGAGATGACCTCCTTGCAGATGCACAGGCACACTGGAGATGGTGCTGGGACCAGCCAGCTCAGCTGTGCCTCAGAGCACTCCCAAACCCATTGCTCTCAAAAGTGCAGAGCCAGCACACACCCACTGCTTGAAAGATAACACAGCTTACTTGGACTGAGATGAACCCAGATGCCCACAGGAGCACGTAAAGGGGTTGTAACTTCAAAGCTGGCTCTACTTTCACTGATGGATTGGACCAGAGACCTCTGGAGATGCCTTCCAAGCTGAACCATGCTGTCTTACACCTGGATTATCTTCAGCCAGCCTGGCAGCAGCCTGAGTGAGACTCAGGCTCAAGCCTTTGAGCCTTCAGACAGACAATTTGCTCCAAGGGAAGTCTGTCCTGAATTAACTTCTGTTTTGCCACCACTATCACCTGCGTGTTTGCTTTCTCCCACGTCCAGCTGGAGGCCAGGTCCAGCTCTAGCAAAAGCCAGACTTGTTAATGATGCCTTAGAAAATAAAGCCAAAACTACTTTATAGATTCCCAGCTGGCTTCTGATCAGAATGCATGCGGTGGCAGCACACCAAATACACCCACGTGCAGTATAGCTGTCTGGACAGGCATCCTTCCCACCCGGTGATCCATTAGGAGTTGGGAAGTGGTGCTGGCTACATGTATCTCATGGGATGGAAAGATTTTTGGAGATGTGGAATAAGCCAATCTTCCATCAGATACCCCATCACAGCTCCCAGATTTTTTCAAGACAAGAAGTCTGGCTACCAGTGCAAAGCAGCCTGAAATGTCAATCCCACCTCACTCCCCATCAGCGCTGAAGTTAGATCTCTCCTTGGATCTAAGAGTCTTCTTTGGAACAACCAAACTTCCTGCAGCATTAGCTTCAGACATTCCCAAATTCAGCCTAACATCATCTGTCCTTTCCAAATGGCCTGCATATAAATGCTCACAGCTGCTGGAGTGATGCTCATCTGGGAACTGGAGTATACCACCATGTGTAGGACCAGTAGTCCACCCAAGCACAATGCCCCCAGTTTCTTATGGAGCTCCATTAATACAGTATTACATTTTTCATTTGGAAATGCCCTAAAACAACTTCTTAAGAGAGGGTGGCAGCATGGACATGGCCTTCTCCAGGGATGGCTTCAAGTCCTCCTCCCAGCCAGAAGTGAGATTCGAGGTCTTCACAGACAACCACCCATTGCTGCAGTAAAGGGAAGGACAAGTCACTGGGATGCTTGTGGTTTGTGCACTCCTCTTTCCTAGCAGGAAGCATTTTAATTTCTATTTCAAAGGCATAAACTATCCTCCCATTAGGAAAGGCAACAGAGGAATTCTCACATGGTCCAGCACAGCACTCCAAAGACATTTGGTCCCTTAATTGATGACATATTCCCCAGATGTATTATTAATATGGCTATTATTTGTTCTTTTGAAAATCTTTTTGTATCCCTAGTCCAGTAAATTAATTGAGCATTGGCCCCCTCAGGCCTACTGGTGAACAGAAGGGAATGGTGCCCATTTGGATTACCTAAACCCAGCAAGAACGCTTTGATTTAATGCCCCAGGCCTGAAACTCCCAGCCACCGCTCCGCTGCCCTGGGATACAGTGTCATCACTGCTCTCTGCTACAGGGATCAGGGGCTTAAATGGGATTTAGGGCGGAAAATCCAAGCTCAGCCCAAGGTGTCTGCAACACAGGACTTTGCAGAGGAAGAGAGCCAGGTTTCTTCTTTCCCTCCTCTCATCTGGGACATGCTTCATTTCTCTTGCCAAGGTGTGGGAGGGAAGAAGACAGTGCTATAGTGACTGTTCTTAGTGTCAGTATTATCCTAATTGCATAATTGTATATCCTACATGCTTATATTATAGTAATACCTTCAATAACAGTTAGGAAAAAATAATTAGCCTGCTTGCTAAAGAAAGCAGGAGCCTGGATACAGTGATAGAGGAATTCTCTGTCAGTCCTTGTATGCCACAGTCCTGCCCCAGGAATGGAAACCATAGCAAAGGAGGTAAATGGGTGGGAAAAGGAGGATGTGGTCACTCACAGTGGGAACTGAGTGCCTCTAAGGACTAGACCTACACACACAGTGACTTTAACTGCTTACACAATCCTGTAACTGCTGAGTCATCACCCCCAGCACTGCTGCAATGCTGGGACTCAGCAAGTCCTGGCTGTGTCATTTCATAAGTCAGCAGGGTGCAAGGGGTGGACTGTTCCCCAGAGCTTCATGCTCACTTGTTGCCTTTCCAATGTGCATGTGAACCCGGTCCAGCATGGCAGAAAAATCCAGAGGGAGAAGCCATGCCTTTACTACTCAGTATTCACGATGCATCCTATACAAGGAGCAAAGATTGCACACAGCACATCCAACATTCATTCTTCCCTGAAGTGCTGGCTTCAGCATTCATCCAAAGGCAAAATCTAATGCTTTTGATCTGACCATATTTCTACAGCTCTGCAAATACACAGGGTTGCTTGCATTAAAATTAATTACCATGAAAGCCACACAGGTTCATAGGATTATCCCCAGGCAATCCTCCCTTGTAAAATAGACATTCGGGAAGTCAAGCATCCTTCCCAAAGACACGGAATAGAGGTGTGGATAGAGGAGAGCTTAAGCTTTAAGACCTCTGCTGGCAACACTTTCAAAACCCAGTGACTGCCCTGTGCTGCAGAAACCTGTTCCCATTTGCGTTACTCAAAGCAGCAGCTCAGTGTGTGCACGACAAGCACCAAAGTCAGGGCCAGATGCTTCACAGGAGCTATCACAGGAATCATTTTGGATTATTCCAGTCAAAACCAGTATAGACTCACGGACTATACAGGCTAACACTTTAGGAGAAAAGCCTCAAGTCTGCATTCTTCATGAAACATGCAGCTAATCTGAAAAACCAGGGAGTGAGTGTCTTGTGTATTTAACATCAAAACATAAATCCAGGGAGCAGATACCTTCTTGAGAAAGCACACTTTAAATTGGCTTCAGTGCATCAGGATGGATGATCATCATGGTCCCTCTTGCAACTGAAATGATTGGCTGTGTTTTCCTTCTCATCTTTGATGAGGCTGAGAACGGGGTTATTTGGACTCAATCTGACATACTCCTGCCCTTAATCCTGTCTTAATCCTGCCTTTGCTTACAGGGAATGAATATGACAAACCCTTCTGTTTCAGATGTCTTCAGGATCAGGAAGGATTTCCTCCCCCATACACATGCAGTCAATTGTCTAGAGGTCATTTGTGCTCCAGAATTTCTGTAGTGTGTAAGAGTGGAAGAGATTGAGCACCCTCGATCAGTGCTGCAGGCTGGGTATAGATAATCGATGCCTGACTGGTACACACTATTTAAGTGCTCAGTTACAACCAAATCATCTGGAACAGGGAAGAATGGTCTGTCAGGGTTATCTAGGTGTGTATCACCTAAGCAGTCTTCTGCTGTTGTGGGAACTATCACCATGACATCTGCCAACAGCCTATAGTTTAGTCTCCTGGGACAAGCCAGTTCTTGACAGATGTATTCCTTATCTCCCCTGAAAAATCTCCTGTGGTGGAGGCTCAACATCAAGCCCAATCTGTCCCTCCTCTCCTGCTAGAAAAGACCTCACCAAGGCTAAACATGACCTCTTGGCTGTACCTAAAGCGACTGGTTTGACTGTACAAGTGTCAGCAATTTGCCTCCTGCTTTTGGGAGGCTTTTTGTTGGTTTGGGTTTTTTTTTTCCCCAAAGACTTCCACATTTGAAAACGGAGATGCTCATAAAAAGTGACAGTGATGTGCTCTCTTCTCCCTGCTCTGTGCTTCTCTCCCCAGCTCAGGGCATGAATTAGAGGCTTGAAGGAACTCATCTGTACACCACACCTACACATCACTATGTTCCCTCATGGTATATTCCTCCTGACCTGAAACATTTCTTGGTTCTCCCAAATTCCCATCTTCTTTTGCTCCCTGGCCAGACCTGTGCTGCAGTATTAGAGAAGTACTGTAATGAGCTGCCAAGAGCAGTACCAAGGGTCTCATAAACTTTCACTCTCAGCCAGGAATAATACCCTAGGACTAGAAGTCCACCTGAATTGCAGACAGGAGGAAGGAAAGAATGGGGAGGAGGAGGGAAAGAATGGGGAACTTATTCACTTGTTTTGCTGTTTAAATATAAATGTGTTCTCCCAGCTGTGTCCATGCACTGGTTGGCACGTTTGTGAAGGCACAAGCACAGCTTTGGATTCCTTCCCATTTCCTCTTGAGAACAGCTCAAGGTGGCTCAGCAGCATCTGGAGAGCAAAAGAAGGTTGTGCCTGTCTTGAAGTCTCATGACATTTCCATCTTACCTTCCCTGCTTGTGTTCCCTTCTCTCCTTTGCCTGTGCCCCTCTCCAGGATGGATCATTTCAGAGGCTCTGTTCCAGCTGGAACAATGTTCATCTGAGCTCCACGGTTTCTCAACCAGGCAGCAACCACGTCCAAGAGGACTTACTGCTTTCCTCTAAGCCATTACCAGAGTGTTAATATTACCACCCAGAAACTCTTAGATCCACTTTTGACTGCTGGATGCTCATTAGGCCTGCAACCTTCTCTCCTTGGGGAAGCAATGGCTTCACACCAGCACAACCAGCTGGCTGTTCCTTTAAGTTCAGGTTCCTTGTACTCTTTCCCCAGAGGAGAAGATGGATCAGCATCTTGCTCAGGCAGTTTAATGTATCAACATTTCATGGTGGTCACAAGAGCAGGGACTTTGCAGGATCATTACTATTCCACAGAGGGAAACATGTGGAAACAGAGAACCATACAGACATATACAAGTAAATATATGCACACTCAAACCCCAAGTCTCAAGTGCCCTAGAGTCTTGGCATTCCTTTAAAGAGATTAACTTCACCCATAGAATTCCCTACAGATCTCAATTTACTGAGCCAAAAAAGGGAAAGACCATCAGATTTATATTAGGTGGGGAAACCGAGGCACAAATATGTACAAAGCTTCATAAAAGCAAACAAAAGCAATAGGGAATCCTCACTTCTGGGCTTTATGGTCCAGGAATTCTGTGTACAGAGACATATTGAGTGATTCATCTGCCACCCATGCAAACCCCTCTGGGCTGCTTGCATTAAAATGGCTCTTTTTGTTTGCGCCACTGAAAGCTGGGCTTGGCTCTTTTGCCTACGACTGGGGAAAGGAAAGGCAGCTGGGCTTTTAGTTTTGGCTCTGCCACAGATGTCTTGTGTGACCTACTCTTGCTACAACCGCCCGCACAGCCAAGAATGAAAAGCAATTGCTGGCAATCATGCAGGCTTAGTTTCACGAGGGAGGAAACAAAGTGGAAAGTACAACAATACTCTGTAGTGGAAAAGCCTCATAAAGACCTGCTCTTGATCAGAGCAGGATTTGACCCAGCAGGGCCATTGCCCTGCTTCCAGCAGCTGCTGCTTCCAAATGCTACAGGAGAAGGTGTCAAAGCCTCAATCTGCTAAGAGCGGAGTAGCTTCTTCCTGACCTCAACCCTTGTGAGCTTATGCCTGAAGCATGGGAACTGATGGCCTATGTGATTTTGTTCTCACTAGCATAACTGCGGATGGTATTTGTCTTCTAAAAAATACCTGACCACAATATGCGAGATGTGTTGAAAGCCAAAGGTTAGTGTGGCTAAAATGTACCAAATTCAATTACCTGGGACAGAAAGAACATTGCCACAGGAAGAAAAGGTGAACTGCTTACAAGAGCAATGGATAGTGGTTTTCTGCTCCCTCTCCATTCTTTCCTTTTGGGTTTCATAGCTTTCAGGTGGTGTAACTTGACTTGCAGCTGCTGGGAAAGCCAACCTGGGCTACTCAGAGACACTTCAGGAT
The DNA here is from genome assembly GCA_002631895.1 of Agapornis roseicollis. Taxonomy (NCBI): domain Eukaryota; kingdom Metazoa; phylum Chordata; class Aves; order Psittaciformes; family Psittacidae; genus Agapornis; species Agapornis roseicollis. Next base: position 29,237 of record NDXB01007503.1, on the reverse strand, counting down.
GAAGCTGTCTAGTATTTTTCACTGTTGGGAGTGATGTGACCTTTCCATTTTGTATATAGCCTCCAACTCAGGAAGCTCTCAAAATCCCTGTCTGCCCCAAACTGGCCAGAGAATATGGGAAAATATCACTGCATTTACATGCTGAATATTTACCATCAGCTCCTGTCTGACCCAGTTCTTACGAACTAACACCATGAGAGTGGAAACAAATCCATTTCTGAGAAGCAGCTCTGGATTAATGAGACACGGTTTGCTCAAGGGGCAGGATGAATCCAAGGCTAGAGAAAATGTGAGGCTGAATAATGAATGTACACAACATTGTGTTTCGTGGCGAGCAGTTTCACCTGCTTCACTCCTGGAGCCTCAGAAGGGTGCTCTGAGACACAGAATGCAGCAGAACACCCGTCATGCTCACTGGAAAGGGCTGCATATTGCTCTCGAACCAGTTCTCAGGGTGATGAATGTTCAAAGAGGGAAAAGGGAATGCTGCAGAAACTGACCAAGGAAATGAGGAATTAAAGAGGGAAAAAACTTCAGATAGGAAAACACACTCCATGCAAACTTCAGAGGAATATATAATGCACTATCAAAGGCAAATTCAGGCTGAGCTGGTTCAAGGCCACTGAGGATTTGTATGGCCCAATCACAGTGCCTGTGATCAATCCATCTCACCATAAAATTCATCCCAAATGCAGCAAAATACCTTGTGTTTTCCCCTTTAAGTTCCTTTATCTGTCACTTCATCACAGAGGAATTGGGCTCCCCTTCAAACCCATTAGCCATGTGGTGAGGGTGCCTGGGCTGCGTCTGCGCTGTGGCACTTTTGTATGTATTGGCTGCTGTGGAGGGACTGTATCTGTGTTTCTTCAGCTATACGAACCATATCCAGAATGTAATGCTCCATCAGAACCCTAAATTCGTTTCGATCCATTAGGAAATTTCTTTCCTGGCCTTGTTAGTGGTGGCCTTGTTTCAACCCAAAAAGGACATTTCTGATGGAAACAAAGACATCACTTATGCAACTTCAGCATTGTGGGGAGCATTCCTCGGCAAATACCAGCGCTTGGGTTTGTTCCTATTTTGTTTCCAGTTCAAACGTGTCTTTCTCCTTCCTTCCCACTTCCCACAGGAGAGGCTCACAAGGTCTTCAGAGATGAAGCACTCTGGAAACCACTGCAGCCCTCCTGGTTACAAAACAACAATAACAATAACAATAAAAGAGAGTAAAATAAACCCTGGAATGGCTGTGGCTAACCAGCCACTGAGACCTGAGGTCGCGCTTGACTGAGCCATGATAGGAAAAAGACCCCAGCTATTGCGAGTGCTAAACAACTCCATATCCATTCTGCCTTCCTCCAGCATCCTTGTCCCACATCCCCATTCACAAAAGAGGAACAGCAGATTGTTAGCCCTGGGGATGCTTGTTTTCACTGGGGTTTTCTTTTGCTTGTAAAGCCTTAGCCCACTGTGTTAAGAGGTTCTGTGAAGTGTTGTGGTTACTCCTCTCAAAGCCATCTGTGGATGGAGCAATGCTTTTCCAGCCTGCATGCACACATATGCACACACAGATTGTCAGCATGCTCCCATCCTGGCTGTAGATGATCATAGAATCATAGAATAGTTAGGCTTGGAAAGGACCTTAAGATCATCCAGTTCCAACCCCCTGCCATGGGCAGGGACACCTCACACTAAACCATGATGCTCATATGCTACTGGTTTCAAGCTGAAAGTCTGTATCAACTCCTAAAGGATGCACTGGGTATGGACAAGCACTGTCCAACCCTCCAAAGGGCCACCCCAGTGACTATACCTGGAGGGATATATCCACTATAAGCAACTATGTCCCCATCCAGGATCCAAGTACAAGCGCTTTGTCTTGTGGAGTAGTAAATCCTTGACACCTGTTAAATTGCAAACAACTGAAGTGTAATTTTGGGTAGCTGAAAGCACTCATATGTCAGAAGAGGAGACTTCAAGGCTAAAGTCTCACCTTAGGGAGACACTGAACATCCTCACCTCTTGCAGACTCACTGTACAAGTGAATCCTACTCATAAGGAATAAAGACAGAGTAAGGCCCAGGGAAAATTAATAAAAGAGATGGGTTTTGGTTGTGCATTTGCATAAATGGCTAGGATCACTTAGGTGAAAGATGGTTTGTGAGTTTATTAGAGTTACTGATGTGTGTGATAAAATCTAGATCCATCAGCAGCCATGCCACCTGCGTGACACTACCCTGGCACCATCCGTTTCTCCATTCCACTTGGGTTTCATGAGCTTTTGCACCATTTCCATTAACTATGAACATCTGTTCTCCTGGAGAAACTTCAGAATTCCACACTTCCCCGGATTTAATATTTATTACCAAGGACAGCAAAGCACTGATCCTGCCACAGAGATGAGATTCATCTTGGGACTTGGTGCAATTCCCACCAGCACACAGGAGACCCTCTCAACACCCTTCAGTGCTCCAGACAAGCACCTCTCTCAAGTCCATCTTCCCTCACAAGGGCCTGCAGCTCCCATGGTGGCTTGTTTCAGGTACGAACCTCCAGTCATACCCACTCTTGCCAATGTCATTGTGTACCTGGATAAAGACTATAACAGCAGCCTCTTCCTCTGTACCCAAGACAGGTTTAGTAAGAGTCCTTCTACTGGCCACGGGTCTTGCAAGTCTCTCTGAATTATAAAAAAGAGATGTTTCAACAGACAGTAAGTGAAAGTGAACCAGATTTGGAGAGGAAAATGCATTCTTCCGGAGTGCAATAAAACATACATTGACCAGGGAGCTATTTTGCCTTGTGTTGGAAGACTTGTGAACACTGAACCACAGCCTACAGGGCATTGCTTACATATCATAAACCGTAGTGGTTCTCAATAAACAGCACGTGCACGTATGTAACCATGTAAATAACTATGAGCAACTGAATACAGACTGCAGGTTAGATACTTAAACACAGCCTTAGAAGTCCTTAGAACAATAGGTTGAACCAGATGGTGGTGTAGTCCCCAGGAGAACCTAATGCAGTAATGCAGAACTTCTGGCAGAAGCAGCAAGTTCTAAGAGAAGGATAAATCTCTTGTATTTAGGCATAATGCCTTGGCCTTAACTTCCTTTCTCAAGTGAACAGCTTAAGTAATATTTATTTTGTGAGGTAATCTTCTTGTTTCCTCTCACAAATGTAGGTTTAGGACCGCTATTTTCACCACATTCTCCCGGATTGCCTTCTCCGGTGTGTCATCCTCCTTCATTCAGAAACCCTGCTGCTGGTGGTGGCTGCATATCCCTATGATCACCTGTAAAATTTGCATCATTTAGCCTCACAGTTGTTCCTTCCGACCACAACATCCATTTGTTGTCTTCTTGCTAACGCCTATTGACAGTTTGTGAGAAGAAACTCAGGTCCCTTCCCACCCAGGTTCAGACGGTGGTGTATCTCAGGAACATTTCCTTCTGCATTGGGTTGGGCAGTCCTGTCATCACCTCATTTATGCCTTTCCTTTGATCCCTGGTATGAGCAGAAAGACCCAGCCTATTTTGTGTTGTCCCCTGCCCAAATCTACTCCATGCATTTTGTCATTCTAAGGACAAATTACAAGTGACATGCTGGAAGGAGTTCCTGCAAATGCAGTCTCTACAGCTAAGCTTTTACATATCTAGCAAATAAGAAACAATTTGTGCTTCTATGTCTGCTATCTAGAAACTTGAGAAACTTGGAACACGTCATATGTTGTATGGGTCTATTTAAATGATCTTTAAATTGCTAACACTCCAAAATTTAAATAAATATAGAATATTCGCTGAAGCGTTTCAATGGGAGAAGTAAAATCATTTCAAACACTTCCCTGTGCAGGTCTCAGAAAAAATTATTTAACATTTTTATTTCTCAGACATTTTAATCACTTGTTGAGTTTTCAGAACGCTCTGCAATTACTTTTGTCAGAAGAAAGGGAAACTCTGGTGTTCCAAAAATCATGTTTGAATTAAAGCTATTCTTCCATTTCACCAAGGATATGAAAAGAACTTTTCCTTTGGAGTTCACCCCCAAACTGTTGGATTTTCATTGCTCGTCGCAATCCAACAACAAATTAGTTGCCTTAGTTCCAACTAATTCAATTCATTGGAAGCAATATAAAAGAGATCTAATTCTAGTTCTAAATTCAAACTAACTTTCTCCAAAACTTCAAAGACCACAGGAAAATAATGTTATGCATTGTAAACATATTTTCATCTGCCCTGTTTGTGCAGCTAAACAGACACAGAGATGCTTAGAGAATCTCAGTATCTGTTTAACAGTCATAAAGCTAAAGCAAATTAAAAACACCACTTATGTTTTACCTTATATATCTCTGTAGCCAGGCTCTGGGATCAGGGGCATGCCCTTGAAAGCTTTTATTGCTCATACTAATCACATCAGATGCCAGTATATTCACAAACTAGCAGGAGACGCAGTACAATGAAGGCATTGCACATACATTAAAACTGCTAAATCTTTTTCCCGAAGTATTTTATTAAGTGTGTCCTATGACATAATTGATGAGGTAATAACAAAACATGTGACAAGTTCTGGACAGTGTTTTACACAGCGAGATGTGTTTTCAGGTGATGGATGCCCCACTGAGGATGATCAAGGGCATCACTGGGCTGTGGTACCGCTGCAGCCTTACCAAGCTCACTTTCTAAGGACCAGAGTGTTGTTTTACTGGGTTTTAGTGATCCCTAGCACAGACTTACACTGATCAAACTGAACTCTGTAAACTTCCCTTCTGGTGCAGCTCAGTGCTACAGCATGCACTCAAGATCCACAGCTACTGGGAGGTATTTCGACATGGGTAAAGTCTGGAAACACATGTGCCCTAGCAGACTCTCTGCGGCCCTGTTCAACAGCCACAAAGCTGCTGAATTTCACATCACGTTATTTGCAAACATGGAAAAAAGGTCTCCTGCCAGCCTTCCTAGTGTTCCTTGTAAAACACGTCTGATTTCCACTGACAGCATCGCAGACTGCTGACAATAATCAACACCTCCACCACAGTCCAAGGGAGCACTCGTGTGAATGTGCATCATGCCCCCAGGCTTTGCTGCATCAAACTGAGAAGCCATCCAGACCTTCCGGACATGGTGTTGTCCTAACTTCCCTCCTAGCAGCAAACTGTGCCTGGACTTGCTCCAGCCCCGCAGAACAGCACAAGACCCTTAGCTCATTCTTTGCTGCTTAAAACACCTAAATCCACTGCAGTTCTTTAACAAAAATTAACTGTAGGCTTCCAGTTCTTAAATCCTTGGAACCTCCAGACTGCCTCACACCTTCTCCCAGTGCTATACTGACATATGTAACTAAACACATCTATGTAGAAAGAAACTGAAGAAAGGGATGCTCATAATGCAGTCAAAGTCTGGGACATCTTATTTTGCTTGTTCAGATTCCTTTCCCAGTACTGCGTTCACCAGTAACTCCTGATGACTCCTAAGGACATGAAAGTGATTTCCAGCATTTGAGAAGAAGGGATAAAGATAACGTCTCCACACTTGCTCGTGGTGCCGCTTCCTTTTACTTGGGATATTCTTCAGCCACTGATGGCACCTGCTCAGAACCAGGTCTTCAACCAGTGTCCTCAGGGCTAGCAGAAATAAGGCTGGTGTGTTAGTGTTATGCCAACCAATACGGAGGACCTGACACTTCTTTGAATTTTATTTCAATTCCATATTGGAAGTACAAAGCAATTTAAAAGAAAACCAAAGTTGAGCTTCAGAAGCAGCTGGTACCTACGCCATGAACAATCTCATACCCCATAGTCACCTACATGGCATCTCTTCACAGACAGTGTAGTAAAATTTAGCAAGCTCTCCATCTTCACTCTGCTTCTGAATGCAAGAGCAATTCATAATGCCTATGCACGCTTCAGGTTTTGTTTAGGCCCTTAACATCTGCCTGCTCAAAACCAGCTTTGGCACAGGCTTCCTCTACAGCAAATCCTTTTACACTTATGACAACACATGGTTTGTTATCATGGTGCACTGCAAGTGTAATTCAGAAATATTCACAGGGGAAAAAAGAGAGTGATTTAGGTCTGGTTTTCTGGCATCCAGGCCATCGAGTCTCTCTCTTGTCCGCTTTTTTTCAACCACAAGGTTTATCTTGATGGAGAAGTGTACAGGCACATACACACACAGAGCCTGTAGACATGCAAAAATACTCAGTAACTGCAGCATCTTTAAAAGGTCTCTTTTCTTTAAGCCCCGCACAAAAAGCATACATCAGCAAACAAGGAAAGTTAACATCAAGGAGTAAAACAAGAAAGGCCAGGCAAACTCTGCAGTAATTTTCTTTTGACATTTCTGCTTTAATAGATTCCAGAGCCTCATAATTTCTAGGCAGTCTGAAATGGCCATTTGACAGATTTGCACCCTGATGAAAAAGTCATCTACTTCAGAGGAAAAACCCAAAATAAAAGCGAACAACCTTCTCCACACACAACAGAGCACCCCTCAAGCACGCAAAATAAAGACTGAATACAGCAAACCCCACTCACAACCACCTACAGCTCTCCCCAGGCTACAGGGTTGTTAACTGAAGAGGAGAATTTCACCAGGAGGTTGGATCCTTTGCTTTTAATAGCATTAACTGGTGGGCTCCCTTTGACTTGGAGGTGGGAGGCTTTTTATTGCTGCCCATGCACCAAATCCATGCCTGTTACAGGTGCAAAGACATCGCCTAGTTCATGCTGGACCCAAAGCAATAGCATTCTCCAGCACACAGTCAGTATCATGGGCAGGTGGCATCTGCACAATGCATTAATTCACACACTTCAGGTCAGACATAAACTTCAGTGGTTTGTGCATGTATGCCAAGACTTACATGCTCATGCTAGACTCATGCATTAGGCTATGCTGCCTTGCTACCGGTCAGCGAAACCTCATATGTGTGTAAATCAGCTCTTAACTGGAGAGGTGTTGAGCTCCCAAGCCTGGAAGCACAGATTTCCAGGCTCTCAGGATTTCGGGTCAGAACTCAGCTTCCTCCTACTCAAGGCAGGACTGTCTCTACAGAAACCAGAAATGGTGCCAACCCTCTCAAGACAGTTTCACTGTGGATCTTCATCAACTTCTGCCGCAGCGAGCTGCTGACAGCCTATTCAGTGACTGAAATGACTTCTTAATGAGCATAAACCTCCCCACGTTGGCCTTCTTCCCCTCTCCTTTAGTGCATGCTCCCCTTGGCAGAGAGGCTCGGCAACAGGAGTGGCACAGAGAAATGCAAAGGCACAACTGACTTTTAAGCCTTTGAGCACTGGCTGGCACTTGTGCCCTCTGAAACACCCCTGGATAAGTACCAGGGCAGAGTGCCCATCCTCTGCCAAACGACTTGCGGTGATTTCTTTGGATCTCAGGGAGTCATTCTGCATTAATCCTGACTGTGCCACATCAGCACTCTGCATTAAAAGAAGCTTTTATTTTCCAGAGCTGTCAATCTGGTATTTTTCCATTCTTAATAAATTCATTTTTTTCCATAAACAAAAAAAAAAAAAAAA
>NDXB01007503.1:0-21592 GCA_002631895.1 Agapornis roseicollis | reverse complement strand
AAAAAAAAAAAAAAAAAAAAAAAAAAAAATAACAAAGGAAGAAGATGAGGAACCACAAGGAGATTTAGTCCTGAAATTTCTGGCTGCTTTTCCTTTCCTAGTGAGGGATCAAGACATACTGCTACAGCTTCATTCAGCAAGGTCTTATGGAAATCTCATTTTGATACTAAAATGATGTTTCCAAATGTATGTTTTGCTCATTGAAGAATTCACCCTCATTTATCTCTCCTACTGGACAGAAAAGGAACAATAAATTATTCCAGCCCAGAAAGCAAATAGCCAGTGACAAAAAAAATAAAAGGAGCAGATCACCACTTGCTTTTCACTTATCTGCCTAAACACTTAAAAATATCTTCTTATTACGTAAAAGATGTGTGGCTCAGCTTTGGATGGGGGCCTCTATGGCTGCATCTCTGTGGCAATAGTAAAGAGAGATGGCAGCCAGAATAGCACAGCCTCCTTCTGTACTCATAGTTTCTCTGCAGACTTGATAACCAAGTGGTAATAGATGGCCCTCCTGTTCTTCAAGTGCTGGTTAAAGCTGGAGTTGTCTTTCCTTTGGATGATGCCAGTAACCAAGGATACAAATACAAATCCAGGAAGTAGTTCAAAACTTCGTTAGAATAAAACTGGCATAAGCAATGCCAACTGGGGGCTAAAGAGCTTCCTCAGGCTATTGGCCAGACAAACGGACTTGCAGAAGGTGGTGCAAGCACCTCCAAAAGCAAATCCATGTCTTTTGGTTTGCAAATAACTCTTCAGTAAGCACAGAGAATACTCTTCATGTCTGAGCACTGGCTGACATATCCTGTGAGGGGGTATGATGTGCTTTGGCAGTGTAGATGAAAAAAGATACCAGCAGAAGGGAAATCAGGACAAGGGATTTATAATTGAGACTGGCAAGTTCTAGGGACTCAGTTTTTAATGACATGATTTGAAGGAAATTCCATACTGGATATCATAAGATCACAGAAATGTTGGTTGGAAGCAATCTCTAAAAGCCTTCAGTCCAACCTTCCACTCATAGCAAGACTATTTCTGACAGCAGTTCAGGTCAATCAACGCTTCGTCTAGCCAAGACTTGAAAGCCTCCAAGGACAGAGATATCATAATGGCTTGGGTAACCAGGAGTGCTTCCAGTGCTGCTCCACCCTCCTCCTTTCCTTATGTCCTATGTAAACCTCCCAAGCTGTGATATGTGATTGCTCACCACTCACTGTTCTGCCATGTGGCATTCCATAGTTTGACACTGACATCTTTGTAACTGCCTTTCAAATAGCAGTAGGAAGCTATCTGATCACTCCTGCACCTCCACTGCATCAGTCAAAACCAGCCTGCATCCCTCACCCCTCTCCAAATAACCTGCTGAAGGCTCTTGAATATCTTGGCTGCAAATGCAGATGGCCCTGAACAGCACCTCATGTAACAGCCCTTGGGTAGAGCTTGGTATGGCCACACGCATCTTCTCTTCAAACCCCCTTTCAACCTAGCTAATATCATGTCCCAGGTACCTTTCTAAAGCAATGGGCTCTACTGCTTAATGAATAACATCTTACATGAAAAAGGCAGCTCTCTTTGTTATTTTTCAGTCCAGTCTTGTTTTCCCTGAATATTCCTAGGGCTTGAAGCAAGGAGGCTGAGCAGACCTTTGCTACACTTCACCTTTTACTTTGCTTCACCCCAGCATACATATTTCACTGTATTTCATCATAGCTTCCCTCGCTCATCTATGATAAGCATCAGTAAAATAAACATTTATTTAAGGCAAATGTCTGAAACATTTTGGCTTTTGGAGTTTTGGGGTTTTTTTGCTTTGTTTTTAATTCATTGCATCCTTTTGATATTAAGCAGAAACAGCAGATTACCCATGACTGCTGGAGAGGGGACGTGCCACCCTGAAAACCAGGCTGACTCAGTGGCTCAAGAGCTGACTCAGGGAGAAAACCCGCTTCACAAACCTCACCATTTGTTCCTCTGGCATTCTTCCTGGCAATCCCCCCACTCAGGGACTCATCATGCCTTTGCTTGAATAGCTGGTGGGATAAGGCAAGCACACAGCCCAGGCGTGATGGCTGTAGGCCAGGAGAAGTCACACATGCAGGCAAAACCAACTCAAGTGATTTCAAGAGAAAAGGAGGAGTAGCAGAATGTGTTATTCCTTAAGAACAGCACAAATGTCTGCTTCAAAACAAGTCAAGGCTCCTCCTTAAAGGTGCATAATGATTTCAAGTAATACCTTTATTTAGGATGAGATCTCTATTCCTTACTTATGGTGGGAAAACGGAGCAGCAAACAGAAGAAAGGAATGTGGGATCCTGGTCTGGGCTCTCTCTCTGACTAACAGAACAAACTTTCGTAAGTCACTAACTTTGATTTCTTCTAAAACTAACTCTTTATTTAGCAGTCTTGATGCTCCTCAGAGGACATCCCTTAATATTGTACCCTCTACAGAAAGTCTTTATCTCAACTCAGAATATGATACAGCTACTAATCAAAATAATTCTGCGGAAGGCAATATCTTCACTATTTGTAAATGCTGAAGATTTGTCCCTGTCCTGTCCTACTTATGAGTTTGAGCCTAATTGCTTTTGGATGAAAAGAGAAATTACTGACTTCATTCTTACTTTCCATTATGCTTGCGATTATTCACATTCTAGTTCTGGGTTTGAATCTCTATGATATGATGACTTAAAGCATCAAGTAATTCATCTGCATCTTTCATGTACTAAGAATACCATAAGTTAGCTGCACAGGGATCACCAGAGGTGGGACTGATTTTACCTGATTTCAGCTGTCTAACAGTTAACTGCCTTATCTCTCCAGTTCAGCTCTTTCCATCACACTGAGCCAGAAGAGATGGAAGCATCCAGGGAAAGATGGCCAGATCCATCTGAGACAGCTGAGCTGCCCTCCAAATGTGTTCATGTTGTCCCCTGGTGAAGAAGTGAGCCTGCATGTTGAGATACCAAATCCTGAAACTGATAACATAGGATGAGATAATTATCACATTAGTCTGCTTCAAAGCCTAATGATATAAATGAGGAAATTCCTGCTGAATGCCAGGGATCAGGCTCCACCCTGCAATAGGATTATTAACTAGGACATAGAGCTGTTCCTGGGTCTGTTCCAAAGCCCACTCGAGTCAACAATGTCTCACTAACCAATGGTAACAGGCTTTGGACTAGGCTTTGCTGGCATATCAACAGCATACTAGTGCAGTATCTTTTACATTAAACATGTCTGGATTTCTTCCAAGCTCAAGACACAGCGAATAAAATAACTTTACCCTTCAGAAAATGAACCCAAAGCCCCACAACCCGAGCAGGGTCTGGCTCTTGTTTTCTTTTCTCTCTTACCAAATAACCACCACCAGTGCTGTGGAATGGAATTTATTTGGAAGACAACTGCTCAAAATCAAATTAATTACTCCCATTCTCTTCACTTACAAACGCATACACTTAACAGTTACTCCAAGCAGTGTGGATTTCACTAAGCTAGAGAGCCACTGGCAAGTGAGGACTCTTTTCTGCTATATTGTTACATAGCAAATGTGATCTATTCCTTTAGCATCATTTCTTATTTTAATGCAGTATTATTTTTCCTAGGGAGATGTCTTTTTCTTTTCATTGAGAGGTAATGAAAACCACTGTGTTTAATGTGGTGTAGAGCTGTTTGATTTAAACAATAGACCCAGTTCTACATTCACTAAGTATTTATTGGGAAAATGATAGTGAGTTACAGAAGCCATACGTGAGCTGAAGATGAGCTGACTGATGTTCCTATTGGCTAAACTCAAGTGGACAATGTCGTTTTTGTTACACTGCTTTCCCAGTCCCCATGTTTATCTTACACATGGTCCCACATTCAGAAACAAATGGGCTTTCATAATAAAAGCAATTATGGGCTGTCAGCTGAGCTGCCATAGCAGGCTGCATGCATTCTCTTAGCACAATTGGGAAGCGGGCTGTGGTGCTTCAAAAGCATTTCTGGCAGTCAGACTTTCCTGGTGGCAAAGTGGGTGCCACAGCTCAGTGTACTAGTGGCTAGTGTCCCCTTTTTAACTGCATGCCATGGTTTGCTGGCCTCCTCCAAAGCAGCAATCTCCAGTAGGTAATCCAGTATCTCCCACTAATGTGTAGCATGACCTACCTACCAATGATTGCTGTCTCAGGAAGTGGCTGAGAGCGACTAAACTTGTTTTTAGGACCATGGGGAAAAGACTCTGGTGAGCATCACGCTTGTGTCCATTGACAGTCCTTAAAATACAGAAACCAAAGTAGCAGTATTTTAGAAGAAGAGGTATAGCATACATGTTGGCCTGCATCAAAAGGAGTGTGGTCAGCAGGTGATCCTCTCCTTCACCCCACCTGCAGTACTGCCTCCAGTTCTGGGGCACCCAACACAAGAGGGACATGGACATACTTGAATGGTCCAGAGGAAGCCATGAAGATGCTCATAGGGCTGAACCACCTCTGCTGTGGAGCTAGGCTGAGAGAGCTGGGCTTGTTCAGTCTGGAGAAGAGAAGGCTCCCTAGGAGACCTTGTAACAGTTTTCCAGTGCCAAATGGGGGCCTACAAGAAATCTGGAGAAGGGATTTTTACAAGGGCCTGTAGTGACAGGACAAGAGGGAATGGCTTAAAACTGACAGAGGGGAGGTTTAGATTAGATATTAGGCAGAAGCTCTTCCCTGTGAGGGTGCTTTGGCGCTGGCACAGGGTGCCCAGAGAAGCTGTGGCTGCCCTATCCCTGGCAATGTTCAAGGCCAGGTTGGACACAGGGGCTTGGAGCAACCTGCTCTATTGGAAGGTGTCCCTGCCCATGGCAGGGGTTGGAGCTGGATGATTTTTAAGGTCCCTTCCAATCCAAACCATTCTATAACTCAATGATTCTATGACTCTCAGCTTCCCAGCAGCCAATGAACCTGTCATGTACAGCAACATAAACCTGCCATGATCCTCCCATCACCAGGAACCAGGAGAGGTCAGTGCTGCAGGAGAGGCGACCATCAGGATTGGGTTTGTGCAGCACTACTCACTCCATACACCCTTCCTCACTGCATCCAGCAGCAAAATGTGCAAAGAAAACTGCCACCTCTCCCACACAGAGGGATGTGAGGGAATTTAATGGCTGTTACTGGCTGATCAAAGGCTCTCAGTGAGACTGACTCAGTGCTGAGTGAAGTCAATGCAAAGCCCTCCCATAGACTCCAGTGGGCTGTGGATGAGACGCTATATTCACAGGCTATTATTATTCTAATTGATTTATATGAATGCCATGTGTGCTAAAACAATACGAAAGAGCAGGGCATTCTGAAAGAAATAAATCTTAATTACATCTTTCCCAAGTAACATGTCACAAATTTCTGGCAATCTGAGAAACTGCTGGTCCAGATGGCCGCTCACTCCCTCTCCCTTGTGTCAGTCTCACTCCACACAATATTTGGGGTGCAACTAGAGGGGAATCACTGCATTAGTCACCATCCCGCTCCACAAATATATCTTTTTTTGCTTTACTTCCCTTTTCTCCCAGTGCTTTTTCCCCCCTCCCTGAATCACTGGAATAACTTAATCAAGACAGCAAAGAAGCCAGATGTTTCTGTTGTAAAGACAAGCTCAGTACCTGTAAGTCATGGAGGGGGCTTAATAAACGTGAAATGCCTATTCTTTAAAACGTTCCAGAGTTTTGTATTCACTTTTCATTTCGAAATGCACCAGACCTCATCAAAGATGTTGTTACTTTTCATCATCATAATGTTTCTATCAAAGCAGGAACTCATCAAATCTATTCAGTAACAAACCTACTAATCCTAACCTTTTCTTCCAAGACTTCTTTTTTTATCCATGTAATTTCATAGCATCAGGATGTCCTGCCACAGTTTAAGTAAGCAAGCAAGCCAAAAATTCCAAGGGATATAGCTTTTTCTAAGTATGCTTTACACCGGCTTGCCAGTTACAAAAAGATCAATTGATTTCTAGCCATTGAAAAATAAAACAAAATTAAAGGAAAAGAAACCAGAAACAACACATAATTCCAAAACCAGTCACCATCTTAGGGATCTGTAAGAACTTTGCCAGGCCAACATACTCATAGAATAGCAAAAACACATGGAACTTTAGTATAATAAAGATGAATAAATAGCAGCTTCACAACAGACACTGTTGAACGGTTTGAACCTTCCCCTGCATTGCTGGCCAGCCAGCAGATACTAAGAATATTTTGCTGTCTGCACTGCTTTGGACGTGTATTACCCAGCTAAGGAATCCAGTTGCTGCTTCCAAACCAAGTCGTGATTCCTAGGACAAACATCTGTATTTTTCATTGCAGGCACTGCAAGGTCTATCTCCAACCTTATCCCATATCCTTACATGCAGGATGAAAGTTAAGATGGAAAGACTTCAGAGCATTTAACTTCATACACCTGTGCATTACATGTGCATTAAAAAGGTAGTCCCATGCTGACTGCTGCCCAGAAGGACATCACCAGATTTGGTTTTCTGCCATTTAAAACAAAACTGACCCTATCCCACCACCCTCACCAAATTCCTGAACAAAAGCCTACATTCTCCCTGTAAATAAGATAGCCATAAGAGTTATCATTCAACCTACAGATACCAGTTCCACCACGCCACTCTTCAGGGAGACATCCTTAGTCCTCTAGGTTGGACTGATTCTCATGCACAGCCTAGCCTGGGTCAGTGTCCTCATCTACTGGATCTCCCTATAGGTCTACACACACCCAGTGTAGGACCAAGTCTTCAGCATTTCTCTGACAAAGCATTTGTATGACATAGCCTTCCTTTTCACCCTAACACTCTCCAATCTCATGTTTGAGTCCTGACGATGCCTTCTTTTCTGAACTTGACATACAGTTATTCTAGGCAAGCATCCCTCCTGACTGTTACAAATCCCATCATTTAGATGATCTCACACCTACCTCTATTTTGTTATTCTTTTCTTTTTGGTCACTGAACCCAAACTATTTGTCTTCATCCCCAGGATTCTTTAAGGACAACGTCTTTCTATAGGTTATCTCTCATTTGGTATCAAGGGGTTAACTTACATTTCCAGTTGATCCAGGATGCCTTCCTCACCTTTGGCTGTATGTTCAAAGTCACCCACTCAATCTCTCCTGTTTCAACAGCCTACACCTCATTGCCTTTGCTGACTCTGCCTTAAACTCTGTGTCCCTTAAATAAAACTGGTGAGAGGTCTGGCTGCCAGGACACCAAAAGCAGTGGCAAAGTCCACTTTCCTGACCTTTTTCTGCATGCACTCATCACCTCGAGGGATGCTTAGATAGAAGACATACACGGTGAGGATTGCCTTTCTCATTTACAAATACTTCAACACATTCCTGATGGGTGCTGCTGACTTATAAATCCGAATTCACAATTCTTCTTCTCTTCATCACACTTCTGTTGTCCAGTCAAAAAACAAGGTTGGCATCAGATGATTGAAGTAACTAATTACAAATTAATAAAGAATGAAAAGTGTGTGCTAACAGTTTACAAATTAACCTGCAGCATGGCCTGCAGTGCCATAATCTGCCCAGTGAATAGTTATGAGGAGAATTAATGTCATTACAATAAAGGATTTTTTGTAATAAATAATTTGACCATATTAAGACAAATTACATCTGGGCATTTATTACATCAAATACACTCATTTAGAAAGCAGACATCCAAAACCACTTCATAATTTGCAGCGTGGCAGAGAGGAGTTAGTGATTATCCATCCAAACAAAACAATTTCTTTTAGCAAAAAAGGGAATTTATTAGACAGGGGACTTTGGAGAGCTCTTGTGCATTGATAACACGTATTAGTTTCATCTTTCCTAAACACAGGAAGTCTCAAAAAAATCAGTGCTATGCAGTAAATTTTAGAGGATGAGATATCTCGCTTTTAGATACACATTCTGGGTATTCAAGGATTTGGTTTACTTAGACCGTCAACTCTAATGCTCGATTACGGACAAGACACGTTTGACAGGACCACTGTAAACTTCAATACATTCTTTAATTCTTTTTTGATGTACATGAAAAAATATGTATTTTTAAGCATATTACAATGATTTTAAGAGGAGGTGAAGAATAGAAGAAGAATGTTTGCCACCTCTCTATAACATTGTGTTTTCCAAAGGAAAAACACAAAACATGGGGCAAAAAGCAGCAAGGAAATACTACCAGAGAGTGATAAACACCTGTGTTTTAACTTTCTTGGCTATGAAGGGTGACTGAACACAGCGAGATAAAAGCAAGAGGGGACCAGCTGGAAAGAAACCCAACGAGAGTAGAATGGAATTGAATGAGATAGAATAGAACTAGCTTTTGTAGACATGATCTGAGAAACATGGCATGGGCAAGAAGATAAATACACAAAAAGGCTGCAAATTTTCTAAGCAGCAGAACTAGCAAAATTGTTCAAAGCATTGACATCCTGTGTGCTGTATTTTTAAAACCAGGCATTATCAGTTCTAAGAAACCAGAGTAAATAAAAATGTTTGTTTGATCCATTCCAGGAAATTTTAAACCCACTGTTTTGAGAAAACTCTGTTTGCAAGGAAGGAAAGAGACCATACAACAACTGTCCTATCAGCTAGGTAACCATTTTTCTGTATTCCCAGATTGCTATAGAATGTTAGGAGAAAATATATAGAATCATAGAAGAGTTAGGGTTGGAAAGGAGCTTAAGATCATCCAGTTCCAACCCCCGTGCCATGGGCAGGGACACCTCACACTAACAATGTCACCCAAGGCTCTGTCCTTGAACACTGCCAGGGATGGAGCATTCACAACTTCCTTGGACATCCCAAATTTTTGGATAGATCTAGGTGGTAACACGAAGGTGGGCTCCATCAGTGGGAATACACGCTTCGGATCCCAAGAGCATTCATATTACTAACCCAAACCTTCCCTGTAAATGTTAGCCAAGAGGTTGTCCTACCGTCATGGTGACTTTACTGAAACACCAAGTAAGATAAGACAGCACTCACAGGCAATTAGGTTGGGAACATTTCTCAGAGACCACACACTTCCCTTGTCAGGGCTTATTTTAGCTTGAATGGCAGCTAAACCATTACGATCTCTGCCCATAATTGCCTCAGCAATTCATGAACACAAATGAATAATAAGAACAAGGTACGTAGCAATTACAATCAGCATCTTGTGAGCTTGGTGACAGTATCCCAGATTTTAGAAATACTGGTGATGCTACTTCCTATTTAATGAATTTCTACAAGCATGGTAACCTCCCCTCCTCTTCTTTCAAGTATACACCATCCTTTAGACCTTTGTCTTGTGAAAGTCCAGGGGGGTTTCTTCCCTTCATCTTCATTAGGCCCTCAACTTGGCAAGGGAAAACATGCTGAGTACACACCAAAAAAGTGCACTTGGGAAGAATCCTGAGTTGTTTTCTTAAAAGAAGAAAACTCTGCAGAGCACAGGACAGGAAATAACGTGCTCATGGGTGGTTTCCTCCTCCAAAGTAGCTTATATGCTGCAGCTGAGACAACAGAGGCACTGGAGTTTCCCCAGATCCCTCAAATATGGTTTCACAGCACTGACAGAGCTGAAGCTGGAGGTAAAGATGTTTTTTCAAGGTGTGTCCACTGAAAGCTGAAGAATTCAGGGCTCTTCCTCATAAGCCAGAGCCGGTTTTCTCCATGGGATGTGCTACTGCTTGCTCTCAGCTTTGAGAAGCGGTATGTCTGCTTTCAGTAGGCTATTTGACGTATTTTCATTCTCTGTGGTTTCCTCACAGAAACCAGACACAAAGCCAGTGATGGATAGCCCCATACTAGAAGGCTATTTCAGCAGCCTACACAGTGATGCCGTACAGAGAGGAGGACACTTGGCCCATGAAGTCAAACACAGCGCTGAAGATTGATCTCTTCTGGAACTCCTGTCTGATGCACTGACCATTAAGTTATGCAAACATGTTAATTCGCAACACAGAATAAAGAAGCTGCCACCTAACTCTCCAGGAATGTTTAATTTGGGGCCCAGCAGGGAAAAGACTTTCTGTTAACATGAACATTTTGTTAGTTTTAGCAACAGGGAATGTAAACTACAATGGAAAAAGTAATGAATGACTATTGAGAAGGAAGCTCACAGCTAAAATCTGTGTCCCCCAATACATCAAAATGTGTCTGAAGGGTTTGCCACGCAGGCACACAGACATTAAGAACTATTTTATTCTTCTGCAAAGATCTGAAGTGTGCCAGGAGGATTATTTGTGGTCTGCTGTGCTCTATGCCCCAAAGTAAGCAGAAGCTCTCTCTGAACAGGAATTTGGCACCTAAGTATCTTGGTTAGATGGGGGTCCCTGCTCACAACCCACTATGGTGTTGTACCTATTGGCAGGTAGTCCAGAAGCCAGGTAGAAAATAATACCTGCTCAGAAGAGCTGATAATTTAAAGAGTGGATGAAAGGAAGCGTTTGCACTTCCTTGGGGCTGCACTCAGATTGCTAAAGGTGGGCCAAGATGATGCAGGAATTCCCAAAGGTCATATGGAGAGTCTGTGGAAGACCTTGGAAATACTTCTGAGATGGTGGTCGATGAGAAAATGAACATGAGCCAACTGCAGTGTGCACTTGCAGCCCAGAAAGCAACCATATCCTGGGCTGCATCAAAAGGAGCGTGACCAGCAGGTCAAAGGAGGTGATCCTGTCCCTCTACTCTGCTCTGCTCTCGTGAGACCTCACCTGGAGTATTGTGTGCAGTTCTGGTGTCCTCAACATAAAAAGGACATGGAGCTGTTGGAACAAGTCCAGAGGAGGCCACGAGGATGATCAGGGGACTGGAGCATCTCCCATACGAAGACAGGATGAGAGAGGTGGGGCTGTTCAGCCTGGGGATGAGAAGGCTGCGTGGAGACCTCATAGCAGCCTTCTAGTATCTGAAGGGGGCCTATAGGGATGCTGGGGAGGGACTCTTCATTAGGGACTGTAGTGACAGGACAAGGGGTAACGGGTTCAAACAGTGGAGGTTTAAATCGGATATAAGGAAGAAATTCTTTCCTGTTAGGGTGGTGAGGCACTGGAATGGGTTGCCCAGGGAGGTTGTGAGTGCTCCATCCCTGGCAGTGTTCAAGGCCAGGTTGGACAAAGACTTGTGTGGCATGGTTTAGTGTGAGGTGTCCCTGCTTCTGGCAGGGGGGTTGGAACTGGATGATCTTAAGGTCCTTTTCAACTCTAACCCTTTTTCCTTACATTCCTTCCTTTCTCTGGCTCAATGACTGAAGCACTTGCCACTTACAAAGTTCTTATCCCTAAAACCAGTGGCTGTGTTGTATGATCACAACTCTTAACCCTGGCATCTAATTTGAGCCTCCAGGAGGAACATCAACAGAGGGAACACAGAGACAGGAGGGATGCTAAGTCCACACAGCAGAGCTACCAGGACATCCATCACACCTTTAGCTTTCAGTGAGGACAACCCACTGCCCACCACGTGCTTCCCAAATCACATGCAACAAACTCTGCAGTCACAATGATTTGCCAGTGTGCCTCCAGTGCCCCCAACATCCTTTCACTTCCCAGAATCAAATGGCAACAAAGAGTTCATCCATCCCACTCTCTGGATTTGCACCCTGTTGTGGGGGCCAAGTGCTGATCCCTGCCCAGGCTGGACTCAGTCCCATTCTTAGGTCTCTTTGCCCCCCCCCTCAGAAGCACACTGCCAGCACAGCCCTCAGCATTCCCCTTACACAAAGCAGCTGAGGTGAGAGGGGCTTTCCTTTCTCTCTTCCAAAATTGCCAAGTGCTTTCTGTTAGATCAAAGGAGAAGCAAATTAGTCAATCACATTGCTAATGCAGCAGTAGCACGTCAGCTTCCCAGCACAGCCGTGTGCACGCTGCCAGCTAACCGCAGGTGTAACCTACTTCTACAAGCGGAGCTATCCATCATCCCTGACATAAACCACTGAGCTGGGATAAAAAGGCCCCTCTACCTAGCTCAAGAGTTTCTAGAGCAACCTGTTGTGACTGATTCAGGCTGGATGTGAGGAAAAAATTCTTTACAATGAGGCTGGTGAGACGCTGGCACAGACTGCCCATGGAGGTGGTGGATGCGCCATCCCTGGAGACATTCAAGGCCAGGCTGGATGTGGTTCTGGGCAACCCGATCTGGTTGAACATGTCCCTGCTCATTACAAAGGGGGGGGGAACTAGATGACCTTTGAAGGGTCTTTCCAACCCAAACTATCCTATGATTCTATGATTTAGATGTGATGCTGAACAACACATTTGTTGGCTCCGTCCTGACTGGGCCATGGAGAGGAAGGTGGAGCACACAGCAGTCACCAGTGGGTGCCCAGCATAGTTCAGATACCCCATGGTGCAGCAACACGGGCAGAAAGAATGGCAATCCAACTCCTCGATGTTATCACATATACACTACGAACAGGGCTTGGCATCCTTGCCCCCTTTCCCATATTATCTGCATTTCTGGCTTTATTAGGAGTGATGACAACCATGCTGTCATGTGGGGCAGTTGCTCACGGCAGCAGTGCAGCAGATGAGTCCTGGCACTGGCACTGCTGCTCAAGCCCCATGATCATGTATCATGCAGGGTGTGAATTCCACATGCCTGTGTATACCTCTCCAGCCAAAAATACCCTCCTCCCTCTCCTGTTGTCTCCTCCTAAAGCTTGATGAGTTGGTTTTGGTCAAAATCATTTTGTTATTTCTCTTCCCTGCATGCGAACACAGAAATGAAGTGATGTGAAGGGGCAGGAAATTCTTCTGGTTTACGTCTTCAGTGTTTGGCTGGATGTGCAAAGTGGGTGAGAAGGAAGTTAATCACAGTGGTTTTGAGGTTTTGAGACTATGGGGAACAGACTAAACTGCTTCCTAACCCTGATTTACATTAGGAGTTGAATCTAATGGTACAAATCTCTGTAGCGATGAACCTCTTTTGCAGCTACACCAACAATCAATTTGGCATCTCCTTTCTTCAGCTGCTTTTGTAGCAAAGACAGTAACAAAACAGACATCTTTTTTTAATAAACAGATCCAACTCCTTGTTATTACACAATAACCAGCCCCAGGATGTTATCAAAACAGTACAACACGTGTTGCTAGCAGCAGGAACACCATCTCCAGCCCTGCGCTTCAGCACTGACAAAAACCCTTCTTCGGAGGTAGCAAAGAGCATGAAACCACTTCTGATCAGCATCACTGTCCCCAGCTCACATCTGCATGCCTAAAAATAAGCATGTGGCAGCCTGACATGTAATTCTATCTCACTGGCACCCAGCACTGTTCTCACAGGGTGGAGGCAGGAGGCCAAGGCGACAGGATCTGCTACCAGTCCATCCTCCTGCAGCTTCCTAGCAGTGGGATGAGCTTCCTAGCTCCTTTTTCGCTACACAAAGATGAGCAGCAATTCCTAGCTCTCTGCTTGCACTCAGCATGAGTTAAAACAACTCTTTCTCATCTTCACTCACTGCTGGAAGAGCAGCACCGGCTGTGCTGAGGCCAAGCAAGCCCCCGGAATTGCCCTCTGGTGAGGATGTGCCCCTGCTCGTCTTGAACCTCATGCCTTTCTGGGCACTTAAAGATCAGCTCACAGTGCCTAAAACAGGTATGCAAGAAGCAGAATCCCCTGTGTGCCCCCGTTCTTTCACAAGCCAGTGCTGCTGATGGATGCTCAGGTGGTTGCTTTCTGCAGAGCACAGCTCAGGTGGCAGAGTTCATGTCTTGAGAGCAGAGCAGCATAAAAAATGAGAAGTCTCCTACAAACAGGTCTCTGCTGTGTGACACCAATTGCTCTCGTCCAAGAATTACTGTGAGTGGAGTTTGGTTCAAGCTTAATGAATTATGTTCATTTTCCAGCACATTGTTTTGGCTGATAAATCACAGCTTCATGCACCATTAGCATGTAACGATTGGAATATTTAATCAAAGGCCAGCCTTTTGTATCGTTCACCTTTGAGAAACCAGATTTGCTCGCTGGAACAGTTTTGAACCATTACACACACTTATCAGCAAAAAAACATCTTTGTTTTATGTCAAGTGAAGCAATATTTAAAGCCATTACAGCCAAGCAAGGTTTGGGAAAAAATGAGAGGCTCACTTAGCTTGACAAATGCAAAAGGATTTGTGATGTTATTTGAAAGGACTGCAGGAAACTCAAAGAAAAATAAGAACACACAACTGCGCATTTACAATCGATTGTTATAAATGCTCATTTGTTTGGGGCTTGGATGTCTGAGTAGAATCAAGACCCTTTTGTTCTAGACAGTGTTAGACATTGTGTTGTGTTGAGAAGGGGTTTGTTTGCCTGTTTGTTTTGCTCAGCAGATGCCTCTCTGATACCAGCCACCTCATCTGAGTGATCAGGGTGGATCAGATGTGGATGGGTTCACCCACTCTGTACCATCGTCCTTCGGCATGGACCCTAAACTCAGCCTTGCCCAAGATCAGCAGTGGACAGAGAGCATCTTCTCATGCCCTTTTAACTCACGCTGCAGGCAGCCATGAAGCAGCTGGCAAGAAGGCTCTCTGCACTTGAAGATACTTTCCTCTTGTATCTACTGACACTTGAAAAAGGGGAGGAAAAACCCTTGTTTATTTCTGCCTCATGCTCTTGTAACCCAGAGGAAAAACTGATTGGAAATGGTTTGCCCACAACAGTATAGAGCTATCAAAGGCTAAAAATTAAGAACACCTCCTACAGAAGGGTGAATCAAAGGTATGTAAAGCTGAATACAAATCTGAACTTAAACAGGGTTTCATAACTCCCTCCTGAGTACAATTTGTGCTCCTGGATAGGAATGAAGTCTCATATTTCCAGAGAACTGGGTGCTTTTGCTTGCTTCTTGAAATGCTTGGTTGAACAGCAGTGCAGAGCTGTAAAAATTGGTTTATTTTAATGTGCTTTATGGGTCTGATTGTTAACAGAAAAGGCCTGAGGGCTGTGTGAGTCTGTGCGTGTGCACTTCTGCACTAAACTTTTATGTGTGTGCTCTCCCACACTGTGTAAATGGTATATGTGACCACATGAACCACTTGTGCCCTAAGCAAGCTTCTGTTCAGGCGCAACAATAGCTGCCCCAGTGTCAAGTGTGGTGGCCACTGAAGAATCCAGAAGGATCTCTGCCTTCTGAAACCCAGACACTAGCGATCTAGAAGCAATGGAGAGATTGTACACATGCAGAACATTGGGCAATGAAAGGGTAAATGCTTCTACCTGTCATTCCTCTTGTTAGTCCTATTTTCCTTGTTCTTGTCTTCTCCCAGCCCCTTCTCTCCAATTTTTCCTGCCGTTAAACCAATGTTGAGAACCCCAGATGTGAACTCTCAAACTTTGGGGTTTACAGATCTATGCACATATCCAGTCTGGATACAATTAAGTCAGATCTTCTGCTGTGAGTCAAAATAAGAAAGCCAGGACTCAGCTTTTTGACAACAGCAGTGCTGTTAATCTGCCCTTGGACCTGATTTGCCTGCTTCAGTCCACTCTGCTTATGAACATTTGCCTTCCAAGACAGATGCAAAGAGCCTTCTTCCCAAATGAAGAAAAGGAGATGAAGTCCACTTGAAACAGCAGAAATCACAATACCCGACCGTACACCTTCAGCCAACCGCAGCATGTTGCAACTTGCAAACATGTCACTAAGGGCCTGTCATTCCCACTGGGTCTGCATAGGTCTCCAAACTACAATATGTGGCTCCAGAGACATCAACAGAATAGTCAAAAGCTAGCATCCATCTCATGCTTTCTTGATACTTCTCATCAACATTACTATGCTCAGCACAATAAATAGATTTGTTTGGAATGAATGGTGCTTGGCACACAGAGGAGATATAAAAACACAATTAACTTCATTTTTCCATGGTGACCATTCTCCAGCTCACCCAAGTTGAGTTTTCCTGAAAGCTAAGTACTTTCTACCATAAGTGTTCTGGTTGGACTAGAAGATGGCAATGTCTTTCTTATTCAAAGAAAAAAGGAATGGAATTAGTTCACTAAGTGCTTCCAGTTCCTAAAGGGCAGGCATGATGATACTCTTTGCAGAACTTGGCACAGCCTCCTTATACTTTCCCTGGAAAAATCTGGTTTTGAACCACTGCAGCAAGGCTTGACCAGAACCCAGAAGCCACCTACAGACAAGAGACCTCTGGCTTGTTCTCCATACTCCAAGAGCTGTAGAAATCCACAAACATCCACGTCCCACATCTTCAGAGTTGCTGATCAGAGTCTAGTAGATGTTCTCTAGATTGCCTTCCCTGTCCTCCTGAGGGGCCAAACAGCATCTATGCCTGTCTGATCAGTTAGTACTTTCTTCCAAATGCCTTATCAAGGATACCACAGGCAGAAGCTAGATAGGAAGCAAATGATGGCACAGCCTCACATGTAAGATATAAAACGTGATAGCCAACATGAAGTTCACATTTTACTGAATCTGACAATTTCTCCCGTTACTGGTTTTGACAACAGTTTTCTTGGGAAGGTTCCTCAGGGCCAGGACAAAGGTTTTCCTCACAGTCAGAGGTGGGGCAGCCCTTTCGTCAGCATAACCAAGGAATCAGAGTTCAAATCTGCCTGTCTTGACGGAGGTATCAAAAAAGCCCTGCAAGTGTGCTCTTGTCTGAACTTGTGCAGGATGGACAGGTCTCTCCTTCCAACTCATCAGAAACTTCATCCTGAGCTAAAGCTGTTTTCTTAGCAGGACCAATATACTTCTCCCAAAAGCTTCCATGTCAAAGAATGAGAGTTTTCGACATCAATGAAACCATTTTTTAGCAAGATCCTTCCCATCTCTCTGACACGCATTTCACTCTCACATTGCTATGCAAAAAGCAAATGAGGTTTGTGTCCCATTGTGCGGGTGGACTGCAGAGCTCGGGCAGATTGCTCTGTGACCTGCTTGGTGGCAATGGCAAAGAATTCCTGTCCTGACTGCACATCACTCACTCCAAGTCCTTAGATGTACTCAGGCTCAAGGGAACTTCAGCCTGAAATGCCTAACCACAGACCTGGAAATGATTTTAAATACGTTATAACAAATGTTGTTAATCACACCCACTCTCTTATAATTTGGCCTGTAAAACAAGAATAGAGAGTGAAGAAGACTTCCTGCTTCCCATATACTGGCAGCAAATGCATTTCCTGTGTTACAGAGCTATACATTTCACTAGGAAGGGATGCTCTCTAGTGGTTAGAGTATGAGATGGGAAAAGGAGACCTTAAGAATCTCACTTCCTGTCTCTCCTATATGTATGCTGTATATGAGGAGGCAACTCATCCCATCTTACTGTGCCCTGGTTTCCCTACACGTCTGGCTCACAGAAATTCCTCTTCTGTATGGAGGAGGCTTAAATGATGTTTGCAAGTGTTTGGAGTGGAGGTTTCAGGCTAAAGTTGAGCACTATTACTGAGTTGCATCAGGTCAGAATGAAGATGGGAAAAAGTGAAAGCTGGTACAAAGAAAGAAAGAAGGGTCTGAAATGCTCCTGTCAGCTCTTCCCCTGCTTGTCATGGAAACTGTTCTTTAAGTTGATTACTCCTTATCTTTACCTAAGGCATCACAGATTTTTATATAATTAAAATTTCCTTGACAATTGCCCAGGATTTACAATGTAAAATGTTTCAATTTTTCTTATATTATGTCTTGGCATCAAAGAATCTGCACTCGTTTCCTAAGTATGGGATAAAGATGATTTCTAGTGGGAGACAAATGAATCAAGACCTTGACACCCCTGTTTTTTTCTTTCTCTTTTTCTTTTCCTTTCCTTTTTTTTAATACATCTGGTTATTATTGAACAGAGGCTTTCATGTTTTAATGATAAATTGTCTTCTCCCGCTGTAACAATGTCCCCAGACGGCTTGTCTTGGCTGAAATGTCTTCTAAGAGCATCTGCTTTTGATCTATAGGGGTTTTAAATCTTTGGATCTAATCTCTAGCCTGACTGACTTGAAAGCTGATTTCCACAAAAGCAGAGTGCGAAACTTGTAGAAACCCTTTAGTGGAATCACTTGAAATTGTTTAAAAGACTGCATTGACAATACTCAGTATGTCCTTGGGACTGTTTTTCTGCATATTTGCATATATACATGATATATAAGAAAGTATAAGAAAGAGACATAAGAAAGGAATTTCTTTTAACAAATGCTTCAGTGGTATTTCCATGTAATCTGCATATGTTATGGCTTAATACGCTAATAGAGAAGGACTGGAAGCTTTCCAGAGCACAGTATTTATGCCATGTATATCAATTAAGATAATTGCCAATTATATTGATATGTCAATTAAAGTCAAGTGACTTTTAAAAGAGTTATGCCTGCTATTAATTTAGTTACATGCCTATACTGTAAGTGTATTTTTAAGGGCTGATCTCCAATTTCTCAGTATCGTTCACATCCAGCACATAAGCACCCTGTTCATTTTCCTCTTTCTGATCTGCTTTAGGCTGCAGCTCTATAAAGACAGAGAAAACGACAAGAAGACAAGACAGAGAGCAGAGCTCTTTCCCTTGGTGGCATGGTGCTGGCACAATGTCTGCCTTCATTTGAAGCACGCTCAGTAGACTTTGATTTAACCCCAGCACAAATGAAAATCAGAGCTGGCTAGTATATGCATGAGATTTCTGTGGCTAAGTAGAAACCACTGTGGTCAAACAAAACAGGACCTCATAATACTGCAATATATACATTTATTTGTGTGTGTTTGCGCATGTGTGTGATGAATATCCTCCAAGAGTTCATTTGTCTATCAAACTCTACACAGTATATTGCAGTGCATTAACAACAGTGACAGACAGACCCTAAAGGGCTGAGAATTTAGGTTTTCCTGGGATTAAACTGAACTTTGGACAAATTCAGGATAGTTTGAGCAGAAAAGCCCTTCTGTACGAACCTTCTGGTTCGAATATAATGGAAGCCAGACCCCAATCTCCCCAGCTTGAGGTTTGCAAAACCAAATCATAACAGCTGATGAGGTTTTGCTAAACCAAAGCATCCCGTTTCCTCAGCGTAAAGATGAGATAAAAGGGGAATCTATTCAACCTTTTACTCCTCGCACCTTAGCAGCAGTGCTGAAATAACAACCAAATGAAGATATATCCCCATTACCTTTCATTTACAGCCTGCATTTCCAAAGCACTTGCCAGTGAGCTTTGAAAGCCTCAGAATGCAGCCTCTCCCAAGCCATCCATAGATTTCCCCATAGTTTATGGCTCAAAATGAATTTTCAGAGGCTCCACCAAAACTTCTAACTATTTCTGTGGCTGACTGGGCCAGAGACATGATGGAAACAACCATTTCATAACCTTTCAGAACTGCTGCTTCTATCCAAACCCAAACTCCAAAGCAGGGATGGGATGTGAGAAGCAATCAAAAACAACACTGGAGAAACATGAATCCATCCTAGTAGGAAGGCTCAGCTTAGCTTTGGGTTTGGTCCCAGGCATGAGGAAATACTCAGGGAAAGTAGAGGTATTTCCTTAGATTCATTTGCCCATTTCTCATTAACAAAGCATTTTGATACTCTGCACTGCAATACCTTGCCATGGTTCCCGACTCTTTGAATGGAAATCAAGTGAATTATTTGTAGGATGCTATAAATCTGGACTGAAAGAACAAATATCTGGGATGGAAATAGGCAGGAAGCCTCAGACTGAGCCAAGAGGTTCACTTACTCTAGGAAATGAGCACTGTGGAACACAGATTTTTTTCTCATTCCTGCAAGATGACCACCAAGTGATAAGATTCTCCCTGGACTTCCGTGTTAACTGAAGCATCATGCATTAAGTGAGTATTTTATGGGGAACTTACCAAACTGAACCATTATCCACAAGTTCTTCTGTTGCCGCAATTGTGGTTACTTTGACCCAAAGAGATGCCATGCATGAGCTAACTGAGGAGCCAAGAGCTCAACTGAACATCCCCTCCCCAGACACACTTTCTCCCATCTCTATGAGAGCTGTTACTAAAGGGTTTGGTTTGTGGGGTGATGAAGGAACCACGATGAAGTAATTCCAGCCTCCAAGCAAAAAAGACAATACAACCCAGTTTTCCCAAGCCAGTTTCTGGCAGAGACATTAGGAACTGTTACTGCCAACCAGAATCAAAGGGGAGATTTGACTGCACATGACCCCAAACTTCCTCTAAATTCAAATTTGAGCTACTGAGTTGTCAGTTTCATTGCTTTGCTGTGGATGCCGCTACTTTTATCTGATTGTAAATCTCCCTGTCACTTAGGGTACCATGTAGAACATTTCTGATGGCGCATGCAGAGTGTTTGTTCTTAAATACTACTGCAGAGAAGAGGCCCAAGCATCTAAGGTTACCCCAGTGACAGTGTACACAGAGATAAAGAACAAGCAGACAGGATGCAAGGGGGCTCCCAGGGACAGCAGAGGATGAGACCTTTGGTGCTCCCCTGGACAAAACCATTGCAAGGAGATGGCAGTGGCATCAGGGAGGAAGAGCCCAGTCCCTGCCTTACTCTGCCACATGAGTTTAGGACCATCTCTGCCCCTTCTACCATATGGATAGGTCAAGCAAAGTGGGCATCCACAGCCATGAAGCACAAGAGGTCTTTGTGGAGAGTCAGCATGGGGCACCCATTGCTTCAGCAAGGAGTGTAAAGCCAAACAGCTGGCCACAGCTGGCAGCACGCTTATCCCCTTCGTGCTGCGGTTATCACTGCAGATTTGCTAACTCTCCTGTTGAGTGCAGTTGCGCATTAGAACTGCTAATACGCAGTGATTTTGCCTTAAGCTTGAAAGCACCAGAGGTTAAACAGATTTTGATATAAGAGCCTACAAGGAACACTCTATTTAAAAAGCCTATGCATCACTGGCTACAACTGAAAGGATGATGAGTGGTAGGAGGAGATGAAAGGTGGTTCAGACATGGGTATGATGACAACAGTAAAGCGAAATTAAATACACTGCAGGGAAATAGAAGTCATAATCATCTTGGGTTTGCAGCTCATGAACAGTGAAAAGCTTATGTGATGAAACAGCAGGTAGAAGTGCCTTTAGACTCAAGTTTTAAGGCCCCAAGAGTTTAAACTTGACATTCAAACCTTTTAAAGTTTTATGAGGGCATCCAATAATTCCTCCTGCTCAGCCCTCACACACCCTCCCCCCTGCCTGATGTGCCGGTTGTTTGATTTACACACCTTCCTGAACACACAATGAATTCCAGGGAAAGCATGCAGAAACCATTGTAGGTCTGTAATTAAATAGCCTTCATGAAGTTTAACCTCTCCAATAACGAATGTCCAGATGCAATTCAAAAGGCCACTACACCTTTGGCTGGTGAAAACTGATGCAGCCTCACCAAAGACTACAGATTCCAGGACAGATTTTATCCAGACAAGTACAGTCCCAAACCAGGCTGTCTGCTGGATGCAGGCAGGAAAATCTTGCTAATCCACATAGAGCTAATTTATACGCTGAGCATCCTCCCATGAAAATTATTAGCGCACAACAAACTCTCTCCTAGAAAAGACTTAGCAGAGAACTACAGCTATGTGTCTTCCACTGCTGCCTTTCACTAGCTCCCCTGCTGTGCAAGGAAGTGATCCTGCCCCTCTACTCTGCTCTCGTGAGACCTCACCTGGAGCATTGTGTGCA
>NDXB01007502.1:36718-47896 GCA_002631895.1 Agapornis roseicollis | reverse complement strand
GTGAGGTGTCCCTGCCTATGGCAGGGGGGTTGGAACTGGATGATCTTAAGGTCCTTCCCAACCTGAACTATTCTAGGATTCTATTCTATGATTCTATGAACACCTGAAGAACCAAGAGTGCATCTTCCTGCCCCACACTGGCAGGACTGATGGAGGTATAGTGGGCTAAACCATACCCTGCCCTGCATGAATACACACACCAGGTGGCTTTTGAAAACACACCACCATGGCAACACATGCAAAGATTCTGGAGTCAAGCATCTGGAACCAGTGTGAGCCACATAACTGAGTGTAAGAAAAGTCAAAACCCCCAGAGCTGCACCGCAAGCTGTGCCCTTCCAATACACAGCACTCACAAAGCTGTTCAGAAGAGCTGGACAGGAGCCCATCAGGCCCAGGGCCTGCTGCTCAGGATGTGTGCCACATTCCCCTCCCTCAGGGTACCACACACATCCCGACACTACTTAAGAGAACAGCCCAATGCAAACATCTGAGTAACAGCTTCTCCCCCCACTCAAGGACTGCAGATACTCTGCAACAGAGAGAAACCAGAGAAGCTTCTTAATAAAGCAAATGCCCAGATGAAAATTGCTAAGTAGCTCCAATGAGCTTTTCTTTCCCTGGGGATGACCAACATGTACTCATTAACTTCACACACACAGTTCAAAGGAAGCTGTTATTAAGGAGCCATTTCTTCCCGGCTCTCTGCAGATAATGTATCCACATTGCATCTGTATCATTAGCTGAGTAGTAAATCTTGTTTTCTTTATGTAATTGTTTAGCTGCTGAAGTAGCAAAGTAATTGCTCTCCAAAGGGCACAACATACTATTTTTCCAGGGATAACTTATCAGTCCTTAGCCATGTATCTGTACCCCAAGACAGTGGTATATATCTGCAGTGCAACCACATACAGGAACCTCTTACTCCCACCTATGCTTTACCCTGGCTCTGCCTCCACCTATCCTATGGAACATACCACAGGCACTTACAGGGCAAGGAAATCCGGTCTTTCAGAGGAGTCTTTGGGAGAATCACCACCAAGGAATAGACCTGTTGAGACAAAGAGTAACTGTTCCACTGCTGCTTGGCAGCTGAGCTCAGCAAGCCTTGCAGGGATGGTGTGTGGTGTCACACACGCTGTGGATGCCTAAGGACAGAGGCACACACCCCTAATACTAAACCCAGTGCAGATACAAAGGCCCCAGACCTCACCCCCATCAGCACATAAAGGCTGGTCCCTGAGAAACAAGGAGGGAAGAACATTGCTTCCATTGGAATTCACCTGCCACAGCGTATCCCACTCCCACCATACCTTTTCTGCTTCAGCTTCCCTGCCGTGCGGGTAGCATCAATGCTGCCCTGTATCCGCAGGGCTAAGGCTGCCTTATACACAAATCATCCTCCCTGCCCTGTACAGAACATACAAGGAAGCTATCAAAGTGCTTAACTCATGCCCATACTTACCAGAAAGAAGAAGCAGGAGCTGGCGAGCCAGAAGTGTCTCCCTCCATGGCCATAGATGTTGAAGTCCTCTGCTGAGAGGTGGGCATCAGGATACAGGATTTCCAGGGTGCCCTAAGAGAGAAGTGGCATCAACATGATCCTGCTGCAGGCAGCACCCTCACCACAGCGGGTGTCTGAACAAGGGAGAAGCTCAGACAAGAGCTGTCCCTGCCCCCAAGACCCAGCTATTGCCCTGCTTACAGCAAGTCAAGCCCATACTGGAAGAGAGGAAGAAACTGAAGACAAGAAGTGAGGGGAGGAAAAACATGGCAGGAACCTGCATCTGTATGAAAGCAACGTCAATGACATTCCAGAACAGAGACCGAATGAAGGAATAAGGATGCAAGCAGCTGTCTGACACAGAGTTCCATTTCCATCTCTAAAGTAGACCCTTTCTACTGAAGCATCCAGAATCTAAAAGCCCACACATAAAAGTCTCATTCACTTCAATTGCTTAAAGAATGGTATGAACAGAAGCTACCACACAGACAGTGGAGAGGGAAAAGTGCTTGTAAACACCCAGATATGGCTCCAGCACTTGATATTTCTGAGGCTGCTCAGCTTTGATCAGCTCAGTGCCTCAGTAAGCAGGAGCCTGGTCACAGAACAAAGATCTCTGTGTCATCCTAGTGCTGCCTGAAGCACAGAGGCACAGGCCTTGACCACTTAACCACCGAGGAGGAGAATAACCCCAGACACACACCGCATTGTTCAGAGATGGAGACGCAGCTGATGAAGGGAGCTCACAAGCCAGCTGCCAGTCTGAAGGGCAGCAAGAGCTCTCAGCTCTCAAATGACAGGAGACAAAAGGCTCATTGCACTGCCCTTGCCTAGCAAGCACCTCAGGTCTCTCCATCTCCTTATCCTGGCACTTGAGGCTGGAGTCAGAACTTGTGGCTCAGGTGTGAAAGCCTCTCACTCCCCTTTCAAGATTCACTATATCCATCTAAACTTCCATCTCAGTTCTTCACCTTGGCTGAGCCATTCATGCCATAAAGGAGATAGAGGCTGGTGTTCACTCTCTGGGATCCTCACACACTGTCAAAGCATCCAATCTTCCCACAAAACCCCATATTAAGATCCAAGCTGCCACTTTACAGATACGAGTCCTGCAGGCAAGTGCTTAACCCCAAGCAAAACCTAACTCTTCTGCTCCCATGTACCCACCTGGGTGACAGAATAAGCCAGGGATAGCACTGTAGTGATTGCCAGAACACGTTTCACACTGGACTTGCTCTCCAGGTGACCTGGAATTAAGCAATACAGGAGTGACTCAGGATGTGATTCCAGCCCTGCTCAAAATCAGTCCTCTCCAAAAGCAATAGAGGAAAACATTTGTATTGCCAGAAGCCTTCAAGGACAGGTTAAAGCTCACTTAACCACTTGGACCACCAAAGGAACCTCCTTAAATGAAACGGGGTTGAAGCAAAGATCAGACTGTTGATCTCTGCACAAGCCTTCTTCCCCTACGCTGTCATCACATGCATACAGAACAAGCAAAGCACAAGCCCTGAAAGCACACAAGCCAATGCAACCAGGCTTTCAACCATTTATAACAAACTCATTGGTGCGTCCTGTGTCTTTATCCTAGACCTTCTTCCCTTTATAGGATCAGCACCCCCCAAACTCACAGATGCAGGCAGAAAGGGAACAGGAAACATTCAAAGCACTCAAAATCCACCAGGCACTTACCAAAGGCAAGACCTAGAATCACCACACTCAGTTCAATCGCCAGAAGGAAGAACCTTGTGATCTCCCACAGGATCTGAGGGGTAACAGAAACCAGACAAGCATGATTAGACAGACCCAGGGTTGGAAGTGAGCACAGCAAAACTGCACTCCCTGCTCCAGGCTCAGAATGGAGCCAACAGCATGCCTGCCGAGAGAGGAAGTGGCCATGGTTTGCCACACTTGAGGATCTGTCACTTGTTGTGCATGTGTCCTGGCTGCTCTGCTCCCAAGGAGCACAAACCCAGGAGCACCTCAGATGTGTAACAGTGAACATGGCTGATTCTTACAGCAGCAGACTGCAGAAATGCCTGAAGGAACTCAGTATTCCACACTCCTCCAAAGCTTCTGGCCCCCACATTGAAGCACATTCAACTCTAAAGCCCTCCCACTTCCACCTTGTCCTTTCCATTCCTAGGTTTCATTTGGTAAGGTAAGAAACAAGCAGGTGAGGCAGCTTTCCAGGCAGTCATGCAATAAATCACTGCCAAGCCTAGAACAAGAACCCAGATTCTGGCTTATTAATGCTTTGCCCATAAACACTGAATGGCAGCTCTTGAAGACATATAATAGTTTAAGAGGTATTTAAGAGGTATCCTAATGCCAGTAAATGCACAGTGTGTGTATATGTATAAGAGAGAAAACCAACCAAACATAATAGGCATGACAGAACATGCACTTACAGGAAAACCTGACTGAGTCTGTGTCTTAGTGCACAACTCGCAGCACAGTGCAATCAGCAGCAGCACCAGAGCTGCAGGAAAGCACCTTCCCACCTCTCCTCCATTATTCAAGTCCTGCATCTCCATCCCCTCAACAGAGGTGAAGGCAAATGCTGTCAACATCCAGCTGCTCACACCAAGCAGTGTATTACAGTGCTCTGTCAGGTAACAGGAAAGGGAAAAGCAGAACCACCACACTGATCCCTGAGAATAAAGCCAAGAAACCTGGACTCTGTGGCTCTTCTTCCCCTAACAGCTCAGGAGCCATGGAGCTCTCTGGTTTAGGTAATATTCTGCTATAAGTGAGTACAGAGGAACAGCACGTACAAGGCTATTTCCTGTTTGCTGAAGGTTCACCCTGTGCTCAGTGCTACAAGGACATTCAGACATCAGCTTCAAAAGGGAATTTGGGTTTATTTGCTTTCAATACAAAAGAATTCAATCTTTTCCATAGAGCCACTCAAACACTGGAGTAACAAAGGGCAGGTCTTTGCTCTTGCAAAGCAGAGTCATTCCAGCCCTTCAATAGGAAAGTTTTGCTGCCATTATTTGTGTACCTATTTTAAGAAGCTCATTGTTTTACAGCCCTGGATGTTGTGATCATTTAGATACAGCTACCGCAACAGGATTCCATGGTACACATAGCTGAGTACTGCAAAACCACACATCCCTCTTGCATGCACATAAAGGGAAGCTGTAACAGATTGCTGTGCTCAGAACTGCACTAAGCACAGCCTCTAAAATCAGTGTTGCACCTACCTTATCAGCAACTGTGGCAGCATCAGAGGCACTCACAGTCATGGAGACAACAGCACGGGCAATGCCAACTAAAGCCACCACAAATACCTACATGGAGAGATACCAAAAGTGAGCTCCCATCAAAAGACACATATGCAGTAGTAACCAGAAATCCATTTGAAATCGTTTCCAGGCCAGCTTTCCAGTGTCCTAAGGCTTTCCTGTAGCAGATGAATTTGCCAAAGATGCCCCAGGCCTGTTAGATGGAGGAGCATCGGCTTGGAATTTAGGAAAGAACAAATCTCCTCAATGCCAGATTAAGCAGCTCTGAGGTCCCATCCACTCCTTACAACAGGATCTTTATAGGCAAACAGTCTTCCCACCCTTCAGTCCATGGGCAGGGGAGGAGATGAACCAGACAAAACCCACATCCCTCTGAATTAGAAGATCAAGTGCTTGGTGTGACTGAATAAACCAGTCTCATCAGATAACAGAAGCCACTCGACACCAAGTCCCACACTTCAGATCTGTGATAAAGCTCAAACCTGTGCTTCACTCACTCACCACTGACAGTGCTCAGGAATGCAGTTATACATCACCTGCAGCCATCAGCTTCAATGCATCTCACCCTGCTGCTCAGTGCAGAGATACCCAACTCAGCTCAGGCACCATTTAAGCATGACAGCATGGGGCTCAGCCAGGCTAATTTACAAACCCCTGCACTGGTACAGCCACAGGATGCAATTAAGAGCTCAGCTGGATGTATCTCCCCTCTGCTGTGCAGAAAGCAGAGTTTCCAGATCAAACTCCAAGTCATAAGCTAATTCTAATGATGAGGGTATGAGGCAGCTGAATCTATTAGAGTCCAAGCTGATTCTAAGGTGGTTGGAGAATGGAAATGATCAATAAGTCACCTACCCTGAATATTTCTTCCTCAGAGGAAGAAGGGTCCAAACAGCATGAAAGAAGAACTGGGGTGGAAAACTCTGGGGCAAAACACAGCCAAAAAAGAAGGGTCCCTGAATATAATGGTGTTGTAGAACAGCAACAGCTCATGGGAGGGGAAAACACACCCTTTTGGCTTCCTCTCTTAAGTGGGTACTCTTCCCAATCTATTAACCTGGCTTTAATCACTGACTCCACAAGAGAGCATTCCTTTAAGACAGGACAAACAGCCATCTGAAAGGAAATCCCCACACTTCCACCTCGTTTCCCAGTAACATACTGCAGAAGGTCAAACTGAATAGAGGTGTTTTCCTCTCAGGCTATGTGCTGGTGTTGGCTGGGACACAGGAGCTGGTACAGGGCTGTGGTTTAGATTTGTGCTGAAAATGGTGTTAATCACCCAAGGATGTTGTTGTTATTGCTGAGCCTTACACAGGGCCAAGGGCTTTTCTGCTCCTCAGCCCACCAGTGAGGCTGGGGGTACACAAGCATTTGATGGAGACACAGCCAAGAGAGCTGACCCCAACTGACCCAAGGGATATTCCAGACCATATGGCATCATACTCAGCATGTAAAGCTGGAAGAAGAAGGAAAGGAGGAATGTTTGGAGCGATGGTGTTGGTCTTCCCAAGTCACCATTACACATGTTGGAGCCCTGCTCTCCTGGGGATGGCTGAACTCCTGCCTGTGATGGGAAGTGCTGAAGGAATTCCACGTTTTGCTTTACCTATTAAACTGACTTTATCTCAACCCACAAGTTTTCTCCCTTTTACCCTATCCCACCATGAAGGGTAAAAGCGTGTGGGGCTGGGGCCAAGCTGTTGGCTGGGGTTAAACCAGGATGGGCTGTTCCTTCACTTCCTGCTTCTCGCTCTGTTTTGAAACAGCAGCAGCACCAAGTCAGTTGACTTGTTACTTCCCTTTGGTTTATTGCTATAATATTGAACAGGGACACTTCTTAAAGCACTGAAGAACACAAGTGCATTATGCTACACACTGAGACAAACCAGGATCTCAAAAAGCACCTACAATAGAGCTTCTGAATGGTGCTCTTAACAGCTTCACACTTGCTGTTTTCCAGCGTTTCACTTTTACTGCCTTAGTGTGAAACTGGTTTTGTGTCACTTGCTATGTAGTGAAAGTGAGTGTAAGATACTAGATTCCAAGACAACAGAGCAACAAAAGAATAAAAAGGGAAAACAAAAATTACCACAGAACAAAATTCACTGAAATCCAGCAGATATGGGCCCAGAATTTGTGTCTATTTGTGTAGCACACCTTCACCTTCACCTAAAACAGGCTTTGTCTCTGCAGGAGCTGGCCTGGGTGCTCTCTCCACCAGTTCAGTGACACTGTCCATGAGTGGTGACAATACCCCCTCACTCCTCAGTTCTAAAGCACAGAGAGGTACTCACTAGGATGTAGAATGTAGTGAAGATGGGGCTGGAAGTGACCCGGATTTTGGCCCTGGCAGAGGGCAGCTTCCAGAGGAGGAACATAAAGAAAAGCACATTGGGCACCAGGAGCAGCAGATCCCAGTAGCGGACTCTGCAAAAGGTAAATAAAACAGGGGTTTTTCCTGCTCTGCAGCAGGCAGGAGGGAAGGGACCAGCCCCTGCCCAACAACCCCCAAGAACAAAAGCTTTTTCCTCTGGCCCCATTTCTTCCATCTTACCTGGACTTCCCGATGTCCTCATAGAGCAACAACAGGCACTTGTGTGGCACCGTGATGTTGGTGTCGTTGGTTGCCTGTGTTGTCGTTGGGGACAAGCTTGTCACATTATCCAGGGCTGTCACCAAGGCAGTTGAATGGGTGATGTTGTCAGAAACGGAGAATCTCAGGGGCATCATGGACTGGAACATCCTGCCTTCCCTCTGGTCCAGGTCAGAGACAGCGCAAGGCAACCACAGCAGAGGCAAAAAGGAACATTACATCAGTTGAGTCAGAGGTAGAAAACCCATCCCTGCCATTAGGCCCCTGCACAACTGCTTCCTGCTTGTTACAGCAGGTTATCATCACAGACACTCTTGCACAATGAAATGCCACCTGCCCTGACTCTGCACACAGCATTAGGGTGAACAGCACAAACACGCTATCCTGTATCACACCTTCACACTAGCACCATAGCGTTTTGGAGTAAACCGTGTGGCTTTGAGCTTTGACAGATTCATAGGACAAAGAAATCAAAACTCAGCAGCAATACATGGCACCATCAGATGAGATGGCAACCCTGCTGCAGCACAGCATTTGTTATCATTCTAGCTCCCAAGATCAGGAAGTTGCAGTCTATTATTTGATTTCAGCTATTGCAAAGAAAAACAGGAAAGCCGCTTCCCAAAACCTCTTGCTTATAGATCCCTTCCAACCCAAACCAGGCTGCGATTCTCCAGCTTCTTTCCATGCGCCAGTCTCAACTGCACTGCCCTTCTCAGCACAGAGCAGCAGCCACACCGGTGGTTCATGAGCCCAGAAGCAGACACAGACCTATCTAATGGGCCAAACCCACAGGCAGCAAGGAGCTCTGCTCAGAAGCAAGAGAGTTCCTGTGCCTGCCCTACTTTAAACCTCTCCTGCTCCTCAGGAAGACGGCAGGACAGAAGTTCCCATGATGAAAGCTCTCTGTACTGCCTTCCCTGAGAGAACAGTCATGTCTTTTCCACCACCTCTCCATCCCCCAGGCCCTGAACTGCTGCAATATTAACTGTCCTTCCAGAAGTCAAAGGGAAGCTCTGCTCTGCCATCCATTACATTCCATGTGCTCCATACCCATGCCAGCAGCTTTGGAACAAACCCCAGCAGCAGCAGTTTATCCTCTGTTGGTTCTACAGCAGCCTTGGAAGTAGACTATGGCACAGAGTACATTAGACCAGGGTTCAGTGTACGCTCAGGGTCTGACCTGATTCTCCTTCCTAAGCTCCTGATCCAATGCATCACCTTGTGCAAATCCCCTCCTCACCCTAAAGCAGCAACCTTACCGTTAAGGCACTTGGCTGGCTACAGGCTCAGCACCAGCACAAGGTCCTGCCACCCCTCCTGGCATTCCCTAAAGGGGTGCTCACGGACACACAAATAAACTCCATTAGCTGGCATGTTAAAGGGGCACATCGCCAGGGAGAGCACTCTGGGTGCAGCAGCTCATCCCTCAGAACAGCTCTCCCTGTGTGACTTCAGGCCTGGCAGGACCCTGCAGCCCCGGGGCCAGCACTCACAAGGTGTTTCCCTGCGAGGTCCTGGCTGTCACAGGTTGGAAAGGCTCAGCACAGCCCTGTGTCAGCTTTCAGAGCTCCGGAGCACCTTGCCCACAGGCTGTCAGCCACAGGATCCCCTTCCTCTGCAGAAGCTGAGGCTCCTCCTGGGTCCTCTGAGGCTCAAGGGATCACCCCACTTCAACCAACAAACGCTCCTTGGCTCACTCATGCTGGCAGGCATTCACTGAGCCGGGATTCTTCTTCTGTGACTGCCATATGCTGTGCTGCACAAGCAATGCACACAAAAAACACAGACCTGGAATGATCAACTTTGTGCCAAACAATCCTAGCGGAAGGTCCAGCAAACAACCTTGACATTCCAGACTTAGCTCCAGAAGCGTCCTCCCTTCCTTCCAGCTTCTCCCTTTGAATTGACACTGTTTGAGAGTGATTTCTGGTTAGTAACTTCCAAAGACCTCACAGAGCATGGGCAGAATAACACCAGCAACTGCAGACCCTCACATCTCCTAACATCTCTTCCTGCACAAAGAATTCCATCTGCCTGTCAGACTGAAAAGAGCTTGAGGATACAGCTGTGAGAATTACATGGGGATAACAACTTCCTTATAAAAGGAACAAACAGGCTCCACTCTTTTTGCCCTAGAAGCCACCACTATCACACTGCAGCAGGGAGTTGCTGATAAGGAGAGGAGTTGGCCCATGGAACAGAACTCCACTCACAAGGTTCCAAAGGGCAAAGCAGAACCAGGCTTACCTCAACCAGGCTGCTTGCTACACCCAGGTGTTGGGGTTCTGCTCTTCCTCCCAAGCTGGAGCAAACAGAACACCCAGAGGGATAGGACAGGGCAGCAAAGCCATTCAGCCAGACAGCACGATGCCCCTGCTTCCCAACAGCTGAGCCCTACAGCAAGGACGTGAGGAACTGTGCTGTTCCTGCGGAAACCACCAGTAAAATCCCTCAGCAGGAAGGGATGGGAAGGATCCGGGAAGGCCTCGTCACCCACAGCAGTGCACAGCCCTGCCCGGTCCAAAATTAACCCAGTCAGCTGAGCATAGCCCAGGCATCACTCAGCCCACGGTGCACCACAGCCAGCCCAGCCTGCATAGCTCAAACCACCCCAGCCATGTGAGGAAACCACAGCCACAGTCCTGGTCTCTGTTTGCCAAAGAAGGCAGCTCAATTCACCATAAACCACAATCCCAGCCTGGTTTGGGTTGAAGGGACCTTAAAGTTCATCCAGTGCCACGGGCAGGGACCCCTTCCACTGGAGGAGCTTGCTCCAAGCCCCTCTGTCCAACCTGGCCTTGAGCACTGCCAGGGATGGGGCAGCCACAGCTTCTCTGGGNCCAGTGCCACGGGCAGGGACCCCTTCCACTGGAGGAGCTTGCTCCAAGCCCCTCTGTCCAACCTGGCCTTGAGCACTGCCAGGGATGGGGCAGCCACAGCTTCTCTGGGCACCCTCACAGGGAAGAGCTTCTGCCTAAGAGCTCAGCTCAGTCTCCCCTCAGGCAGGTTCAAGCCATTCCCCTTGGCCTGTCCCTACAGGCCCTTGTCCCAAGCCCCTCTCCAGGTTTCCTGCAGCCCCTTTAGGCACTGGAGCTGAGCCTTGGTTGCAGTGGGTCCTATGGGGGCGTTGTTTCTTTATTCACTCCACTGTAACCATACCAGAGCTCAGAGAAGCCCAGGGCTCACATCCATTTGTACTCTCAAAGCCCAACCACATGAAGGGGAGTTAAACACTGCCAGGCTTCCATTCAAAAACACAAGGTTTCTTCCCTTCTGAAGACAGCACCAGCAGCCCCTGCACAGATCATAGCAGGGGTAAGGCTCCTCCTTAAACACAGACCAGACCCCTGCTTTAATACAACTGCTACTTCAGTGAGTTAAAAGCCAGCACAAGACACAACAGCAAACAGCTTTAAGCTCTTCCTTTTTAACCCTCACAGTTGGTCACAACAGTTGTGCTTTGCATTCCACCCTCAGCACTCACAAGACAGGGGAGGGTTCCAGACCTCCCCTTCTCCAAGCTCCATCCTCGCAGCCCATTTTGAACTCAAAGTTAACTGCAGCGCTAAACCCAACCCAAGCTAAGCCCCAGAAGTATGGGCCATAACCCAACCCCACTGGTGTTACCCAGGGCATCAGACCAGAACCCAGCACCATCCCAGTTCGCAGATAGAACCATAGAATAGTTGGGGTTAGGACGTTAAGATCATCCAGTTCCAACCACACTGCCATAGGCAGGGACACCTCACACTAAACCATGGCACCCAAGGCTCTGTCCAACCTGGCCTTGAACACTGCCAGGCACTGATGGAGCCAACCTCCCT
>NDXB01007502.1:0-36598 GCA_002631895.1 Agapornis roseicollis | reverse complement strand
GATGGAGCACTCACAACCTCCCTGGCCAACCCATTCCAGTGCCTCAGCACCCTCACAGCAAAGAATTTCTTCCTTAGATCCAATCTAAACCTCCCCTGTTTCAGTTTGAACCCGTTACCCCTTGTCCTGTCACTGCAGTCCCTAATGAAGAGTCCCTCCCCAGCATCCCTGTAGGCCCCCTTCAGATACTGGAAGGCTGCTCTGAGGTCTCCACGCAGCCTTCTCTTCTCCAGGCTCTGATCTCTGTCAGAAACGCGCATCCTGACGGGTGCTGCTGGTTTGGTTTCGGTTTGGGTTCCCGGAGAAGCCGGCAGCCGAAGCACAGCGCCCGCCTATGCCCCCTTCACCCCCGCTGGCAAGGCCGCACCGCCGGGTTCGGGTTTAAAGGCCGCCAATGGGCCGGAGAGCAAGGGAAAGCCTCCGGTTACCTCCTGCCCAGCAGACAGCGGTGCCTGCGGGCGCTGCTGCCGCAGGAGGGTTTCCGGCTGCCAGAGAGCCCCGCTCGGGGCCGGCTGAAGCACCTGCATGGGGCAGAACCCAGCGGGCTCCGCGGGCCGGCACCGAACCCGCTTCACCTCACAGGACCAGGGTCGCCACCAGGCCAGCCCCCAACCCCCAGGCCTGCGGTGCCCCGGCGGCCCCAGCCACCCCTCCCCGTGCCCCCGCCTCTGCTCATACCCGCCACGGGTCCCGGCCGGAGGCACCGCTCAGTCCCGGGGCCGCAGAGCCGCCATACCAGGCCCCGGCCCCGCCGCTCCCCGCAGCCAGGGAGCGTCGCTGAGGAGCGGCTGAAGCCGAGCGCCGCACGGCCCGAGCGGAGCGGCTGCCCCCGTTCGGCCGGGTGCAGCAGCGCCTATTGAGAGAGGATCCCTGGAGGGGACCACGATTGGGCCAATCCGAGCCCTGAGCGGAGAACGCGCTGGTAAAGAGGCCCAAAGAACTAGCGGTGTCAGCCAATGGGAATCCGCGGGAGGCGGGACCTGAGGAGCGGGCGCGCAGCGCCTTAAAGGTGCCGGTGCCCGAACGTCCGCTCTCGGGACGGGGTCAGCTCCCACTGAACCCCGGACACCCGGACCCCTTCTTAGCGCTGCCGCGGGAGTGTGAGCCCCAGGGGAGCTGCTCCAAGCGGGTGTCCCGGGGCTTGATTGTAGCTGCTGCAGCAGCCATGACGTGGGAATTCCCACCGGGATCGATGCCGGAGAGGAGCAGAGCAGAGGGAAATGCCCAAATTCACCCCACTTTGCCCAAATTTGCCCCTTCCTGCAGCCCCGCCCCCTCCTCGTCCACATTCACTCGCGGCGCTGGCCACGTTCCCCGGCTGATTAATTATTCATGAGGTTTCGCGCGCTTTCGCCGACCACGTGGGTCCGTTTTCGCGCGGAATTCAGCCGGGTAGGAAGACGCGGCGGCCATGGCGGTGAGCGGACGGGAGGTCCCCGTTAAGCCTCAGGGTGCAGACCCCGGTTCCCCCCCACTGCGATCACGGTCGCGTTGGGTCCAGAGGGGATCGGGGCGGGGGGCTGAATGGGGATACCCGAAGTGCACAGGGACGTTTCCCCCATGCCCCGCACGGGAGCGAGAGCTGGGCCGGGGTGATCGAGCCCTTCCCGTCCGCCCCGGGGCTCGGAGGATGGGATCTCTGCGCTCCCGTTGGGATGGGGCTTTTGATCTCTTCTCCATCCGTGGTCCATGCCCCCGGCCCTGGAGCCCCTGACCCTCCGCGTCCTTGCAGGACTCCTCCGAGTCGCAGGCAGCGGTCACCAGCCCCGCGCGCAGCTCCCGGCGCGGCGATGCCTTCACTTCCAGCCCCGGCCGGGACCTGCCCCCCTTCGAGGATGAGTCCGAAGGGCTCCTGGGGACCGAAGGGCTCCCTGAAGAGGAGGAAGAAGGGGAAGAGCTCATCGGGGAGGGGATGGAAAGGTAAGGAGACCGGTGGGGGTGAGCTTCGGGGTGGTGGAAGGGTCTGGGGATGGGGCTTTCTAAGAGGATGTCAATGCAGCAATGACGTGGGGGATCCCTCTGCGGTGCTGATAGCTGGGGTGAGGGGGCTGAAGAGCAGCTGGACAAAGTGCCATCGTGATCATAAAATCATGGAATGGTTTGGGTTGGAAGAGACCTTAAAGCTCATCCAGTGCCACGGACAGGGACCCCTTCCACTGGAACAGCTTGCTCCAAGCCCCTGTGTCCAACCTGGCCTTGAACACTGCCAGGGATGGGGCACCCTGTGCCAGCGCCTCAGCACCCTCCCAGGGAAGAGCTTCTGCCTAAGAGCTCAGCTCAGTCTCCCTTCTGGCAGGTTAAAGCCTGTCACTGCAGAGCAACTGCCCTGACACCCCCCCAGCAGTAGCCGGGGAGGGGCAGGATGTGTCCTGGCTGTGTTCTGACCCTATGCTGTGTGTGTGCCCCAGGGATTACCGCCCCATCCCCGAGCTGGACGTCTATGAAGCTGAGGGCCTGGCCCTGGACGATGAGGAGGTGGAGGAGCTCACGGCCAGCCAGAGGGAAGCTGCTGAGCGGGTCATGAGGCAGCGAGACCGGGAGCTGGAGCAGGGCATGGGCCGCATGAGGAGGGGGCTGCTCTACGGTAGGTGGGGATGAGCTGTGCCGAGGGGGATGCTGGTGTATGGGGAGCTGGACTCACCCC
Organism: Agapornis roseicollis; assembly: GCA_002631895.1. Taxonomy (NCBI): domain Eukaryota; kingdom Metazoa; phylum Chordata; class Aves; order Psittaciformes; family Psittacidae; genus Agapornis; species Agapornis roseicollis. The sequence continues at coordinate 33,954 of NDXB01007502.1, read as the reverse complement.
CGGGTTAGCAGGGAGGTCTCTAGAACTCCAGTGTGCTTGGGGGGGGTGAAGCCTCTGGCTGTGGACTCCATACTGCATGATCCCTTTGGTTTGGGATTCCTAGGAGTGTATTTGGTGTGTTCTGGTTATGAGTTCACTGCTGAAACAAAACTCAGGATGCTGGGCCTGTACCAAGGGTTTGGGAACCTACCACGTGTATGCTGTCAGGTTTGTTGGTGTTCCTGTAGAGACTTCTGTGGGATAGATGGGAGGACCACTGATGCACTTGGAAGCCCATTTCTTGGCGCCTTCATCCCTCAGTGCATTAATGGACATGTGCGTGCTGTTGCATAGGAATCCTATTCACCCCCATAAAAGTCTTTAGCTTTGCCGTGGAAGATGTAGAACTGGAATTAGGCTGGGCCCTGGGGTGGTTCTTGTGTGTATCCCAGACTCTGACCTCCTGGCTTCCGCAGCCCGTGAAATCCAACCTAGACCAATCCAAAAGGTGGGAATGGGAATCCTGTTGACAGCTTTCCCTCCCACGCCCAGATAGCGATGATGAGGATGAAGACCGTCCCTCACGCAAGAGGCGCCTGGCAGAGCGCGCTGCGGACGGCGCGGAAGAGGAAGATGAGGACATGATCGAGAGCATTGAGAACCTGGAGGACATGAAAGGGCACTCGGTGAGGGAGTGGGTGTCCATGGCAGCTCCCCGGCTCGAGATCTACCACCGCTTCAAGAACTTCCTGAAGACCCACGTGGATGACCGCGGGCACAACGTCTTCAAGGAGAGGATCAGCGACATGTGCAAAGGTAGGGCTGGGAGAGGAGAGCCTCTGCTCTCTATGGGGGTTACCTCGCAGTGATCCAGCCAGTAGGTGGGTTTCTGCCTGCCCTGTTTGTTGCAGACATTGAGTCAGCACTTTGAGAAAGTGATGCTGATGGAGATGGATGAGTAATGGGAACATGTGGAGCATCATCTTTGATTCTGGCTAATTCAGAGGCCCCTGGCGTCTGCTACTCATCAATATTCATATCATAGAATGAGCAGGGGAATATGTGGGGCAGCAGACAAAGGCCTGCAAGTTGGGAGATCTGACAGAGACAACAATTGCTCACTGTCTGTGCCAGTTGCTTTCTCACAGGGCAAACTGGAAGGAACACAAATGGACCATGTCACTGTTACAGCCCTGCCCTCTGAGTAGGCACTGCCAGAAGCAGCAGTCACTGGCACTGATATGTTTATAAAGCAGAACCTATCACATCTAGAACAGCTCCTGGAACTGCAGACATTCATACTTCTCCTTTATGCAGAGGCAGAAGCTCTTGCAATGGATCAGGGTCAGTGTTGTACAGCTGGGAAATAAAAGGCTTTTGTCTTGTCCCTTTCCAGGAGCACACAACGCAGGCTCTTTGCCAGCAATTCAGCCCATGTAATGGCTCTCCTATTAACTTCTGTTTCCTGGAAGCTTGGGGGAGAGTTGTGTGTTGGCCTGAGGCTTTAGAGTCTGAGGAATGTTGAGCCTTGGGAGGTATCTGCTGAAGTGGAAAGGAACAGTCACAAACTGGTGCTGCTGAGGGGTTTGTCAGAGAAATGAATCAAGAAGGGTTTTTCTACCCATTTTGAGATGTATGGGCTTGGGGGGGGAAGGTGCAGGCAGGATACAGGATGCAGGCTCTTGGTTCTGGCTGTCTCCTGCAGACTCCTCAAGGAACGAGCAGGTTGAAGATATAAATCCTTCCATAGACAACTCATTCCATGTTTTCTTTTGCAGAGAACAGAGAGAGTCTGGTGGTGAATTACGAGGACCTGGCAGCCCAGGAGCACGTCCTTGCCTACTTCCTGCCTGAGGCCCCAGCAGAGATGCTGAAGATCTTCGATGAAGCAGCCAGGGAAGTGGTGCTGGCCATGTACCCCAAGTACGACCGCATTGCCCAGGAGATCCACGTCCGCATCTCCCACCTCCCGCTGGTGGAGGAGCTGCGGTCACTCCGGTGAGCAATACAACTGCTTGGGGCCTGCGGCAGGCTTGGGGTGCTCAGGAGGACTCATCTGCTAAATCTCTGCATAAATCCAATGGGATGAGCATATTGCAGGAGAAAAAGTCCTGTTAAGGATGAACTTTGTGTCTCCAGAACACAAACCTTGGTAGAAGGCTCTTACTGATACTTGGTTTCTTACCAAGCCTTTGGGAGTTGTGCCTTATAGCAAGAGTATTCCTGTAGGGAATTCTGCCTTCCATGCCCTGCAGACACTCAGCATCTCTCTGCCTTCCCCCAGGCAACTGCACCTGAATCAGTTGATCCGGACCAGCGGGGTGGTGACAAGTTGTACGGGGGTCCTACCTCAGCTCAGCATGGTCAAATACAACTGCAGCAAGTGCAGCTTCATCCTGGGGCCCTTCTTCCAGTCCCAGAACCAGGAGGTGAAACCCGGTTCCTGTCCAGAGTGTCAGTCCCTTGGCCCCTTTGAAATCAACATGGAAGAGGTAAGAGATGTGCTTGTGTGGATGGGGCTGCTCCACTGCCTGTGTCCAGGGGGTTGTGAAGGTGGATGTTTTCTGTTCGAGCTTGTGAGCTGAATCTGCCCCATTGAGCAGCCAGAAGTAGTTTTCTGCCCTGTTGTAAGTGCTTGGGCTGAATCTCTTGCCACAGTCACCTCTGTGGTACACACGCAGTTACCCATCCAGAGTGCAGAACTGCAGATACAGCCTGTCCCACTCTCCTCCTTCCCAAGTTGTCAGTATTTCCTGATCTGCCAGCTCAGGAAACGAGAGGACACCAGCAAAATCATTGCTGTGGAGCTTGTGACTTGAATTCTTTGCTTCATCTCAAGTGGAGCATCCTCCCACAGGAGCTGGTCCAGTAGTTGTGTGGAGGCTGAAACACAGCAGTGAGACGTGGCAAAGCCCTTTCCTGTCCCCACTGTTGTCTGTCACACCCTGGAACCTCCATCCTCCCATGCCCCAGTGTTTCCTAACCAGTGTTTGAATGGAGCTTCATTGGTGAGGTGCTTTGGAAAGCATCCTCCTCGCTGCCTGCTGAGCATCCTTTCTGTGTTGGTACAGACGGTATATCAGAACTACCAGCGCATCAAGATCCAGGAGAGCCCAGGCAAGGTGGCTGCGGGCAGGCTGCCCCGTGCCAAGGATGCCATCCTCCTCGCCGACCTGGTGGACAGCTGCAAGCCAGGGGATGAGATTGTGAGTACCAGGCTGGGGTGAGCACAGGTAATGGCATCATCTGTGAGAAGGGATCATCCTCAGGTGTGTTTGGGCAGCTACTTACAGTGCTGGTGTCTTGAAATGGAGAGGGGGCTGGTTTTGTATCGTGGAGGCACTGACGCACCATCTCCTGGTTCCCAGGAGCTGACAGGGATCTACCACAACAACTACGATGGCTCCTTGAATACTGCCAACGGGTTCCCAGTGTTTGCCACGGTGATCCTGGCCAACCACATTGCCAAGAAGGACAACAAGCTGGCAACCGGAGAGCTGACCGATGAGGATGTGAAAATGATTGTGGGGCTGTCCAAGGATGAGCAAATTGGGGAGAAGGTGGGTCAGCCTCAAGCATCCCTGCTTCTCCTGCTGAGAGCTCACCAGCCCAGTTCCTTCTGCGTGGTCTTTTGTAGCTGTTGATGGGAGTGGGTTATAGGAGGGAAGTAAATAAGAAACATTCCATGTGGTTTTGGGGGCAAATGTTCAGTTTCTGCCCTTCCTTCTCTGAGCCTCCCATGTCACGACAGGGATGGAAGATGGGTGAGAGGCTCTCAGACACTGCTCTTATCTCATCCTTGTTTTCTCTCCCTATACCTAGACAGCAAAGAGAGGGAAATGTTCCAAGGGGCCAGTGCTTGCATCTCCAATCCTCTTAAGGGGATGTTACTACTTAGCTTAAGCTGTGGTAGAGATCTCAGCTTTGCTGCTTTCTGCATGCTAAAACCCCAATCCAGTACTTGAAAGAACAAAGACTGGGGCACGTTCAGCCTCACTTGGGTCAGGTTTAAGCTCTGTGATGGGGGATTTCCCTCTTGCCTTGGTCATGCTGGTGTTGTTTTGACTGCTGTCCCCAATGGGTGGAGAAGCATCAATTGAGTCAAGACTGTTTTGAGGTCCATACTCCCCAGCGTCAGGCTGTTATCAGAATACCCTTGAGAAATAAGCAGTTGTGTATAATATCTGACCGTGATGGCAGTTCTCTTGCGGCAGAGCCCCTTCAACTACTATCACATGCAGTGGGTGAGTCTCAGATCAAGGTCTCCAGCTCTGCAGTAGCTGATAACAGCCACTGTGATGGGCTTGGTGTGCAAAGGTGTGCAGGGGCAGTGTCAGCATTAGACTGCACAATCTGCTGTGCCCCAACAGCACCATTATTGTGAAGCACATTTAGGGGGCTCTGGGTGGGCATTTACCTTTGAAAGAGACCCCTCACCTTGGCTAATACAAGACTGTTTGCAGACAGCAGCATCATAAGTGTAGATACAGCACCTTGCTGATGTTCATGCCAAATGCTGTCCAGATGGGAAGTGGTATTCCCTGCACAACTCCTCCGCTTTTCCTTTCAGATCTTTGCCAGCATCGCCCCATCTATTTACGGGCATGAAGATATCAAGAGGGGCCTGGCTTTAGCTCTCTTTGGTGGAGAGCCCAAAAACCCAGGTGAGGGTTGCTCATGTCCCTTCAGCTTTGTGGTGTTCAGTGCTATGAAGCCCTGCACTCAGCTGCCAGCATTGTCTCTGCCATTGCTCTTGCAGGCGGCAAGCACAAAGTCCGTGGTGACATCAATGTGCTCCTGTGTGGAGACCCTGGTACAGCCAAATCCCAGTTCCTGAAGTACATCGAGAAGGTGTCCAGCAGAGCCATCTTCACCACTGGCCAGGGCGCTTCTGCCGTGGGTCTCACAGCCTATGTCCAGAGGCACCCGGTCAGCAAGGAGTGGACTTTGGAGGCAGGAGCCCTTGTGCTGGCTGACAGAGGTGTCTGCCTCATCGATGAGTTCGACAAGGTGAGGCCCAGCTTCATCTCCGTGGGCAGGGTGAGGTGTGGAGGGACTGGTTGTAACCTCTGCTGCGAGGAGACACCGTCACTTGTGGTGCCATCCCCCAGCATACCAGGGTTCCTCCAGTTGGCTTAGGCTCTCTCTGTTCTGTAGGGCAGTTTGGTGCCTTTTCAGAGCATCAGGAGCTGGTTCCCTCTGGTCTGTTGGGCAATGGAGTGTAGGCATCGATTCAGTTTAAGTCATTCTTGCTTTCTCATAGATGAACGATCAGGATAGGACCAGCATCCACGAAGCCATGGAGCAGCAAAGCATTTCCATCTCCAAAGCAGGCATTGTCACGTCCTTACAAGCCCGCTGCACCGTTATTGCTGCTGCCAACCCCATTGGTAAGTGCTCAGCGGCCTCAGGACCATTTCAGGCTTCCAGCATTGGTCATGAGAGCTGTGGCACTGCTTCCCCTCCCTCTGCCTGGTTCCTCCAGGCTGGGGCAGAGATGGAGCAAGCAGTCTCTACTAAAGTGCTGGGGGTCTGTGCTTGCTTCAGGGCTGAGCCTGGAGCCTGTGTTTGACTCTGGTTGTCTCTGTGTCCCAGGTGGGCGATATGACCCATCATTGACTTTCTCAGAGAATGTGGACCTGACCGAGCCCATCGTCTCCCGCTTTGACATCCTGTGTGTGGTGAGGGACACAGTGGACCCTGTGCAGGTACAGGCTGTGCTGTCAATTGGAGCTTGTGCTGCTGCTGGTAGGGATGCTCAGCTGCAGGTTTACTTCAGTGTCTGCGTGTCCACTGCTCTCTTGCAGGATGAAATGCTTGCCCGATTCGTTGTTGGCAGCCATATCAAGCACCACCCAGGTAACAAGGAGGGAGTGAATGGGGACGCCGCTGAGGTCAATCTTCCCAACACGTATGGGGTTGAGCCCATTCCCCAGGAGGTCCTGAGGAAATACATTGTCTATGCCAAAGAGAAGGTCCACCCCAAGCTCAACCAGATGGACCAGGACAAGGTGGCCCAGATGTACAGTGACCTCAGGAAGGAGTCTATGGTGAGAATACTGAGGAGAGGAGGGGGAAGAAGAGTGTGCCTGGACTGCAAATGAGCCGGAGGCTGCTCCCGTGTGTGCTCTCACGCTCTTGCCGTTCCCATCACAAAAGCCTGTGCCGTGTTTTGGCAGAGACAGGCAGATCCTGCAGCGTGTGCTGAACAGATGATGCTTCATATGACTGCAGAGCTGTGCCTGTTGGTGATCTGCAGAGTGACGGACGGGACACATGTACTTGTGTCTGCCATGGCAATGGCCTTGCTGTCACTCAGTCTGGCAGGCCCACGGGAGGTGTTTGCATGCACCCAGCCCCATGTGTTACTGGTGCATTAGAGAGAGTGTTCTCTATATGCCCTTTTGTCTGTGGGATCTTTTGGGCTCATTTCATGCTCTCGCAGAGGAGTTTGTTGATGTCAGAGGGGGATATTTGGAACTTGGGAAATCTATCTGTATTTTTTACTTGGCTTTTTGTTTCTTGAACAACTCCTAAAAATCACTGGAGGAAACTGGGTTGCTGCTCCTGGAAAGGCACTGAACAATGGCAAAGAGGAACCCATGTAGCATCCTTTAGGCTGAAGTGTGGATGGGGGAGCCCGTGCCACTCTGCAGAGCATGCCAGCAGGTGGCAGAGCCTCCTTAGGCTGAGGCAGTGCACCAGGAGCAGCTCCCTGCAGTGGGAAGTTGGTCCTGGGCCAGAAGCCACCTCTGTAGCCCCATGTTTCAACTCCCCCTTTAACTCTCCCCTCAGGCAACGGGCAGCATCCCCATCACAGTGCGTCACATCGAGTCCATGATCCGCATGGCTGAGGCTCATGCCCGCATGCACCTACGGGACTACGTGGTGGAAGATGATGTGAACATGGCCATCAGGGTGATGCTGGAGAGCTTCATTGACACGCAGAAGTTCAGCGTCATGCGCAGCATGCGCAAGGTGAGTGCTGGCCCCATGGCTTCCACTGCAGGCCCCTGGCCTTAGTGGTGGGGCACTTGTTCTGTGGGGCTGATAAAAAGACCCTGAGGCCCTGTGTCAAAAGCACTGCCCTGTCTCTGTTCTTGTTCCCTGTTGTGGCACCGACTCCTGCCGCTGCCAGGTGATGGAGTTTCTCCTCGTTGTTTCCAGGGCTCCTCAGGGGACAGTTGATGCCCGGGCAGTAGTTCAGTGCACAGTGTCTGCTCTTTCTCTGTATGGCAGGAACTGGCTCCAAACAGCTTTTGGCTGGCCACAGCCTGGCATTTATCCACTGCGAGTGTCTGCCCTCAGTCTGGACCACTCGTGGCCTCTCCTTTGGCTGCACAGAGCCAGCCAGGCATGAGCGGTTGCTGCAGAGGCACAGGGCAGGTTGGGCTGGAGGTTTCAGATGGGTGTAGAAGCAGCCAGCGCTGTCGTGGCTGTCACAAGGCCGCTGCTGCACGTGAGGGTGGCAGCTTGGCAAAGCCAGTGTCCCTTAAGAGACACCAAGGGCACAGGTGACAGCGGTGTCCTTGCATTTGCTGTCGGGAGGCTGGTGTGGATGCAGGAACCGCAGTGCATCAGTCGGGTCCTGACCCCCTTGGCTCATCTCATCCTCCCTCCCAGACCTTCTCCCGGTACCTGTCATTCAGGAAAGACAACAACGAGCTGCTGCTCTTCATCCTGAAGCAGCTGGTCGCAGAGCAGGTGATGTACCAGAGAAACCGATATGGGGCCCAACAGGACACTATAGAAGTCCCAGAGAAGGACCTGGTGGATAAGGTAAGGGCTTCTGAAAGCAAGCCTGCTCAGGCTGGTTCCTGCTCTCTGCCTGCAGGCTCAGGACCAGAGGTTCTATGTTCTGATAGCAGAGACACACTGGTGTTAATCAGTTTGACCCAGAGTCAGGACTCTCATCTGTCTCTGCTCCTTTCTTGTCTGGAAGCACTATATCCTTCCCCTTTTGTCCTCCTGCACCCCTATAAAGCATTGGGGTTGGATTGGTAAATCCTGCAGCATGGCTGGTGCTTTGCAGGGGAATGAGAACATCAATTCCCTGGCACCTGCATTTGAAGAAGCAGAAAAATCTCTTGTTTGTATGAACTTCCCCAATCCCTCCTGAGGGATCACCCTCCTCAGTGCATCCTCATCCTTGTCCAAGGGCTCTGCTCCTCACCTGGCCCTTGCAGTATTGCCCTTGCTTGGCACTAAAGCACTGTTTGATTGCCGGGGTGCTGCTTTACTGCTCCTTGCATCAAGTGTGAGGAGTAACAATTGTGACACCCCCAGTCAGAGGTCTCCAACAAAACTCTTCCCCCTGGATGAGGTGCTCTGGGATAGCAGCTCCATTCTGGCTCTAATGGGAGTTAAAGGGCGAGTGGAGAGCAGGCAAGTGCTGAGCCAGCATCCTCTCTGCCCAGCTCAGCTCTGCCAATGCTCCTTCCTCCTGACCTGCTGTCTCCCTGATGCTTGCAGCTCTGGCTCCTGCTGAGCAGCGCGGAGGTTGCTGACTCTCCAGTTTTGTGTCCTCTGCTATGGAAAACCACATGGTTCCTGCTATTCAGTTCCCATAACCATTGCCCTCTCCTTTCCCTCCTCCCGGTCCTCTCCAGGCTCGGCAGATCAACATCCACAACCTCGCAGCCTTCTTTGACAGTGAAGTGTTCCGGATGAACAGGTTCAGCCGGGATGTGAAGCGGAAGCTCATTGTCCAGCAGTTCTGAGCCTGGTATCGAGTCCACCCGAGACCTCCCTCCTGCAGCCCTCCCAGGAATGCTGCAGAGATCCAGAGGGACTGAGCCGCATGTTCTCTTGCTTGCTTTGTGCCTCGTGGATTAAGGCAGCGCTGAGCTGCTGAAGACTTTGTAAATAGAACAGAATTAGGTAGTGAAATGCGCAGCCAAGTGTGTTTAGCAGCTTGGTTTGTGTTTTGCCTTGTAGCTAAGCACACCAGGGAGAGGACTGCTGGCCACCTAGATGGCATGTCTGCTGTTGATTTGTTACTGGTTGTTATGGGCTCGTCTGCAGGAAAGGGACCAAGTGGGAGCATTCAGAAAGCATTTGTCTGCCTTGTCCACCCCCCTGGATTGGAAGCACCATCATTGGTGACTGCACAGGCTGCTGGGTGATAACTGGGACTGCTTTCAGCCACAGGAAGCAGCCAGCCTCTCGGCTCCAGGTCTTTGTGCTTCACACTTGACATTTCCCCAGGTGCCCTCGTGGGCTGACCTTGTGCTTGGTTTCTATACAGACTAAGGAAAGCTCCTTCAGTACATGCTAGGGAGCATGCAGAAGCCTTAGGAAGGGGCCTCCCCTGCCTTACTGGGTGTTATCTCTGTGCAGATGTGACTCTCCAGCTGGATCGAAGTGCTGGCACCTAAACTGACCACCACCACCCCTGTTGGTTGAGGGTGAAGTACCCTTGATATTGCCTTGGGAGGGGCAGTGGAGGAGCCCTGAGCTGGAGCTGTTTAGGGAGGGCAGGATGGGCTCAATGTTCTTATGCAGCTTCCTTACTGAGTGTGTTTTGAATACATTTGTTTTCCAATACTTTTGTGTTTCCTCCTCATTTGGGAACTCCTGCACCTATGGAGGGAAGGAAGAGCATAAGTGAGCAACCTGGATGCTAGAGCAGCTGCTTAGCAGCTTAAGGGATTGGGTCTGGGTACAAACACATTCCATGTTTGTTCTTCAGGTTTAGGAGTAACAGCAAGGGTTGGTCTCAGCTATTGCACATCTTCTGGAGAGATACTGGGATGCGGTGGTCCACAGGGCAGTGTCATGGATGCTGCCTTTGCCACCAGGGCCTGCGCGCAGTGGCTCCTTCCCTGTCATCTCCATTTACTGGAGCATTGATCCATCTGTGGGACTCCCCTGTATCACCTTGTACCCTCACAATACAGATCTCCCACCTCCCTTTCCCACTGTTGGGCAGCCTTGATCTCTTGGCTGCCACTTGGATGCCAGCCTGGGAGAAGCCTCTCTCAGACACAACTGAGGTCTGCAGTGAATGTGCTTTTCCTGGCTGGACTCATCGGGGCCATTGGGCATCTCCAGCCTCCTGGGCTCAAGTGCATTGTAAGGTGCCTGCTGCAGTGCTGGCCAAGCAGCCATGTCCCTGCTGTCCCTGTTTGTCACGGTGATGTGCGTGCCTGTGCATCCTTCCAGGCTGGTGTTACTGGGGAGCTTGTGGTGCCGAACCCTGCTGGGGGCTGAGCGCATGACTCAGCCTGAACCCAGCCCCGCAGTGTTGCCTTCTGCTGCCAGCTCCCTCCTGAGTGTTTGTTTAACTGTTTTGGCTGCTTTCCTCCCTTCCCACTGGGTCTGTGTCTACCAGGGTTTTCTGCACACAGCCCATAGAGACAATAGTGTCCTGCCCTCCCTGCCTCAGCCAGCCCTTTGCCCATGCGCTGGGGATGGCAGAGCTGCTGCTCCTGGAGCCACCCGATGAGACCCGAAGGGCACATGGCTGTGAGCACCTCCTCTCCTGCTGCCAGAGGCCATCCCTTGGAACAGCAACTGCCAGCACTTGTAAGCAGTGCCCAGCTCTGGGAGACCCCATTTCCATTGATGGAGCAAGTGCTGCCCCTGAGATTGCAGAACAAGGGATGAAACAAGCTTGTCACCGAAGCTGAACTGGTGTGTGCTGGGGATGGACGTTGGGTGTGGGAGGAGAAAGAGGCTTTGTGTCACAGTGCAGAAATACTAAATGCTTCCTAATCACTTGCAACCTTGTGATGCTCCTGCTATGCCAGCAGTGACCCACACAGAGCTGAATACATAGCCAAGCATATCACTGCAAACACACAGGGGTGGAGTAGGACTCCTGAATCACCCAGCTCTTTGCCCTGCTGCAAATCACCTCCAACCTACTCACACTCTGATCCCACTTCACTGCTGGCACCGGAGATGCTGTTGTTGGAGTCCCTTGTTTGTCACTGCTCGCTGCTCCTCCTGAGCCCCCTGCAGACGCAGTTGCTCTCTCCTGACTCGCCGTTGCCAGCATCCCACAGAGCACTGAATTCCTGCAGCTGCGCCCTTGCTAACACTGGCATCAGCCACGCAGCGCAGTGTGATGCCAGGCTGAAGGCATGTTCCTCCTCTCACAGCCACTGAGCTTCCCAGGCTCCCTGGAGCAAGCGTTGGCCATTGACAGCATCAGGTGTCTGCTCCAGACAGGGATGCAAACATGCTGCTTTGAACACTGCCTGACCAGGGCCATGCCCCAGCTGCAGGTAGCAAGGGTTTCACTGCAGGGCCATGCAGACCATGAGCCGAGCCGTGCTCTCGTGCAGCGTGCAGGGGCTCAGATGGAGGAGGATGAAGGTGCTCCTTCAGGCAGGGTCCTTATAGAGGCCGTTCCCACCTGGGGATTGCTGCAAATGCTGGGTGAGACTGGCTTGGAAGAGCATCATGATCTGAAAAAGGCAGGATGAGCCAGCTCCTGATCAAGTTTGATAGGAACACATTGTGTGCATGTTCCTAAGGGAACAGCGTGGATCTCTGTGCCTCGTGAGAAACTGTGTGACATGAGCCCAGCACAGAGCATACATAAACACACACACACAGAGTGCATACATGCCTGCTTGGGTACCTGAGCAGGTGCCTGCAGATAACCATGAGGGTATGGGATGTGAGGGGAAAATGGGAGACAAACGCCCTGCTCTTCCTGAAAGCTCTTTCCTACTGCCAGGGTTTAGAGTCTCAATAGTATCTGCCTTTAGTGTAAGCATAAACCAACATGTTACATCTGCAAGCCCTTGGCTGGAACCTGCTCTGAGCATCTCCTGTGTGTTCACTGAAGAGCTGTCTCAGAACCGGTTGACAAGAACTTTCCCAGTTAACCTGAGCTCCAGATGTTGGGTAGTGTCATTTTCCTGGCCAGCCAGCTGCAGTCCAACCAGGAGGGCCAGCCGGGGGGGAGGGGGGTATGGCTCTGTCCTTGGACAGCATGGGATATATTTACAGTTGCTGTGCATCTGCAGACACAGGTGAGTGATTGCAGGGACTCGACCCCCCAGCACCCCGCAGGGAGGGTGCGCTCTGACCTCCCGAGTATTTTTCCATCTCCTAAAATACTTTCCCACTTCACAAACAGAGCCAACGTTGGACCAGGCTTCTGCTGTATTTTGCATCTATTATGCAGTTCTTACTGCCACGACTGATTTAATGTCTCCATTATTATGGAGCACTGGTCTGCCAACAGCTCCAGCCATCCGGCATGCTCCTCGGCCACAAGAAGAGGTCTGTGAGGAGCCTCAAGGGGCTGCTGAGCATTGCATCTTCACAGCAAAAGCTCCTTGGCAAGAGTCTGAGCACCCTTCTGCCCATCTCACAAGTCACTCCCCTTCATAGGCAAGGTGAAGCTGTGCAGGGAGCCCAAGGGAGGTGCCAAGTTTCTTCTCCGAGTTATCCAGTGCTCAGGGACATCAGAAAGTCACGTTCTGTCTATAAGATACCAACAAGCTTCAGCCCATCCAACTGCATGGAAACACACACAGGAATGCCAGGAGCACCTGTAAGCCGGTGCACCTTAGAGTCAACAGATACCAGCCCTCTTCAGATACAGGCTGCTCCTTCTGCTTTGAAGTTACCCACAGCCCAGCCAGCTATTAGAGAACAAGGAACTTGTCTCAAGGGTTTTCAGTTTAGCAATGAAAGGAATAAACCACCTTAAACCTTTCCAGTAGCCAAAACTTCACTCATTGGTGAATACAAACTCCCCTATAGCTCCCCAATCCACTGTACAAGAGAGGATGATGTTGGCAGGGACCAGTGGGTCTTAATAGGTCTTAATTGCCCTAATCAGGCTCACCTGGGCCTCTACCACACCCAGGAGCTCTATTTAAGCTCAGCCTGGGGCCCATTACTGTCTGCTTGAGCTCTGAGAGAGTGTTGGTCTGTGTTGTAATGCCTCTATCATGTTGGGCTATGGTGCATCAACTGTCTCCCTGGTCTGACCTTGGATCTCTTCTGCTGCTGTGGAGCTGCAAAGTGGTGACTGGATGGTGTCTGACCATGGCTGCTGTCGGCAGATCTTGATTCTGACCTATGGACTGACTTGGTTTGCTGTTGGATTGGCTTTCTCCTCATGGGCCTCTCTGAGGGTCTGGATTTCTGGTTGGATGTGGATGCTATCCCTGTGCTGCTCACCTGCCTTAGGTACGTTTGGGGGATCTGTCCTACTGCTTATTATGTGTTTGTTTTCTGCTTAGGATCTGAGCTGATGAGCCCACTGAGGTCTGCTCTCAGATCTCCTGTGGGAGAATGCTGTGGTGCCTAATGCAGCTATCAACTCCACTTTGATGAGGAGAGAAACAGAAAGCTTCAGGGATAGAAGGCAGCAGGGACATGTAGGACCTGGAGGAGTACAACTGGTGCTTGCTTTTCCGCTGCACCCTATGGCAGGGATGGAAAAGGAGCAGGGCAGGTAAGAGCCCCGTGTCAGGGTGGGCAGTGTGCCCTCCCTGGAGGGGAGCAAGCTGCTGTAGGGAGGTGGAGATGCTCAAAGTGATACAGAGGATCTTGATCCTGTGCCCAAAATAGAGCAGGTTCTGTTCCCTTCTAATTACAGCATACTCTGGAAGGCATTAATTGCTCTAGGTCCCTCCTCTTGCACTGTTTATTATCCCTCTTCCCCAGCAGAGTTTTGGATGAGAGCAGAAGCTGTGTGTTTTGCCCAGAGAATGGCTGCGTGCCTAGGCTGTGCAGGAATAGAGCAGGTACCCGCCCCTGCTTGGTACAGTCAAAAGGGTTTGGTGTCCCAGCATTAAAAAGTCAAAGTCAGCCAATAAGCTGATATGAAATGTGTGGAGACTCTGCTGGACCAAGGGAGAGGTTAACTCTTTCCTTGTGCCTAAGGAAGGAGGAGCCAAGCCAGGCAGGGGAACTCTCAAGCTGTCTTCTTCTGGAGGATGCCAAAAGGCTGTGCAGCTTCAAGGACAATGGAGTTAAACTACACAGTGCCACAAGCATGCTGTGTCACCCATCCTCTGTCCCAGAGAGGCATCCAGGTAATAGATAGAGCTTGAGAGCAGACGTTTTCCTTCGGATCTATGAAGGGGCACAGGTCACCTCCTGTCATGATTGTTGGCATGCAAAGGAAAAGGGGTTAAACCCTTTTCCTGGTACTGGTGACATTTGCTCTTTCTAATGCTGCAAGAATCATAGCATCCCAGCCTGGTTTGGGTGGAAGGGATCTTAAAGCTCCTCCAGCTCCAACCCCTGCCACAGGCAGGGACCCCTTCCACAGGAGCAGCTTGCTCCAAGCCCCTGTGTCCAACCTGGCCTTGAGCACTGCCAGGGATGGGGCAGCCACAGCTTCTCTGGGCACCCTGTGCCAGCGCCTCAGCACCTGAAAACAGGGAACAGCTTCTGCCTGAGAGCTCAGCTCAGTCTCCCCCCTTTGGGCAGGTTCAAGCCATTCCCCTTGGCCTGTCCCTACTGCCCCTTGTCCAAAGCCTCTCTCCAGGTTTCCTATAGCCCACCTACTTAGCTATTGGAGGGGTGTTACAAGGTCTTCCTTGAGCCTTCTCTCCCAAAAGAACTTAGCATCTGACTGCTGATTTGTTTTGCTTATTGTTTGCTTTCCTGCTCTGCTGAGTAAGGGCAATGGATCCCTTTGTAGGTGAATTCAGTTTTGCTGCATTTGGGAGAATAAAGCATCTCACCAGGAGGCTTCAGCTTCATGTGTTGCTGCTTTTTGTTACCTGGTGCTTCAGAAGCAGTTCTGTTCCTGTTGAGATGGGTCTGTGGTTAATTTCTTTGCAATGAACAAGTTCTAGGCACCAAATTCTTTCCCTGAGCTATCACCTCACTCCTCCACCTCACTGACTGTTTGCAAGTGGCTTGGAACACAATGTGACCCTCGAACTACAACCAAAGCTGGCTGAGTTTCCAGACAGCAAAGGCAGTTATGGTACCTTGCAGGGGGAGATGGCAGGAGCTTTGCCAGCCTCAATACATGCTTGTTTTCTGCTTCTGCCTAACGGATGTTGCTGTGAAATGGAACCATTTGGGGGAAGGAGAGGCAAGCGTGGATCATGGTAATACCCAGGGAAACTGGGAGCAGCTCTGAAGGAGCTATCAAAAAGCATTTAGTGCAATTGTAAAGCTCCTTTTAGCAGGGCTCTGAGCAGTGCTGGGGAGTACACACCAGGTAGGGAGGCTGGAGGAGATCAAATGAGAAATTACAAGCTTTTGACTATACATGCCTTTGACTGTAAAGCTGTCAATAGCCCAGAAGAGAGCCAAGCCAGCTGTCCCTATTCCAGGGACCGCACAAAGGAGATGCGAGAGCTGAGCGGGATTTAGGTTTGTGCTGGTTTGAAGCAGGATGGGTTTTGCCCATCTCTGCTGGCTGTGTTCTGCTGTGCTGGCAGCACTGACCCTCCTGATCGATGGTGCCACTAATTTAGTGTAATTTTCTTGTCCAAGATGTATCTTCTCCTTTCATCCTTCCCCTTTGTTGCTCCATCTGAGATTGATGCCTAACGTCAAAATAAATCCAGGCAGCACTGTGAGCCTCATAGAAAGTGTGCTCGCTGCCCTGCCCTCGTGGTTTCCTTCCCTCTGCTTCGAGGCCATGTAATACATGAGGGTGGTTTTGTGCTTTCTTTGATGTGATTAGGCTGCTTCAGACACTGGATTCACTTTCTAAGTCTTGGGAGCTGGATGTGGCAGGGTCAGGGGATCTGAAAGGCTTTTAGTTACCCACTTGTCGTAAGCCACCTGCATGTTAAGACAGCCAAATTACCAGCAGCAAAGTGAAAAATGACAAGAGCATTCATTAAATGCCATGCCTGGGCTAGAATCTGAGAGCACTGAAGTGGTTTTTATCTCATCTAAGGGGTAAGCGGCAGCTCGGCAGTTCCTGCTGCATTTCCTGCTTGGTGGGGGCCGGGGGCTGCATTGATTCAGGGATGAAAAGGACTTTCAGAGCCCTGGAAGGATGTGGTCCAAAAGAAGCCAAAAGCGAGGGCTTTGCTTTAGGGCTGTCGGCTTTGCCTTGCTGCATTGGGCGATGAGTGCAGCATCACTGTTACCTGCCCCTGTTGTGCACGGGGTGGCTGCTGCACTTCTCCAAGGGCTGCGAATCCAACAACTGCTGCACGATGAAATCCTTTGTTTCTTTTGTTTTACTCTGTTTTCCAGGCTGTTGGCACAGGAGGGCAGGAAGCAGGGAGCAGCAGCTGAATGGTGTCAGTGTGACAGCCTCAGACACGGCGGTGACACCACAGAATGGTGTCGGAGGAGCTGTCTCTACTATAGGACATAGAGGTTTCAACACAGACCCTGCTCCCCATAGCAGATGCAGCCCTCCAAGCCCCAGGAGAGGTGCCCCTCTGTCCCGCAGGATGTGTGCTCTCTTGGAGGAGCTGTGTCACCCAGCGCAGGAGTTACAGGACGTGAGCAGGCTGTGCAGTCTAAGAGGTGATGGAAGATGGGTAGGGTCTTCTCTGAGATGAAACAGCTTGAAAGGCTCTCAGCCTGAACTGAGGTGCAGCAGAGGGACCTTGGCAGGAGCCTCATGGGGTTCAATGACACATTTAAGAGGTTGTATTTGCCCAGCATCTGATGGGGGCACCCACAGCTGGAAAGTAGCTTGGTAGGAAGGGATGTGGAGGGTGCAAAGATGATGGAGCCAGACTCTTTGAAGGGGTGCCCAGTGACAGGACCAGAGGCCATGGGCACAAACTGGAACACCAGAGGTTGCCTCTGGATGCTGTTTTAGGATGAGGATGACAGAACACCAGCACAGGTTACCCAGAGAGGTTGTATCTCCAACACTGGAGGTACTCAGAGGCTGTGGTCCGGGGCAGCTGGCTATAGGTTGGAGCAGGGTGGTTGAACTGGGTGACTTCCAGGGGTGGGAAGTGGACTTGTCCTGTGGGAGAAGCTTCTACAGGTTATAGAATCACAGAATGATTTGGATTGGAAAGGGCACTGGAATGGGTTGCCCAGGGAGGTTGTGAATGCTCCATCCCTGGCAGTGTTCAAGGCCAGGTTGGACAGAGCCTTGGGTGCCATGGTTTAGTGTGAGGTGTCCCTGCTTATGGCAGGGGGGTTGGAACTGGATGATCTTAAGGTCTTTTCCAACCCCAACTATTCTGTGTTTCTATGACATTAAGCTCATCCAGTCCCAACCCCCTGCCATGGGCAGGGACCCCTCACACTGAACCGCGGCACCCAAGGCTCTGTCTCTCGTTACCTTCCAGCAGCGATGCTGGATCACCCCCGGCCGCGCACGCAGCCGCGCCGCCGGCACTCGTTGGGGGGACAGGGGCCGGGCCGCAGCCAGGCGCAGATCCCCGCCCCCGGCTCGGCGGGCACCGGCGGCGGGAGGAGGCGGCGCCGGGCTGCGGGCGGGCGCGGCGGCGAGGGGCAGAGCCCGGCGGGCGGCGGGGCGGCCCCGCTCCCCGTGAAGAGGCGGCGCGGCAAGGCAGCGGCCGCCGCCATGCAGCCGTCGCACCGGGCCCCGGCGCTGCTGCTGCTGCTGCTTCTGGCCGCCGGTGAGTGGGGGCTGCTGGGGTTGGGGTCGCCGCTGCCATCCCCGCGGGATGGAGAGGGCCGGGCGCCGGTACCGGGTGTCGGTCCCTTCCCTGGGCACCGGGATACCCGCGGGGACCAGGGCTCCCCCTCTCGACCCCATCCCCGGGGAGCCGCGGCCCGCCATGTGTCCGCTCCCCGGGACCCCCGCGGGAGGCGGGTCCCCATCGCATCCCCTACCCCGCCGGTGACCCCCGGGTACCGGGACCTCTGTGGGGTCCCCATCTCGCACCCCGGAGCTCTCCGTGGGTACCAGGCGCTGACCCTGTCGAGGCATCGGACCCTTCGGAGCGGCCGGCGCCAGCGCTGGGACCCCTGGGTGCTGACAGCTGAGCCCCAGGCTCTCGGTATGGATGGATGCGGGTGGGCTTCACCCCGCGGGCCTCCCGCTTCGGGGAGGGGGCACGCAGCGTTGGTTCCTGCGGGGTGAGGACGGGCATCACCCTGGCCAGGGCTGCCCCGAACCCGCCTTCCCTTGCACTGATGCCTCCGTCTGGCGTCGTGGTGATTTTGCGAACTACCGCGAAACTGGCACAAAGGAAGGGGGGAACCGCAAATTGCTCCGCGTTTCCCCAAGAGCCTCCTCGTGTAATTGGGAGGCGAGGGGGGTGCCAGGGAAGAGCAAGGAAGTGCGGGGATAATTGTACTTGGAATGGTTGCGAAGGCTCTGCTTCTGTTTATAAATAGTCTGGGGAAATTGCCCAACAAAGGGATCCCCCCAAAGACCCGTGAGGCTGAGGCTGCTTTTTTCCTCCCTATCCCTTTTGTCCAGGATTGTGCTTAGTGTGGAGCAGGAGTTGAGAACGGGGACATTTAAAGAGTGGGGGAGTCTTTGTCTTGAGTCATCCTGGCAGTGAGGGAAGGGCTGCTTTCCCAACCAGCCGCTGGCTTCCAGCACGGCCGAGCTGCGATACGGTGACATCCAGCCCCCAGCGCATCTCTTATTACCCCCATCTCCCCAAAACCTTCACGGGGGAACGTGTCATCCTCAGGGCTGCTCTGTCCGTGAGCTGTGTGCGCGGTGCCTCGAGCTGTCGGCTGGGGCTCCCTAAAGAGAAGGGATAAAGCCTTTTAGGATTGTGAACAATAGTGAGCTTGAAAAGCAAAATGGATCAGAAAACCTGTTGGGGTTTGTGCCAAGGCTCCGTGGCACAGAAGCAAGAAGCTTTTCCAAAGCTGAGCAGGGAGCCAGTTTTGTGGCTCCCTCTGGGCAGGTTGTCCACATTAGGGAAAGCCTTGGGCATGGCTGGCAAAGGTCCTTTAGCCACATCTCAGCAGGAGATCCGAGTCCCCACCTTCAGCCGGAGCTTCTCCTCAGAGGAGGGCAAGGTGCATGGGGGAGCTGCTGTATCCCCACCCGGAAGGGTTGGCTCTATCCCCATCACTTGAAAGCTCCGTTTGCTCTGTAGAGGAGGGAGATGGACCTCATGATGGCTTTAAAAGGACCACGGCTGATGGTGCTGTGCTGATGGGAGGGTGTCTTCCCTGTTCTGCTGCGGCTGCTGGAAACTTTCTGGTACTGCTGCCCAGTTGGTGATGTTGCGGAGGATCTGGGACCTTGGCTTTCCCTGTGGCTCTGTCTGCTCTCCTAGCACAGAGAGCCGGAGGGGTGGAGGTGAGGGGCAGCTCAGTTCCTAATGCATGGGTGATGCTGGGGCTTGTGGCAGCTCTGGGAGCCACGCATCCCTGGACACCTGGATCCCTGCCTATGTGGGAGGTCAGAAGTGGAGGTGCAGCCTGCTGGGAATGTATACATCAAGCCCTGTTAGGTTAGCAGCTCTGCTCAACAGTTTAGGATCTGGTCCAGCCTGGAATAATTCGGTGTGCTTCAGTCCTGCAGGGTGGGAATAGTTAAAACCTGAGAGCGAGCTGGAGGGACTGAGCGCGATTCCGGAGTGCTTCCCAGGATTGGGAGTGGGATGGGCTGAAGCGGGATCAGGGCCCATCAGGCTACTGGCTAGTGCAGGTCTGCTGGCAGAGCATCTCTCCAGGCTCTGGGGTATCTGAGCCTCTTTGCTTTTGCACATAGGAAAATGATGTGGTTGAAAAGAGAGGGAGAAGGGAGAGGTTTGGTCTCTTCCCCCTTGCTGTCTCCCCAGGTGCTTGTCTGCATGTGGGCTATTTAAGGCTTTTTTTCCTCTTCTGCCTGCTTAGCTCCTTGTTAGCATTGTGTGAATGAGCCTGTGATGAGGGAGTATAAATCAGGATGGATGAAAATTCCCTGTAGTCAGTTTTTCCTTGGCCTCTTCAGCGCCATAAGGAAATGTTCATTTAATTATAGGCATCAGGGGTAGAAATAACTACATTAAGCCCTCAAGGGGAAGCTGCCAGCGATGAGCTGCACATCAGAGCACACAAAAGTTTCTTCCCCTGCCTCAGCGTGGGAAGCAGCTCCGGCATTTTGTGGATACCTGGATAAGCAGCAGCGGAGCATCAGACCCTGCTGCAGGGATGGAGGCTGCGAGGAAGGGGCATCGTTGCTTGCAGTGGGTGAACCCGCTTCCCATCCATGCTGGCTGCTAAGACACGTAATCCCAGCAGCACGCAGAGGCTGTTTGTCATCCACACGAGCACAGCCTGTGCAGAGGCAGAGCAAGCACATGTGCTGGGCTCTTCAGAGGGCCAGGGATGCTGGCAGGGAGGATGTGCTCTGCCAAGGCTTGCGTCCACCCCTGTTACCAGGCTTTGGATGTACAGTTTTGTTTTGGGGAGAACGTTCTACTGTTGGGAACCAGCTTTGCATCCCTCCGTCTGTATGACCCTGCAACCACCCTCGGCTCTCCCTATGCTGCCTCGTGTGTTGTGAAGGTCGACAGGACCCATATGTGTGCCCGGGGACTACCAGACCTTTGCATGAGCTTTTTGCCTAGGGTGCATTGAGATGGTTTGGATGCTGGGGATGAGGCTGCAGCATGGTATGCCAATGTGTGACAGGGTGGTCATCACCACTGCTGCAGGGGCTGGAGCAGAGCGTGTAACCATTTTGTGCTCAGTGAGTTTTAATGGCCTTTTGGGATGTAAAAGGCTTCTGTTCTGTTTTGATGAGTGACTGTGTCTTGATGGAAGTCCCTCCTGCATCCGCAGTGGTACTTGCTCTGCCTGGGCAGGGAGGCTTGGAAGATGAAGCAGCCACCAACCTTTATGTGGTGTGCTGGAAGTTAGACTGGGTGCTGTGAGGTGTGTGGTCCAGGTTGGGACAGAGTGAGAAGAGGAAACACAGGCTTGGCATGGGGATGTCACGGGATGCTTTGGCCTTGCAAGACGGCAAAGGAACCTGTGGGCTGTGATTTTTCTCCTGGACCAGGGGCTTTCATCCTGTGGTCTTTTAACCCTGGGGGCTGTTTGGAGGGTTCTGAACAGTGACTGGGGAAGGCAGATTCACTGTGCTGTGTGCAGCTGTTTCCCCAGTGCTGTCTCCCCAGAGGCTGCTGCATCTTCCCCTGCCTGTGCTGGCACTGCCACTGGTAGTGAGGGGAGCGGAGCAGGCGCTGCAGCAGCGCAGGAGGGAGGTGTGAAGGCTGCAAGATGATGGGGGAAGGAGCAGAGGCAAAGAGGCTGGAGCCTGAAAGCAGGCAGGGCTGTGACTCCCGGAAGGGGCAAGGACAGCTTGGCTTGGCTGAGGTGCTGTGACCTGCTTGTGTGGAGTCTCATCTGTGGCGATGGGTGAGCTCAGAGCAGTCCTGGTGATACTGATCCTAGCCACAGGAGAACCTGACTCTTCCCAGCCCTGGGCACCTCTGGAGGTCAGACTCTTGATGCACATGTGCTGACAAAGGGCACGTCTGCATCTATCTGCTTTGGCAGTGCCATGCCACTTCCCATGGGTGTACCTGGGTCTGCAGGCTATAGATGTCCTCTGCTGAAATGCCAAGGGAGCGAATGTGGGTGGTGCTGTGCAAGGTAGTGCCCATTCAGTGCATGCTGATCCTGTAGCCTGGTGTTTGAGTCCTCTGCTAGCTGTGAAGATCTGTAAGAGCTTAAAGGTGCTGGCACAGCCACTACACGCTCTAAATCTCGCTTTAAGGAGTTGTCCCATTGCAAAGGCTTATGTGGTCGTGCCTTGTCGCTCTTGTTGGTGCAGGTTACTAAATGTATGTGCTCCACACAGACCCAAGTGCTTTCCCCATTGCTTAGAGGGACACTCAGCAAGGGCTGTGTAGGAGCTGGATGTGGTTCCTAGGTGGAGCATCCCAGCACGAGTATGGTCTGCAACTCTGAATTAGCACCGAATGGGCTTGGTTTGATACACGGACATCCTATCTGCTTCCCTGTGCAAGCTATTGAGGTCTGGGCTGCAAAGATTCCAGGTGAGCCTGGGGAAGTCAGCTTGGAAGTGCTTGAGCTGTCTGCGGTTGGGATGCTTTTTGTTATTTAAATTGCTCTGTTTTGTTATGTTCTGGGATTGCCGTATTCCAGGAACTGTTCTGCCCTGGGGCCTCTCTCCTCTGCCCTCCTCCCTGGTTCCTCCAGGGATGGAATATCCCTGGCAGATGCTTCCCTCATCTGGTCATTGTGTTTCTGTCCTAACTGATTATCAGTAAATGACCCATTCCTGACCCAGCTCTCCCAGGAAATAACACTGTTGAGTAACTGTAGGTTTGGGGTGGGCTGGAAAGGGAGGTCAGTGGTAGCAGGGCCAGATGGACCTTGTCGTGGCTGCTGAGTTGGCAGCACCGAGCTGCTCTGTCCCCCGTCCGTGGTACCCAGAGTGTGACTGCACCTGAGTGCTGTCGTACAGGCTCTGCTAGTGAGAGATGGGTGAGTCAGAGCATGTGCTCTTCCCTTCGCAGGCACTGTGGTGTAGCCACAGCACCCAGGAAGGAGACGCAAAACCATCCTTCAGCTGGGCAGACCAAAGGGCACAGCAGCCCCTGTAGGTCAAGCTGGTGTGATGATGCCTTGAGGGATGTTTCTGATTTTCCTTGGAGAGAAAACTGAGGTTTACTTGTTGGTAATTAAAAAACAAGCGAATTTTCAAGGCAGTTTGACACAGTGGCAGCCAGATCCCATCTCATCTCCCTAGATCCCTGCTCTCATTTCAGCTGGATACAGAAACAAATTATTTCCTCTTTCATTTCTAGTTCTATTCAGTCCTGGGCCAGCTGGGGGCTTTCCAGCAGCTATCCTAGTCCATGGAGAGGTGCCTTGCCTTGTGGCAAAGGGATAACATGGTTCTTGGTTAATGGAGAACATACTTAGGGTTCTATTAGTGTTGTTTAGAAGTGTGGAGCTCCTGTTCGCAGCACTTGGAGCACTGGCAGATGTGCTTCCCTCAGATTCTAATGCATCCTTTTCATGCTGCTGAGCAAAACTGCCTCATCTGGGACCACTGCGCTGAGCTGGACAGGGTGAGCATCTCCCCTTCGCGTTGGAGCTGTTTCCTGAGGGGCCCATGGGGTCCAGCACTAGCAAACCCGCTTCATCTGCGCGCTCCTGGCTGGCTCTTGCCCAGTGGCCTTGGAAAGGTAACACTGCACTGTTATTCCCTGTGGAAACCACCTCGTTCTGCTCCTTACAGCAGGGAAGCATCTTCTGCAAGGTCAGCGTTGGCTCCATGTGTCATCTTTGTGGGTGCGTGCAGCTGGAGGGCCCGCAGCCAGCGGGTTTGGATGCTTCCCTCTCTGCCTTTGTTCCCTCCACCTGCCTCTCCCACTTTCCCTCCTTTCTCCCCCCTGCTGTGTGTGCTCCGGGGAGGGTTTTCCTCCCGTGCTCAGCCCCAAGGCTGCCTCCCTCTTTAGCATGCGGAGCCTCATCTCCTCCAGGTTACACAGAGGTGCCGCAAAAATAGAACTGAGAGACAAATGCCCCATTGAAGCAGCTGGCAAGCCCTGGCTCCGTTCCCTACTCCCTCCCATCTACACTTGCAGGGCTTTATTCTGGTGCTGCTTTATTCCTATGGCTCGATCTGCCTTTTGGAATACAAAACTGGGAGACTGATGGCTGGTAGAAGGGGACTAATCCCGGTCCTCACCCGGGGAGGTAAAGGGCCAGCCACCCATGTCTTGGGCATTACATTTCCCCTCTCCGCTGTGCTCCCTGCCTCCCGCTCAGCTCAGCTCCTGCTTTCATTCTTTCTTTGCCCGTTGACAGCTGCGTTGAGCTCCTTTATGAGATGCTTGGAAGAGAGGGGAACGGTGGCAAAACTTGGATCTGCTGTTTGGCACCTCAAGCCTTTGAGTTCTTGCTGTTGGTGCAAAAAGCGGTGTCAGGATGCTGTCCAGAGAGGTTCTGATTTATGCACTGGTGCTGTTAGCCCTATGGCATTCAGGCTGGTGCTGCTGCCGTAGAGGGTTTCCCCAGGCCATTCTCAGCATACTGTGCCTGTGGGTCAGGTCCCAAGGCATTGGCTTACTCCAGATCCACACTAGGAGAAGCCTGGCTTCCTCGACCTGTGCCTATTAATGACTCATTCTTAGGGATGAGGTGGTGTAGCTTTATCTTGGGCTGAGGATAGCAGAGCATCCCAGTAAACAAGATAATGCAGCTTAGGGGGTTTAACTGGGTAAACACTTGGGAGTTAAAGGAGGGTAAACAGACTCCCAGGATCTGAGCTCCCCGCATGGATGGATGAGTTCTGGATGCCCAGGTTTACATGCCACAAGAGGTCTGTTGTGGCAGCGTAGGCACCATCACGTTGGAGTTGGGTGAGCACCACTGGATCAGTGTGGGGACTGCCCTGTCCATGCTGTGCTTGTGCACAAGAGACTCTCATTTTGTGCTCTCATTTTGGTCTTCTCTGTGTGTGCACAGCTCACAGGGGAGCTGTTCCATCCCCAGGGGTGCTTTGGTTGGCTCCGTGATGATGCAGGACCTTCCTTCCCCTTCCATGCTCTGCCTCTGTTGCCGTTCCCTGTCTGTGCTGCCCTTGGATCAATAGAACAAAATAAATGAGCTGGAGATGTGCTGAAGCCTGGCCCAGGAGTGTATGGGAAAGAGTAACCAATATTGGATTGTGCTCAGTTGAGAGAAGAGTGGAGAAAGGTGGAGAGGGTCAGAGCAGGCAGAAGGCTCGAGAAATGCATTTCCAGCTGCCAGCATTCCCAGGACAGGTTTGGGAATCAAGTGAGTAGCAATTCCCAAGCTTTTTGGGCTACAAACCAGTGTTGTTGATGAGCCCAGCAGAGCCAGCCCCTCTGCCGATGCCCCATAGCTCATCTTGGCACTTGCCCTCATCTGGATTGGTCCTTCTGGGACGTGGAGCTGTGGGATGCAGTGATGGGGAGGAACCCCAGGAGGTTGCCTGGCCTGTGCCCTTGCCTGGAGGCAGTTCAGCTCTGTTTAAACCACTTCAGGCCACGTGGCTCCAGCTCTGCCCGCAGTACCCAGGTGATGTCTCAGCAGTGCTTTGGCAAATCTATTTCTAATACCTGAGGCCTGCGCAAGCAGTTCCACACCTGCATTCCGGTGATGCCGCAGTGAGGTTCCTCATGTGGGAATTTCTCCTCTTAAGGCATTTCTAATGGATGGTTTCAGGATGTTTGGTGCTGCTTCTCGAGGTGGTGACTGCTATCTCTTTCTTTTCAGACTATTTGTGTTACTGCCATCCTTGGGATCATTGTTAGCTGGTCCTATGGTCCTTCTGTGCAGGGACTCGCTTTGTGTCCTTGGTTGATTTCACAGTGATGTTCTTAGTTGTTGTTCCAAGGACACTTAGGGAAATACTAAAGACCAGCAGCTTCAAGGAGAGACCTTGAGGAATTCCACTAATAGCCTTCCTTCAGCACAAGCCTCTCATGTTTTCATATAGCCAAAGCCTTACTGTTTGTTGTCTCAGTTTTCCTGCTCACTGGTGCCTTTTCCTGCCTGTCCTGTAGTTGCATATGAGGCACTGTACCTTGTACTGAAGAACAGCTGGATTAGATCTGCTGCGTTTCTCTTGTCTAGCAAATCAGTTCTCAAAGAAAAATACCAAATTAGCCTTCATTTGAGCTTATTCAATTAGTTCAGTTCAGTGACTAGTTCATTAAGAGCTGGGAAGCGCAGGATGAGCTGAGGAAGCAGGAAAACTTGTCCTTTCCTTCTGATCTATGAATAAAAATCAGCTGAGAGAGGATGAGATCTTCAAGCTTTCATGTGCTGAAGAACAGAGGGCTGGGAAGCAATTGGTTCAGTTCACCCAAATGAGATGCTTTGCTTGCTTAACAGAACTGTTTTAAATGGAAAGCGTGTTTTGGTAATCTCATTTTTGTCCTTCTGTCTCTGTATTTGTCGTGGTATTTATGGGTTGAAGAAAGCCAAGTTCCAGGTGCCGTTTTCTTGCTTTTTGATTGAAGTTCAATATGCATGTGAATGTACCTTGACACAAATCACAGTTTAAGTCTCATCTAGGACTCGTGAGGTGTCAGTCAAACCTTCTAATAGATCAAATGGAGCTAACAAGGATGTAATTGGTGCAGGAGGAGTGTGAAATGCAGCCTGCCTCCCTGCTTCGTGCTCGGTCGCTGGCTGCTGGTGGCATCTGACTCCTTACCCTGTGACAGCCCTTCCTTATGATAGCAAAAATTGTGAATGCAAAATGCAGTTGAACTCAGTTGGTGTTGGTGATGTGAGTAATTCTTGATTTACATCAATCCCCCTGCATATAATATAGCTGCGGGTCAGGAGTACCAGGGTGAAATCGTGCCTGGGTGGCAGTCAAGTGGGAAGCTGCCATTGACTTCACAGTGCTAGGATTTCCTGGTTTAAGGAGCAGACATTCCACCTCCTCTCCAGGATGCTGTTGAGCAACCCCATGGTGCTTCCAAAGAGGCAGAAAGCCTTGGAGAGGGTGAACCTTCTTTGTACCACTAAAGAGAGGTGCCCTGGCCTAGATGACTTTTTGCATGTGAACACTCTTCATGATTGCGGACGTTTCCCAATATATCCCAGTTTTCCTCACCAGCTCAGAGCACAGCCCATCTGTGGGGCAGGGTACCTGCAGGCTGGGCACAGCAGCTTGGCTTGGCAGGAGCAGAAGGCAAGCTCAGTAAGCATCAGTCCTATTTCTGATATGGGTTTACTCATTGTACAGGGACCTTGCACCTCTGCCTTACCTCCTCGGAGGAGACAACCGCTGACGGCCTCACATCAACATCCCTGCTGGAGTTTGCTGTGATGCCCCACCTGGAAGCCATGAATTCCCATGAACAAGCCATCCCAGAGCCTGCGGAGCCTGATCTTAGCCCTGTCTCTCTGCATGCTGCCCCGGGATCGGGCTTTGCCAGCGAAGAGAATGAGGAGTCCAAGATTCTACAGCCCCCGCAGTACTTCTGGGAAGATGGTGGGGAGCTCAATGACTCCAGCCTGGATTTGGGACCCACAACAGGTAAGTCATTTTGAACCCATTCCTCTTCCTTGTGCTGTGGGGTTTGAGGAGGTGGAAGGATGCAGGGGTCTGTGCTCCTGTTTTGACACAACTCTCGCTAAGAGGGCCTGAGATTAAACGTCAGCTCTATTTTCTCACCTCAGCGCCTGATGTGTCCCCAGTGAACCCTGAGCAAGCACAGGCTTTAGAAACCAAGTTACAGCTGAGCCTTTATTCCTGAGCTCCTATGGGCTGGGAGAAGTATTGCCTCCACTTAGCTTCCCATTGCCTCATGCTCTTCTTTCTCTCCTTCCCCCTTTTGTGTTCTCTTCTCACTCCCTTCTTTCTGTTGCTGTTAGTTAAGCACTCAGACACTAAAGGTCTCAAGATCAAAGCTATCTTGGGGTTTGAGTCGGAGCTGGCTTCCCTTGGTTAAACTCTGCTTTCCTCACTCCATGACTTCAGTGGGGATTTGACCTTAGAGAAGACAGCAGGTTTGTCCCTTGGGCTGCTGTCCTATTGCCTCCCCTGTCCTGCTTTCTTCCTGAGGCCATAATGAGCTGTGTTAGCATCTGTGGGGTGTTTTTTCAGACCAGTGACCCCCCCAGGCCCCTTATTGCTCTCAGGGATGGGAGGAAGGAGGAGGAGGAGCATTGCAGGGTTTCCAGTAGCTTAGGAGATTATTTCACGGTGCTCCTGCTCTTAAGTGTCATGTGGGACATGTATTAAGTGTTACCCAGGGGCCAGGCTTCAGCCTTATCCCTCCTCCCTTACCTGACATCACTGCCTCTCTGCAGCAGGTCCGACTTGGGGTCTGCAGTCAGAAAGCACAAGCCTTGTTTGATCTTTGCTCCTGCTTCTGTGACCTTAACAAAGACCTCTCTGAGGGCTGTGCCTCCGGCTGCCAGCTGGAACACAGGAGATGCTGTGCAGGGAAGGGGCCATCCCAAAGCCCTTTGCTCACCGGTGCTGCTGCTGAACTCATCTGGCCGTGCTCTTGCTGCCCTGTGGCTCATGTGGCCCCGGGACACTTATGGTCCTGGCCATGGGGAGCTGTGCTGGTGCTGGGGTGATGCTGCAATGCTCCTACCAGTGCATCCTTGGGCCGTGCTGTGGTTCAGCCCCTCTGGGGTGCTGGCAGCGTGCTCAGCAGCGCTGTTATTTGTGTTCCAGCGGGCACCTGCGTGTGCTCAAGCCTGGACGTGACTTGGAGGCCAGCGTGTGCTTGTGCATTGAGAGGAGCCCGAACCAGCCTCGCCTCTTGCACGTGCCTCTTCCCATCTGCATGCACAACACGCTCCCCTCTGCTTCCGTCCTCGCCTGCAGTGCTTTCCTCCATGAGCAGATGTGCTCTTTCAGCTGTCCTCTATACATACCCTCTGCAGTGCCCAGCTCACCACTGCTGGGCTTCCCAGCACTGCCTTTGCCCCTGGCCGGAGCTCGTGTCTCAGTGGTGTTTCAGAGCCGTGCTTCATAGAACAGCTTGAATTATTAAAGAGCTGGGAGCATGTTTCTCCTTAAAATTTAATTAGAAACCTGCTGTGTGTCATTTTACAATGAAGGATATTGCAATAGCATCCCTCAATCGGAGAGCCTTCTCCTGCAAGAGAGGTGCACAACGTGCTGCGTGTGTGGCAGATCCCATGCGATGCCTGGTGGAGCTGTGTGATGACACCTGTTGGGTTATTTTCAACATATAAACCCATGAAACAGTTTCAAGCAGCTGCTGTGTAAGAAAGAAAAGCTCATGGTGTAAGTTTTCCTGTTGTGGAATGTCTCTGGACAACAGTGGAGTGTAGTCTGGCAGGGTTGGAAGCTCTGTCCCAGGCACAGATTTGAGCCCCTGTATCAATTAAGGCACAAAGCAGGATTGTGATAGTACTGGAGAGAGAAAATTCCCTGCTGTGAAAGGAGACCTGTGCTGGCTCCTTTCTGTGTTTGCTGCCTGGAATTGGTGGTGTTAGGCCAGATCTCCTGAGATTTCATAGAATCATGGAATGGTTTGTGTTGAAGGGACCTTAAAGCTCCTCCAGCTCCAATCCCCACCACGGGCAGGGGCCCCTTCCACTGGAGCTGCTTGCTCCAAGCCCCTGTGTCAAACCTGGCCTTGAGCACGGGATGGGGCNAATCCCAGAATCCCAGCCTGGTTTGGGTTGGAAGGGGCCTTAAAGCTCCTCCAGCTCCAACCCCGGCCACAGGCAGGGACCCCTTCCCCTGGAGCAGCTGCTCCAAGCCCCGTGTCCAACCTGGCCTTGAGCACTGCCAGGGATGGGGCAGCCACAGCTTCTCTGGGCACCTGTGCCAGCGCCTCAGCACCTGAAAACAGGGAACAGCTTCTGTCTGAGAGCTCAGCTCAGTCTCCCCTCTTCCTATGAAGCACCTTTCCTTCATTTTACCTCTGTAATGTCCCTCTGCAGTCTGCGAGGGACCCCTCTGCCTTTGTGTGACTCTGGGGCTGCAGGAGGTAACAGCTAATAGCAACCTGCAGCTGCTGCTCTGGGGCTTTAAGTGCACTCGAATATCCTTTAAGAATACTTCAGGAGCTCGTGTGGTATCGGGGCCCAGCTGTTAGAGACAGCAAACCCCAGTGGCAGAGCACAGCTCAGCCTGGGGCTCTGCTCCCTCGGAATAACCTGCTTCTGCTGGTTTATGCTATGGAGCAGTCATTCTGGATTGACACCAGTGACACCAGCCCGGGAAAGAGCCTGAGATTGATCTCACACTGTTTGGGAGTGCGCAGAAGTGCATGTGTGCTCACCCGTGCACAGCTGCTACCCTGTGGGGCTGCATCTGGGAGAGATAGATTAGCTCTGGTGGGAATGGGGATGCATATCCTTATGGAAAGCAGCAGCATGGGATTCATACTGCAGCCAAGAGGCAAGCCAGCGGAGCTGTGAAGCTGCTGCTTCTGCATCCCACTGCCTTCAGGCTGCCAGGGAACCTGGGAGCTTCCCAGGGTGTTGGTTGAGTTTGGCTGCTTTGATTCCGCTCTGGTATCAAACTGGCCTGAGCCACAAATTAACCCTTAAGACAGGGAGGACCTGCAGGGACTCGCATCTCCCTTCTTGTCCTCCTTTCCCTTCTTCCCACCTTCCCTGTCTTGTTTTGCTTGGAGGCTTCCAATCCCTGTGTTCCCTTCTGTCACACTGGATTTCCTGATGCAACATCTCTTCTAGATTTAGGGCTAGAAGGTGGGTGCCAGGAGGGCTGCAGGGCCCTGATTTTTAGTGAAAGAGTTACATGGTGGCTTATCCATCCTGAGAGGCTCCCTGGTTTACCTCTCTCTGTGTTCTCCTGTGGCTCAGAACACAGTGCCACATGTGTTCCCTTTCCTCTAGATTGGGGCATCCTAATCAGTAACTACTGGGAAGGGAGGACTCACAAAAGCTGATGCAAGACTTGTGAATGGAGGCATCGGTCCCTCTACTCCCTTACCCAAAAGCTGAATCTCCAAGGATCGTACTGCAGCGTCACATCTTGCCTTGTGCTGGGCTGGCACAGTGCTCTGTTTGTGACAGCTGTGGTCTGCTCCTCTAGCTCCAAGGCTCTGCCCTTGAAGACCAAGGCTTGTCTGTGCTGGAGCTATCAAATCTGGTATCACAGACTGGTGATTTGCTGGGATGGCATGTGGAAATTGGGGGGGGAATTGTAATCTTTTAATTATTCATAGCAATTAGCAGAAGGGGTTCCCAGCAGAGCACGGGTGCAGGGTTGCAGGTCAGACCAGTTAGAAGGATGGCATTCCAAGAAGTTTTCTGACCAGCTAAAAGGATAAAATCTCTTCCATCCCTAACTCTGACATAGTGAGATTCCCTTCTTTCTCTGAGGAGTTGCTTTCTTCTGGCCAGAGACATCCCAGCATCTCTCACCCTTACTGAAATGTGCTGCCTCTTTATCCAGACTGACAGCAAATCTGGTGTTCTTAATAGCATCTTCAGCCCCAGCACTAATGAAATGAAGCACCTGGTAAAGGCTGTCTGCATAAGGAGCTTAGTGCTAAGCAGCTGCCTGCCCTAGCTCAGCTCCTGGCTGTCTCTTGTTTGTGCCTTGGTTTAGTGGCCACTCAATCCTCAAGTGATCAATCCTGGGGTGAGCCACCTCGACCAAGATGAAGCTGGCAGAGGGTGACCTGTGACAAAGGGTTTCTCTGTGGTGTTCTGGTGCTGCCAGCCCTGCCTGGCTCTGTGTTTGGGTGCCTGGTCTCTACCTGAAGCCAATTCCAAGTGTGATGAGACCTAACCAATTTGTTACCATGGGGCTCTCTTTTAACTATGATCTCTCTTGTGTGTGGACCTGTCTCAGAGTCACAGATAGTATCTTCTCCTAGTTCTGGAAGATGAGGACATTAGCCCAGACGGGCTCAATTCCAGCACCAGTAATTGCATTTTGCCTCTTTGCAATCCCCCTGCAGAGTAAATCCAATGGAATACATCTCTTTGCAGTAAGCTTCCCTGCTCTATACTGCAGAACAGTGAGCAGAGCCTGCCTCAGAGCTGGCTGTGTTACAGTGCACCTCACCCTTCCCCGGGTTAGCATGTGCTTCAGGAGGAATGGTGCTACTGAGCTGCGGGGGGAGCCCAGGAGCGTTCATGTCTTTATTACAGTGCCTTGTAGTTATCAGTAATTCAATCACTGGATAACATGATCTCCCAGTTTAATCCAATCAAGACCTTATGGTCAGGTTGTGTGGGCTAAAACCAGGGAGGGTCACCCTTTTCCTGTGCTGTTCCAGTTGCCACTAGTGCAAATAGAGGGAACCTTGCAGGGCAGCAGCTGGGAGCAGCTTTCCTGAATGGAGGAGCAGCAGAAATGGGCTGAATTAACGGCTGGCTGGGAATCTGCTCTGGTGCAGAGCCAAGGCTCGGCCCATCTGGTGCCAGGGAAGTTCTGTATTGATCCTGGGGAAGCAGGACATTGCCTGCTCCTGCAGAGGTGTGGAGCTTGTGTTCATCTCTTCCCAGGGCAAATCATCTCTCCAAAGGGGATGCAGTTGTGTGACCCAGCCCTGGGCTTGTGGGAGATGCAAAGGGCAAGACCTGGAGGGCTGTGCAAGATGCTTCCTTTAGAGCAGAGCCTGAGGGTCGTTGTAAGAGAGGTTGGAAGGGAAAGGCTGGGGAGTGAGACTGGGGGAGGTGAAGCCACTTGGATGCTGCAATATGAGCAATATCAGTGCCGGTGGAAAGCATTGAGGGGTGAGCTAAGGCTGAGACGGCAGAGAGGTGAGGTGGAGGTGTGGAATTTCAGATGGGTGAACCAGCCTCCCAAGGGGATGGGGTGACTGAAGCTGCCCACTGCACTCATCTGGGCCATCCCTGCTAAACTGGAGATGCTGCGACAGTGCCACGGCTCCACGGGCAGTTCTGAGCTGTCCCCCTCTGAGCATCATGGCATGGATGCTCTCTTGTGTGTGGCTGTGAGGGGTTTGTGGCATTTCAAAGATGCCCAGGGTGATGCAGGCTCTGGGGCCAGGGAGGAGGATCGGGTTTGCTGTGCTTTGTTTCTCTTCCCTGGTATTTTCCCTTTAGCTAGTGGCTGACTCCTGCTACCACCCCATAGCTTTCTGAATCCCATCCGCAATGAGTCTCTGGGTCCCAGTCTGATTTGTGACACTCAAAACCTCACCTTAAACATGCCACATGTCAAAGCTGTTCTTTATTATTGTCTCTAAAAATGCCTGAGGACAGAAAGGAGTGGAGGGAATGAACATGTGGGTTATCCTGAGGGAGAATGGGTTCACTGGGATGTGCAGAAGGTTGCACTGCACTTGTCAGATGGGACTGTTCTCTTCTGTGGCAGGCTACCTGCTCTTAGAGGGTCACTGCTATTGAACCCCACCTGTGGCTGGACACATACAATGGGGCCAGCTCTGCCTTTTTGGGTTCATGATTACTTGGGATGTGACACGAAGTCCTTTGGGTCTCGTTTTAGATTACAACTTCCCTGCTGCATCTCGAAAGGCCGGGCAGAAAGGGAACAGGACACGGGTGAAGGACAACTGGGCACCAGCCACTGTGCAGCCATCGGCAGAGCTGCTTGATCCCGACTTGCGCACGCCTTTCTCCAGCACACTGGAGGAGGAAGAGGGGCTGCTCCCCATAGAGCATCCCAGAGGAGGAGTGGAGAGCTTCCAGACCTCCTGGCCAGAGGTTACATCTGCTGAACCCGTGGGCCAAGAGGACTCCTTCTCCCTTCTCTTTTCCACAGCCTCTGCTAGGCCAGGAATTGTGACTGAGGCAGCCACAGGAGAGCAAGAGGAGGATTCTGTTTCCGCAGGCTTAGACCTGGGCAGTAGCATGGGACCAGGTCTTCTGCCCGTGTCC
The DNA here is from genome assembly GCA_002631895.1 of Agapornis roseicollis. Classification (NCBI taxonomy): domain Eukaryota; kingdom Metazoa; phylum Chordata; class Aves; order Psittaciformes; family Psittacidae; genus Agapornis; species Agapornis roseicollis. Next base: position 828 of record NDXB01007502.1, on the reverse strand, counting down.
TCTGTGTTTTCACCTACTGTTGCTGCAGGGTCTCCCAGTGATTCAGAAGAGTCCTTTGAGGTGACAGCTGGGGACACATGGGCTGTTGGAGGAGCAGATTCGGAGCTGACTGTGACTACCACAGGAGCAGAGCTTGCAGAGGCCACAGTGGAGGATGATGGGGAAGAGTTTTCATCCAGAGAGGAGGTCTCAGAGACCACAATGGGGTGGGAGCTGCTGGAGCCCACAGTGCTAACTGAAATGGAGCAGACAGTGGAAACACTTGTGGGGACACCCTCTCCTGCAGGCAGCTCCTTGCACACCCAGACTTTACCTGGGAGTGAGGAGCACCACCCTTCATCTGCATCTCCATGGGATGGGGCTGATGAGGCTATGCTGGATCCCATTTGGAATGACACCGAGCCAGCCACTGAGGCTGCAGCAACAGAGAGGAGCTTGGCACCACAGGCTGGGGACTCTCGCATGGCCATGCTGCCCACGGAGCTGCCTTGGGATTCAGCACAGGTAACATTGGGAGCAGGGGGTAGGTGCAAGGTTTAGTGTGGATAGGTGGGAGCACCCTTTTTTGGGGGGTGTTTAACCCCTTAAACCATACCCACATCTCTAAGTCTGGCTGGTGGATGTATCTGCTTCCATTCACCCCACCAAAACTGAGGTTTGGGGTGAATTTTCCAGTTTGGGGTATCCATTGTCCTGCTCCTCACATCCTCCCAAGCAAACTGCGGCACAGAATCCTGCTTCTACTAAACCCCTGCCCTCTGGGGGCATGCACGGCAGTGAAAGCTCCTTGTTTCCTCAGCCTGCATTATTGGAAGTGTCAGGACAAAA
>NDXB01007500.1:141818-153044 GCA_002631895.1 Agapornis roseicollis | reverse complement strand
TTCAGAAGTTCAGTTAGTATGAGTGTGTGTTTTTAATATTGGGGGTTCATGAGATACAGCTCATTATCTGGGTCATGATCCCAAAAGCTTCTTACAGGGCTAGACTGTAGCCTTTTCTGTGGATGAATTTGTACCTGAGCAGCTGGTTCATCCTGGAAGAAGGGGGGAAACTGAGGTATTGCAAAAGTCCATGGTGGAGCAGGGGGAAGAGAAATTAAAAAATTAAAAAGTTTAAGTCAGTCAGAATTCTTAGACTGGTGATTAGGTTCCTAAGTGAGGAGCTATTGAACTTTAAAGGAACCTGGGCTCTGCTGAAGAGGTGGCTGGGTGTGTGGCTGAAGTGTACATGCTCTGTTACACACGTACATGAAGATGCTTCAGTTTAAAAGAGCTTCATATTTTTGTCAAAGTAAACCAGGGGCTATCCCTGCCAATGAAAAACAGTGTTCTGTAAGAACAGTGTTCTGTAAGAACCTAACAGTGTTACCCAGCTGCACTAAGAATAGAAATCAAGCCCCTGCTGGTATAATTAAGAAATCTTCACTTCCAGTCCTTGGGCTTTAGAGACCTGGATCACTAACTAATTCCAATTTAGAGAGCTTTTTTGATAAGAGCTTTTGTAAACCAGGAAATAAGCTGAGAATGAAAACTTTTCATTGCAAGTATTTTAGCTGCGCACTCAGCCTGTTCAGTGTTATTTAGTGTTTGGCCTGTCCTGGAGGGAAATCAGCTATATCAGTATTGAAGTGAAGAAATGCAGCACACACGTTCTCCTCAGGGATTCTTGTNTTTTGATAAGAGCTTTTGTAAACCAGGAAATAAGCTGAGAATGAAAACTTTTCATTGCAAGTATTTTAGCTGCGCACTCAGCCTGTTCAGTGTTATTTAGTGTTTGGCCTGTCCTGGAGGGAAATCAGCTATATCAGTATTGAAGTGAAGAAATGCAGCACACACGTTCTCCTCAGGGATTCTTGTAAAAAAAAAAAAAAATAAAAAAAAAATTCATAAATGTGCATCCTGGCACTTTGGAGGGTAGAAACTCAGTCTGGGCACAGATGGATGTTTGGATAAAATTAATATCTGTCTTTCTACAGCATGAACTCCATAGCTGACTGTGATTTTTTCTGGTGTCAGTTTGGGAGGTGGGATAGAGGAGTTTGTCTAGTTTACAGTGATGGAAAGGATCAATGTTACATATTTTTTTTCCTTCAAATAAAATTAAATATACATTTATTAATATATCTTCTCTCTAAATGGGAAGCAGTTTGTCAAGGATGAAAGTTTGAATGAACATCTACTTTTCTCCATACAAGTGGATATTCTTCCTTTATGTTTTCATTATAGCTTTTAGTTAACTCATGTTTCTTTCTTGTTTCAGGGTTTTTGTGTTGTGTTTTTTGTTGGTTTTCTTTTTTTTTTTCCATTCTTCATCAGTTAGGTGCTCCTTCTCCCACATGCTTCTTTGAAACAGCATGCAAATTTGGCACTACTTCTGTGTGATTCAGTCCCCGTAACCCACATGTTACAGGGGGTTTCAAGACTGGTGAGATCAGCCGCCCACTCATTACTTATGATTTTATACATCATAGTGTAACAGGTTAAATATCTGGCTCATAAAAGTGTGTGTTGAAAATGAACAGTTTCGTCTGCTGGGTGGTGTGGGGAGACTGGTCTGCTATCTGGGGACTTGATCAGATAATCTACTGAAGGCCAATTGTTTTGAAGGTCACTGTTCCTCCTCAGGAAAGGATTGTAATTTTTGCAGAGGAGCTGTATTCCAGGTAATGAGACAGCAGGGGCCACCTGGGTGAAAACCCACCATGCAAGCTGCCACAGGCCTGGAAGTGTTGTATGGTGCTCACCTCACCCTTGCTGCCTCCTTGAGCTCTACAAAAACGTGGTGAGGCCAGGAGGGTGACCAGGCTTCATCTGCCTGCAGCCTCCTTCCCATGTGAATCCGGTACTCTGCCTCAAATGTGTATCTTCTGCAGGAGATACTGTTGTGTGCCACCATGTCAAAATTTGAATTAATGTCTGAAGATTTTTGTTTCGTAAGCAGAAAATAGTGATGATTCTACTTGATTCTTTCAGAGGCTGGCTACTGCTTATAAAAGTTACAACCTCCATCATGTTTGAAGCTTGAATTTTTTTAAGAAGGGCAAGAGTACAATTTGGACAAGCATTTTTATTTTCTTTTTCCTGGAATGATGAAACTACTGCACTGCAATCAAACTGCAATAAAAATGTGAAATACTGTCAGATGATACGAAGCTGGTGCAAATGAAAGCCAGTGATAGACAGAATCCTAAAATAAATTCCAGGCAAAAGCAGGCTATTTACTTTCAAAATACAGAAAGTAAACTGGCCTTAACAGTATTTGGACAATGCTTTTTTCCCATTTAGCTGCAATGCAAATGTGGATGTCTTTGCCATGAAAATAAAAGTAAATTAAAGTCACTGATACAAAAAGAGTCCTGGAGCAGGCAAAAAAGGAAAGCCCAGGCTGATCGCAGCTGCTGGAGTCAGCTTTGCGAAGGAGACTGTAGATGGAGCTCGGCTCTTCAGTTCCTCGCTGCGGGCTTCACAATGAAGCAATTGTTCCCCGGTCTCCACTCGGCAATTCCTCCTTTGCTCTCTGTGTGCTTTTTTGGTCGCATGTTCTGTTTATTTTAATGTATACCTTTGTGCAAGGCCTGTCTCTGAGTGGTTAGCTACCCCGTTGATAGGTGGCCTTCAAGGCGGGGGGAGGAGTGCAGCCTATTCCCATGACATCCGTGAGCTTTGTAGAGCCAAAAAAACCTCAGGAACACCTAATCCTTGGGCTCCCTCCAAGTACCACAATCTCTGCATAGCTGACATGGGCCACTTGGGACACTTGAGGGCTTTAGGTGTGTCTCTCTGAAGTCAGCCACAGCCAAGCATGAGGCAAATGTGCCCAGACCAAAGAAAATAAATTATGTGGGCTCCAATTTTCAGCAGTTATGAAGTATTAAATTACACATCTGAAGAATTCACTCTGGGATTAACCCTTTGGAACCTGTATGGAGTGTTGTGGTGGCTGCTCCTGGAGAGAACCTTGCTGCCTGTGTTTCAAAGGCACAAGGGTCATTGATCACAGGGCTGGAATGCTAATTGAAATATGTCATAACTGAAACTTCAACACTGAAAAGGAGGAAGAGCTGGGAACAAGGGAAGAGCCTGCTACTTGTGCAAAAGCAGGGTGGGAAGGATGCAAGAAACAGTTTTGGCTTTTGGGGCTTTTCAGGGTGCATGCCAAGAGGGTCCTGCCTGCCACCAGTTGCAAATGAAATTAAAACTTTATACTCCCTTTTGGAACAACAAGTGCAACTTCCAGCACAACATTAGCATGCATTTAGCAAATTTAGCACAGCTCCTGTAGCTGACTCTTCATTCAGGTTTGGGGAAGTTGTTCTGAGCCAGTGCAATTTTGCTGAATTTCTTGCTAAAAAGCTACTGACAAGGCATTAGCTCTGAGTAAGGGATGCAAAAAGTACATCCTTCCCTGCCTTCCTCAAGTATTTCTGGTTCCCCACAACCATCTGTAACATCAAGTATCTGGTACATTATGTTGCTGAAACTTAGCGTAAACCCCACACTGGAAAAACAAACGGCTGATTTTTTTTATGTGTGGACTTTAAAGAGTATTTTCTCAGCCAAATAATTAGCCTGTGGAAGCTGTAATAATAAACAAATAGACAATTATTAAGAAGGAGGCTTTGGACGTGTTTGCCTATTCCCCTCTTTACTGCATTAATTAAAGGTTGATATTCATGCAAACTGATCTGAAACTTTGTAATAAATCTAGAAACCTGGTCTGTTGGTGAGTTCACTGAAGCTGATGGACCTGTGTCTGCTGGCACAGATAGTTTTTCTATAGATAAAAGTTGCAATGCTTGCAGTCATTACATAGTGGGCTGATATATTTGTTTTGTTTTTTGTTTTGTTTGTTTGTTTTTGTGGGTTTTCTTTTTTTTTTGGAATCTCGGAAGGACCTGATCATGAAAGTAGGGCAATACACAGTCTTTTTTATGCAAAAAGAGCAAAGATGCCATTTAATCTTTAAAAGCATTCCAGTTTTGATAAGCCCCCCTGCTAGTTCCTGCCCTGCCTTGAGGGGACCGTGGGTGAGTGTGTGGTGGCCCACTCTGAGGAGGTACACGTGGGTTTTGTGGACCATGAGAGTGCTGGGCTGGTCCAGCTGCACAGGAGCTAGAAGCAGAGTGGGAGACACAAATGCCAATTTTGGAGGTCATCTCTGTGGTTTGAGGAATTGCCTTGGCCCTGTTGTCTGTAAACTCTGTGGTAGGGTAGAAACTATAATGGCCACATAAAATTTTGGGCTTACAAAATGTTATGTGTATCATTAAACTGCTTTTATGTGTTATACACCTCTTTGAGATGTTGGGTTTGCATGGTTTGTATTACAGATAAGTGTCTCTTTGGATTGGGAGTGCCTTTACAAACTCCTTTATTTCTCCTTTCCCTGCCTCAGTGACATATAAAGTACAAGCTAATTTTCCACCTCTATATTTTTAGGAAGGTTTTCACCAAAGAATAGGATTAATGTTTGAGGCGGAGACAGTTGTAAGCATGAGTAAAAGATAAGGCACGAAGGAGGTATAAATAGTATTTTTGTATGTTTTTAAAATGGCTTTACAAATGAAGTTTCTTTCACAGTAGTATCTTCTTTTTAAAGACTGCTGTAGTAGGGATTGAATCGGGAAGTCTATGTAAAGGGGCTGTCCTCTTTTTTATTTATTTATTTATTTATTTATTTATTTATTTTTTATGTTCTTTTCAGTAGTAGGACAATTTTCCAGGAGTGTCCAAAACAATTTAATGGCTTCAGTGTTCTGACTACATCTCTTTACTAATGTGTGGTATTAAAATTCATGTAAACTGAGATTCTGGGAGTCTGTAGAGGAAAAGAATGAAAACTACAGTACTGGAATAATAGTATGAAAAATGCAAGTCTCTTCTATATGCACAAGCAAGTGGGCAGCAAGAGTAAATGGCTGGTTTCATGGTTTTATAAGTAGCCTGGGTTTGTGGTTATTTTGGGTTTTCAGGGTTTTTTTGAGTTTTGGTTGTTTGGTTGGTTGGTTTTTTTGTGTGTATGTGTGTGTTTTATTTGTTAGGTCTTTTTTGTTTTTGTTTTGGGTTGTTTGGTTTTTTTTTTTAATAAAGATTGGTAGACAAATTATCCTATAGCAGGTTTTATGGAACACATGGATTTTTATTAATAACTGCATTTTTGTCTGACTGCTTTGGACCTGGTTGTAGGAGGCTGCACTACATCAGCACTAACTTTTTTTCTGGGGTATCAGGGAGCTTTTGGGTGCATACAGGAGCTCTACCAGGCAGATCTCAATGGCCAACTGGTGGTCACCTCATGGCCATGCAGGTATGCAGGGTCACAGAGTGCTCTGCTTGTAAGCAGAGTGTTCTGGGGGAAACATCTCTCCTGTTGCCTCCAAACAACATTACTGTGAATTTCCTTAAGCAAGAGCCTTTCAGCAATTTCAGGATTAAGGTTAAAAAGTCTTGACTGGAGTACTACCATACTGAATTACATTAATTCACCCTCCCCTTCTCCCTCCAGCCCACAAGAGCATGGGTTAGGCCCATGTCAGCCCAGATTTTCAGGTTTAACTCTGACTCTGTTTCTTTTTTATAGGTTTAAGTCAGCCCCTAAATGCTTCTTGCATATCGCTTTTGTTCTTTTAATTCTTTCTCTTTTTGTGCTTGTAAAGTTCATATAGGATGACGTACATCTTAAAGTCAGGTCTTTGTTTAGGCTCCCAAAACCCATCAAATTGAAATTCATCCTTGAAGACGCAGAAAGTGCATGAATTTTTACTTGTTAGCTTTCTGCCTTTTTGCAATAAAGTATATGTTTGCTGGAAGCAATTTGTGTAGCACTGTTGTAGCTTGTTTGCTTTCTACATAGCATTTAGGTGGAAAGATTTGTTGTGGTTTGGTTTGGTTTTTGTGGTGTTTTGGGGGGGAAGGTTTTCTTTTGGTTTTGTTTTTTTTTTTTGGTTTTTTTTTTTTTTTTTTGGTTTTTTTTTTTTTTTTTTGGTTTTTTTTTTTTTTTTTTGGTTTTTTTTTTTTTTTTTTGGTTTTTTTTTTTTTTTTTTGGTTTTTTTTTTTCACCTGACTCTTTGTTGATATCTGACACTCTGTTGCCATAGAAGAAATGACAGTGGAGTAATTGTTGGTTTTGGGGATCAAACATAAAGCATGACTGAAATGTCTGAATATCAGGGCGTCTTTTTTTTACCTGCTGAAGAGAAAAGAGGATTGGAGAAGAGTGATATAGAGCTGTGTAAGGGCTTTAATGCAGATTAGAGCACCAAAGCACTTTGGAGCATTTGTGCCTGGGCCAGAATATCACCTAAATTAGGCTAAATGAAAAAAACCCTGGATCTAGTCTCTTCCCAGCATCCCCAGTTTGATACTTAGGTTGCTGGTTTGGTTCCAACTGTAGGGCAAGCTGATATTCTCATATTCTGGTTGTGAAGACCTTGAACACATGCGTTTCCTAGAGTACATTTTTTGAAAAACTTGGATGATTTTTTTGAAGGTTTCCTGAGTTCCACTTTTGAACCCAGTCAAGCTCTTTTGTAGACTTTAGATCAAGTGATAAATGCAAAATTTGGATTTTAATCGGAGAAATGCAACAAATGCGTAACCTGGGAGGTAAGGGGTAAGGTGCCTCCTGTGACTTATTATATCCAAACCAGCATTGGGGTTATTCTCTCTCCTGTTCTAGGAAAAACAGATCCAAGTGGTTTCTTTGCTCTGTTCCCTCCGTAAAGTAGCTATGAGGAAAATTACAGACAAGTCTCAGCCAGAAAACCCATCTGGTATGAGAAGAACGGGCCAAATTACAGCTCTTTGAACACTCAAGACTGCCTTCTGTCTTGACTAAACTGTTGCCTGCACTTCCCATTTTTGGGGTCTCCTGTTCCCTTTACTCTTCACATCAAATTTACTATAGCACCTTCAGCATCCACATGCAAAATAAACCTGACTTCAAATCTTGAAGGATTTAGCATAGTGTTTACAGCCCTTGCATATGTGTCCTGCTCAATTTCCTCCCCAGGTTTCTCTCTGTTTGATGGGAGGGTAGTGATGGGTCACAGGGACCAAAGCTTGGGGTCTGAGGGAGAGTGACCGGACAAGGGGTAACGGGTTCAAACTTAAACAGGGGAGGTTTAGATTTGATATAAGGAAGAAATTCTTTCCTGTTAGGGTGGAGAGGCACCGGAATGGGTTGCTCAAGGAAGCTGTGAGTGCTCCATCCCTGGCAGTATTCAAGGCCAGGTTGGATGAAGCCTTGGGTGGCACGGTTTAGTGTGAGCTGTCCCTGCTTATGGCAGGGGTGTTGGAACTAGATGATCTTAAGGTCCTTTCCAACCCTAATTATTCTATGATTTTAATCTTTGGCAATCATATTCTTAGAGCTAGTTCTTAGATTTATGGGTACTTCCACATATTTTTCCCCCAAAAGATTTAGTACTGTCGTGGTTTAAACCCAGCTAGGCAGCATGTTCACTCACTCCACCCTTCCCCTTCCCCCCCCGGCCCTCCCCTCTTTCCTCTCCGCTCCGGGAGGAGTGGGAGGAAAGAAGAGCCGAAGAAATACAACCCCCACTGGTTCAGATAACAACAATCCAGTCACTAAGGTATAACACAAATCACCATTGCTATCACCTAATAATAACNGAAAGAAGAGCCGAAGAAATACAACCCCCACTGGTTCAGATAACAACAATCCAGTCACTAAGGTATAACACAAATCACCATTGCTATCACCAATAATAATAATAACAAGGAAAACAAGGGAAGAGGGTACGATACCACCCGCCAAAAACAAGCCCGACTGGGAAGTTCCCTCTCCTTCTGGGTAACTCCCAGTTACCCCCTGGGCATGACGTGATATGGTATGGAATACCTCTTTGGTCAGTTTGGTCCTGTCAGTACAGTCCTGTCCCTCCTTCCTCCTGGCTTCCCCTTCTCCCTGGCAGAGCATGAGGCTCACAAAGTCCTTGGTCAGGGCAAACATCACTCAGCAGCAACCAAAAACATCGGCCTTATCAGCCTTGTTCCCGGGTTAAGTCAAAACACAGCTACTAAAGAGAAGAAAAACCGATTGCAACTGCTGAACCCAGGACAAGTACTCACTTTGGTTCTCAATTTTCAAAATTAGAAGAGAAAAAGTTCATGTGTTGAATTTTGTGTTCAAACTGAAAGAAAACATTTAATATAAAAAGTTACTTAAAGCAGAGAGGTTGTTTTGAAATGCTAAAACCAGAGTGTTTCTCCCTTCATAGAACATAATTTTTGCTTCATGTGCATATATTTAAAGACAAGTTCACACTTCCAAAGTCTACATGGTTTGAGTGTTTTGGTTTTGTTTGTTTGTTCCCTGAGCAAAGTGGGGTATGATTGAAATACTACCTACTTCTAACTTATGGTTTCAGCTGAAATATTTTCAGGGAGTAGAGCAGAGTAAATGCAGTGTGACCTTAACCCTTCTGAGTGCCTTCTGTTTGCTGCAGAGCCTGGTATGTGGTGGGCATTTCCTGAAGCCTTGATAGCCATTCACCTGCCAGCAGGGCTCTGTTGAATGGAGCTCCACACTTGGGGTGGTAGCAGTGTAGTGTGCCAGGTGGGAAAATTAAAGATGACTGCTGCCCCCACATGCTGTAGTGGCAGTGACCTCTAATTAAATATTTATAAGAAGTTGCTTTCAGAAAGTTTCAGGGCAGCAAGAAAAACAATGCTCAAAAGTAGGATCAGGCACAGCTGCAACAGTATATCCCTGTATATCCCTGTATATCCCTGAGGGCATCTAATGTGCATGGAGTAGAAGTTAAAGGATGTGTCTAAAGAGGTTTAAACTTCACCTTCATCTTTTCTACAATCCAGCTGGGAAGGAGATTATTCTAATTCTTACATGCCCAAAAATATATTCACAATTTGTGGTAGGATCATCTCTGTGCCTTTTCTTCTATTTTCTTCTTACTTTGGCTTTGTAAAGAAAAGGTCTTACACTGGTGCCACCAAGCAGTTGGGTGCTTTTTGCTGTGTGCCCTACTGAGTTGGGTGTGCTGGGGAGTTGTGAATTCCCCATACCTTACCCTTCGGAGATAGATGATGCCAGCTATGGGAAATGCAGCTGGGGCTCTGCATTGCTGACCTCAGTCTGAGCACATCCATCAGTAGACAGTAACTATGAGTAGAGGAGGAACCAGTCTTCTTATAGCAAGACACCCAAAGTTACCCATATAAGGTACTGCAGCTTAGAATCTGTATGGGTGCTGTATGCTCAGACTGCATGAAAACAATGCCTTGCTTTTTGCATCCCTCTGCCATGCTCCAGTAGCTCCTTCCTGTACACAGACCTAGCTCAGGGCACAGACCCGGCATTGCTGTGCAGCTGCAGCACTTGGCCGATTGTAGCGAGGTGTGAAGACATCTCGGGCTGCTATCTGTGCCAAGCACTATGTGCTGCAGTCCCTCCTGTGACAGCTTCTCTAACCCCCTGCAGCGACAGCAGGTCTTGCTTGAAACCATTTCAGAGCTGCAGACGACATGGAGAATCAGGCATCTGACATTTGCAAGAAGATTGAAATGATTCACTGTTCCCAAAGATACACTACTAGGGGAGACCCCCACTGCTGTTACTGTCCGTGCTGCTAACTTTTTTATTTTGTCCAAAATATTGGAATATTGTATTGCCTTGGGAGATTGATTATAGCTTGAAAAATATTTCCTTAGCCTTTTTTTTGTGAGGCTGCAGTGGTGCCCTTGATCTGAAAATGTGTATGCAATTTGGGTAATGGCTATTTTACTTTGTGCTAACAGAGAAGTAGTTTCAAGGCAGTTGCTCTTGCCAAAGGAGGCAGCAGATTTAGCAGCCAGACGTGTGAGTCAGTGAAGAGACACAGGATAAAATAAGTTCCCTTGCATAGTGCCTGTGGTTGTCCCTGTCCTGTGACATGTGCCTGTCCCCATGGCTGCCTCCCTTGCCCTGTTCTCCAAGGCTTCATGCTAGAAGCACAAGAGATGCTGCCTCATGCCTATGCAGGGCGAGATATCAGATGAGGAGGCTGACCAAATGGAAGAGCAACTTAGACTTGTTACAGTATCACAGAATGGTTTGGGTTGGAAGGGACCTTAAAGATCACCTTGTTCCAAGCCTCCTGCTGTGGGTAGGGAGATCTACTAGACCAGGTTGCTCAAAGCCCTGTCCACCCTGGCCTTGAACGCTGCCAGGGATGGTGCAGCCACTTGTTCTTTGGACAATCTGTTCCAATTCCTCACCACCCTTGAAATGAAGAACTTCTTCATTAATTATTTATGTATTTCCATTTATTATATTTTATAAGTGGTAGCTGGAGATGGTATTAGAGGATTAGGCTGTGGAGAGGTGGTTGAACTCCTGCAAAGGATGGAGAACTTGCTGAGAAGGTTTCCAGTGTGCAAACAAAACCTGTGTTGTTGCTCTTTCTTGGAAATATAAATAGTGATTCTCTTTCCTCTGGGTTATATTAGATAAGATTAAGCTAATGAGTAAGTAATTTTCTTGTTGGGTGCTGTGCATCCCATTTGCATGCCTATGGATCTCACAAGGCCCAAAGCACATACTAGAGATGGTGAAAGTGGGGTTACTGTAAGGCTCTGGACTATTGTTAACAGTTCCAAAGAGAAAATTTTGATCAGTAAATACTGCTTTTTCTTCTCTAAATAAATGCAGTGTATGCAATAATAGCATGCTAAATCATCATGTGCACAGATTTTATGCCACAGGAACCTATGTGCTACTGAAATACCAATAAATAAGTTGAGAAAGCAAAGCTAATGTTGCAATCACGGGGAAGTACATACAGACTGCAATCCACAGTGTCATTTTTATTTGCCTCATTGCATTCCATAGTATTGCTCTGCCATACTTTATTTCAAGAAAAATAGTTGTATTGACATTGGACTGAGACCGTTGCTTCTTTGGAGAAAGGACTGGGGACAGGATCCTGGGTAATAATTCTTTATCCTAAACTTTATCCCATGAGTTCTTTGCACAAGAGTCAAAACAAAAGAGCCCCAAGCTATGTCCTACATTACTTTGTTTCTGCATGGTTGGTTTTTTGGTGGTGGGGTGCTTGGGGGGGGGGACTTTTTTTTTTTTTTGGTGGG
>NDXB01007500.1:130836-141760 GCA_002631895.1 Agapornis roseicollis | reverse complement strand
TTGGGTAGTTGGTTTTTTTGGGGGGGGGGGTTGGGGGGGGGGGATTTTTTTTTTTTTTTTTTTGAGGGGGTGTTTTTAATAGCAGGAACTTCAGTTATGCTTAAGAGAAATCTCTGACTTCAATATCTGTATGATTGAAGTTAAGCTATATAAGGAAACAGAGTATATGATGAGTTGACAAATACAGCTGCTATACCCAAACACAGCACTTTGCTTGCCATGAGCACTTTGTAAGAAGATGTTGAGGCTTTGTGCAGTGCTGGTGATCACTCACCTGCCAGCAGCCCACAGCTTTCCCCAGATAGAGGCCCTTACGTGTCCCTTCAGGAATCCCCATTGCTGCAGGAGTAGCAATTTCCTCTGTTGCAGGCCACACTGGGTTTAAAGCAAAAACTTGTACTGTATCAGGTTTTTAAGAACAGAACTCATTTAAAAAAAGACAGAGTTTCTTTAAGGTTTCTTTAACCCCATTAACACAGCTGTTAAGAACATAACCACCAGACTGTGTTTATTTTTTGTGGGAATTCTTGGCAATTACTCAAGGGATGCTATTTCCCCCAGTTACTTGCCTCTAGTGGAGGGAGAAGCAGAACTTCAGCTTTTTCTATATTGGGGAGAGAAGGAAAGCTGCCATCAGGGCTCGTTGCTTAAGTCATAGGAGTAGCAAAAACTGGCTGGTTTCTTTGTGGCAAGAGGCTCAAATCATGCGGTCCTGGTACCTTATTAGTGTGTTTTTTCGTAAGAGAATGGACAGCTTTGTTTTTTTGGCTCAGAACTAAAATGCATATGGCCTATGATTGTGGCATATGCAGTTACTATATGTGTCCACCTCAAGTTGTGACAAAAAACATTTGTGCAAACAGTAATGTGACCTGTCCTCCCCAATTTCCTGGCACATCAAATGAGAATTAGTTGGGTATTTTATTGAACCTCTATCAAGTCCTGACATAAATCTCAAGTGACTCAAAGGCATGGAAACCCCTTCCATCTATCTGTTGTTAGAACAGAACATGCACAGAAAGTAAAAAAGCATACCCTTTAATCAATGAAAATCTTTCAAGCCATTTTTCTATACGCAGAAGCTAATTTTCAAAATGTCTTACTACTCTCTTTCACCTTGACAGCCTCATCTTTCACCAGTTGTGAGTCTAGTCACTGTGTGAGCCATAATTGAAAATAAAAACACTTATAAAAAGGGGGGGAATTGAATAAAGTATTGTATATTGGGTGGACAGTAACATTATATTGTAAATTTGTTTATTTCTCTATGCAAATGTGTGTTGTGGATTTCTCAGTGTGGACAATAACTTTTTTCTGGACTTCAGTGCATAGTATTGGCTTAGTAAGAGGGAAGAAACCAAATCTAAAACTGCATGCTTGAAACATAAATGCAATAAAGAAAAATATTAAATACTATTGAATTTTGACACCTGATGACTATTACTGTTAAAGATGGGGTTAAATATGATGTAACAAAAATTTATTTCCTGTTAATTTTCCTGACATCACAAAGTGAAATAATCGCAGTATTGCAAAATATTGATAGAGCTATTTTTATTATTATTATTCAAGGTAAACTGTTAGGATACGTATGGGAGAGAAATGAACAATCAGAACTCGATTTTATCTTTAGCTCCATTACTTGATATATATATTTTTAGCTAGCTGTCTAATAATGATGTTTATTTAATTTGTCTTTTACTCAGAGAAGGAACAGGGCTCTGAAAAAGGTGGGTTCTGCACTGATTTTCCTCATTCATAATCAGGTGTTGAGGATGTGGTTCCCTCATGTGCTGCTGCCTTCATTAGTAAGTATAGATTTAAGACTGCTGTGAAAGGTTAGGCTAAATTGTCTATTGCAGTTCAGCAGCTTGAGCAACCTTAGGAAATGAAAGTCTTTTAACTGTAGTACAGCAGTGATATGACTTAATGGTGCCTTTATCACCTTATAATAATGCAACTGCATGTGAAGCAAGCCGTCCACAGGCCATTGTTTCCTGCAGAGATGATGGCTTATGGTAACATAGCCCAATGGGCAATCTTGAGAGAAACTGTCTGGGATCTTAAAAAGGGCCAGTCAATTAATTTGTTCTACCCATGCAGGTCAGGAGAAAGATAAAATCACTGCTGTCTACAGCTGATCATCTCATATTAAATATAATTATTTTAAGCATGCATCTGTGTTTTCCATGCAGTGTGCTGTGGCTGGGTTATGCACTCTTCACCAGCTCTGGTTGGGGTTGGGAAGGTCAGCTCTGTGACGTGCCAAAGACTTGCACCAGCGACTTGTAAGAGTAAAGCACCTTGCCCTTCTTTGAGTCTCATATTATTGGATCCTGTATGTGTATCAGTTCCCAAGCTGTTCTTTCTCCTACTGGTATTTTTCTCAATATCTTGCTGCTTATCCGCTTCTGTTTTGTGTGCAACTGGTTAGTGGTGGTGCTCCAATGGCTCGTGTTTTATGTCCACGCAGTTCTAGCGTTCCCTTACCATATGGTCATCCTGATGTTACCGTTTGCCTCAATCATCCTTTTTGTAACTGCTTGAAATTCTTAATTGATCTCATGAGCTATGTTAAAGATTTATAACAGACGTCAGTGTAATTCATTTCACAAGCACGTAACTGTGCCTTTCTGTCTGATTGGATGTCCACACTGTGCTCTCATGAAAATGTACAGAAAGCATGGTCTTTTGTCTCTGTGGTAAAATAATGGTAGTCTTGAAGGATATTAGAAACCTTGTGCCATTCTGCCCCAGCCAAAAAGATAAGCTGTGGACTCTTAGATCTTGCTAATAAGATGTTCTCCACCCTCTCTCAAATAATACCTCAGATTGAAGACTTTTTTTTCCCCTTCTTCACTAGTAGTGGAGATGGTAAAACTTTTTTTTTTTTTTTTTTTTTTTTTAAGTAAGATTCAGAGCCATGTGTTGATAATATTGTTAGGCTGAAATGCATATATCAGAATGGCAATGGTGCCAGGAACTGCTTTTGGCCAGGCCTGTGTTTCTTAGTATATGCGACAGAGGCATGTGTAATTAATGATGTTGGCAAAAGGAGCACTGTAGAAAGAGCACAAAAAATGAGAGGTTTGATGGTTTCTGCAAAGTACTGTGCCCATCTTTTCATGCAGAAAATGAGTAAACCATTAGTCTACATGTGATTGGAGCATAACATAGCACTTCTTGATGGGGTTTGTCAGAGAGCATTCAGAAGAAGCTGTATTTTAGAAGATAAATTTCATCACACAGTAAAGAAAATATGTCTTAAAAGGATAGGAAGCATCCTTCATTCCATTAGAGGGCTAGATTTTTGAGTGTAAATGTTGCCAGATCTGTTTTATGGAGAATTTTCTCTCTCTGTTCATCTACATCAGGATATCCAACTATGGTGTAATTATTGAAAATTATATTTGGGCCAGAGACTTCCTTTTTCACCTCTGACTGTACTCAAGCTAAAACCATCTTAATTTGCTTTCAGCTTTAGCCTAGATGAGAGAGTGAGTGTCAATCTGATACCTAGATCTGCATGCATCTTGGTGGCATTTTTTTGTAACATTACCTGTTCAGACTTTAACTGTGTACTAGCCAGACTGCTCACCAAAACAAGTCAGATGCAGAAACTCTCACAAGTTGGAGGAAAAGATGGATATGCACAACCCATCTACCTAGCTATCCTTTTCCTAATAGCCTTCCTCTTTCACTCTCTTTGTGATACAAATGTATTTGACTATTGCTCTGTGTCTCTGAGGGCAGTTGGCTTTTCATGTTTTCTATTCTTGATGTCACCAATTTTCAGGTTACTGTAATTTAGCAGTAGTTTCTTTCTAATTTGTGGTACCTGTGTACTAGGTTGGACCACCTCTGGTCTCAGAGCCTTGTGTTTCTTTTCAGAAACTGAGGTCTCTTTATTGGGAACATCAAAGTTCTCAAAAACTGTTTTACACATAGGAGCAGGATGAGTCTTTCCACAAACTTGTGCTTCAGTTCTGTCCTAAAATGAAACAAAATTCTACATATCAAAGGAATTGTAAATAAAGTTAAACTTGGTTCTAAATTCAGCAAGTTCTAATTAATTTTCCTAACGTAGCTGAATAATCTTAGAAGCTGCATAAGGTATTTGTGTACTTTTCCCCTGAAAGATGGATTGAGCCTTTAATCTCAGACCTTTATGTAGCATTGCTATAGTTCATGGACATTGTTGGAAAGAATTAGTTCTCTTCTGGGGAGTACTGAGTAATTTATCACTTATTTTTGAGATAGATGTTGCTGGTTTTGTGCAATTGCAAATACTTCCATTTTTAGATGTTTGTGGGGTTTAATTGTAAGTGACATGCTCAGACCTAAGTCACCTAATAAAACCAGATCTTTAAGAGTGTGAAAACCAAGTTATTACCTCTGATTCTCAAGTCTTGCATCACCTCATCTCCCCAGAATTTACACGTACTCTCCTGATAACTTTCCATAGCATGTGACCAGCACTTTGTGGACACAAACAGAATTTATTCCTTGGGCATTTATATTGAAAAAGGCCCAATCTAATCAAAGGAAGGTGTTTCATAGGTGACCAGCCTATATAGTCTTTTATTCTGCTTAGAAAATATTGGAGGAAAAATTTTCCCAGTTTTTTTGTTAGAACAAACACATGAAGTAAACACATTAAAAGAAAACAACCCGAACTTCAAGAGTATCAGTAAAATCACAGAAGAAAGCAAGCAATAAATGTGTGTGTTCACCTTAGCAATAAAATGTGGCTGTGTGTTGTCCATCACTTCAGCTTCTTCCAAGGAAACTACATGTGGGACTGGCAGCTGAACACGGATAGTTGGAAACAGAGTGAACCCTAGCACCAGGCCTGTGTTTGTACATAACACTGAAACAGCTGGTTTGGATTTTAAAAATTCTATTTTTATTAGAACACTGACTCTTGTTTATCGTTATTGATTTTATTGGGTTATTATTGACTGACTGCACCCCATGGGCCTATTAGTGAAGTGCTAGTAAAGCATTAAAGGAAGATGTAGGCTTTTCTGTGCTTTGTGCTTACAACATTTGCTTTTATCGTGATTTTTAGCCAGCTGCCTAACTACAAACATGAGTAGTCTCACCACAAGAGTTTAAAAGGCAGATGAGAAAGGATTGTCTATTTTTTTTCTTCCCAACCGTTAGAAGAACAAACCAATGTTTTAAGGTTATTTACTGTTATTAGACTCATTTTAATTCTCTGTGAAATGTTTGCATCTTTCTCATCTTGCTAAGGCTTCTGGCTAATATTAGAAATAGGGCAAACTCATCAGTCTTGCAAAATAATAATACAAAGAATCTGCAATAACTCTTATATGCTATTTGATCTTTCTGGGTGAAAAGGGAAATGTATTTTCTTATTAATGTGAATCAAGTGATACATAATATTCAGTTAAAGCCAGATGAGACTTGTGTGAACTCTGACTGATTGTACATTAAAGGCCATCTTATAAAATTTAAGGTATCATTGATTATTCTCTCCTAAGATAGTCTTCCCATAGCGCTATAATCTCCTAATGGTCCTACTGATTCAAATAATTTTTCACCTTTCCATTTGGCATTTTTTTTCGCTTCATAGAAATAAAGTAGTCAACTTCTGTATATGCCTGTTGAAGGTTAAGGCCTGGCCTTAATGAACTATAGCAGCATCAGTGGAAGAGACACTGAGCAAACAGTCAAAGTGATTGTCTCATTTGTGAAGATTTACAAACCAGTGGGAATGACCAGCAAAATTACGGGAAACATTATGAATGTATGACCAACAAAATTAAGGGAAACATAATGAACAGGGGATGGTTGTTCCAAAAGTGTCAGCCCATGAAGTTGAAAGAATGTCAAGTTTGGGTGCCAGGGTTGCAAGAATTTCAAGTTTTCTTTTGGGTGGGGAGAAAAGGAAACCTGAAATTCTTGTATGGAACGCTATGGAAGCTATAAGCAAGTGGTAAAAGAGTTTTAACATCAGAACGTGATGAGTGCCCATACTCCAAACAGAAGCAAGAAAAATATAAATGTCTCAAAAACTGCAAGCAGACAAACAGATGGAGATGGCAAAGAGGTCTCTAAAGTAGGTCCTGTGTCCTATTAATGGTAGCCTGTTGCTGCTCCTGACTGCTAAGAATATCTGTCACAGGATAACAGCAATGGGATAAAAATAAGAGAGACTTCTGCTCCTCTCTAAAAGCAAGAAAGTCACCATACATTAATTATGAAAGTAATATTTTTCTCTGTCAAACCTACTGCTGTGAGTAGTAATGGCTTCTCCTGAAAGCTGTCATAAAGTAAAAATGGTGACAAAGGGATGGCTCTATAGTGTAACATCAAGCTGAACTAATGGACAAACTTTATTCTGTTTATGATCAGAATAAACATCTTGGGGGGAATAAGAAAATAGCATCTAGCATTTTGTATACAGTTATCTAAGGTGAACTATAGTGATGGTCAGATGTTCATCAGTTTTAAAATTGTAAATTAAACAGATTTACTGCATTGTCTCTCCCAGAAGGTAGGTAAATTAATTGGCAAAGAGATATTTTTATTTAGTCACCTCTGCTCTGTACCCTGAGGACAGATAGGACAGTATGGTCACAGTAGGAAAGTGCTAAAAATTATCTTGGGGTCTGAACTATATGGAGAAGAAAAACATGCATAGAATCATAGAATAGTTAGGGTTGGAAAGGACCTTAAGATCATGTAGTTCCAACACCCCTGCCATAAGCAGGGACACCTCACACAAACCATGTCACCCAAGGCTCTGTCCAATCTTGCCTTGAATACTGCCAGGGATGGAGCACTCACGACCTCCCTGGCCAATCCATTCCAGTGCCTCACCACCCTCACAGGAAAGAACTTTCTCCTTACATCCAGTCTAAACTTCCTCTGTTTAAGTTTTAACCCATTACCCCTTGTCCTGTCACTACAGTCCCTAATGGACAGTCCTTCCCCAGCAACCTTGCAGGCCCCCTTCAGATACTGGAAGGCTGCTATGAGGTCTCCACGCAACCTTCTCTTCCCCATGCTGAGCAACCCCAAATTTCCCAGCCTGTCTTCATATGGGAGATGCTCCAGTCCCCTGATCATCCCCATGGCCCTCCTCTGGACTTGTTCCAATAGTTGCATGTCCTTTTGATGTTGAGGACACCAGAACTGCACACAGTACTCCAGGTGAGGTCTCACGAGAGCAGAGGAGAGGGGCAGGATCAGTTCCTTCGACCTGCTGATAATGCTCCTTTTGATGCAGCCCAGGATATGGTTGGCTTTCTGGGCTGTGTGTGCACACTGGAGCTGGCTCATGTTCATTTTCTCATCGACCAACACCCCCAAGTCTTTCTCTGCAGGGCTGCTCTGAATCTCTTCTCTGCCCTATATATGTACTATAATAGCAAATCAAAAGTAAGTTTGTTTTTCAAAAACTATCTTAGTGCAGGTTCTGTTCACAAAGGAGGCTCTTTTCCACTTTCAGCCAATCTAATGTGTGAATATGTCATTAAATGAGGAAGTATACTGGTAACTTTGTTCAGATATGAACACCATTTTATTTTAAAACCAATCTAATTTTGTCTTTGAATTTCATGATGGGTGCAGCAGATAACAGCCAGGCATCAACAGTTACTATTCAATTTGCTGGTACAATCAAACAGCTAGATGCTCTTACAATTGACTATGCCCACAATTTTGTGCTTGACTGCAGGTGCAAAATCGCGGATGCAAAATCAGAGCACAACTTGATGATCGCTTAAAAATTTGGTCCGTTACAATTTGAAAGCCTTTGACTTCTGCCTGTCTTATAAAACACAAATGTTTTGGCCTTTTTTAGATTTGAAGCTGTTTACTGTATTTACGCTTAGGAATAAATAATCCACCTGCAAGCAGATATTATATTTACATTCTAAAACTGAATACAAATGATATGTTTATGTTATGTTATATCTGCTTATACCATTGACCTAGCCTCCCCCCAAAACCACAAATTAGCTGTTGTTCCATTCATCCCAGATAAACTGATATTTGGTTTGATTTTTTTTTCTTCTATCTTTTTTTAATACAGTTTACGAATAGTATTAAAAAAAATGCAATCATGGAAATGAACACTTTTTTTTTTAATAATGACCACTCTAGAAAGCTATGAATATTATGGATGTTACATTTTTTAAATCTGAAAAATGCAAGTATCAACAGATGTTTTGATGATGTAGTTGCAGTATGAACCTATGTGTTTTTCGCTAGCAGCAATATTATGGAAAGCTCATTGACCTGTATGCAATCCTAAATTCTTAGGCTTCTGACAGAGTCAGTGACTTAAGTTATATTTGGCCAGATTCAGCGAAACCATACTCCTGCACTAGCCAAGTGTACTATTCAGTGACTGCTTCCTTGTAATAAGTACTTCATTCATGTGCTAGGTTAATGTCAAATGTTCTAACCACAGATCAGGTAGTTGGTGTAATTCAGGTTTACAACAGCTAATTATTTCTGAACAGTGGTAAGTAGGATTTTCCAACCAGTCTACTTCAGAAAACTAGTTTGTACTTGGAGAAATGCTTTTACTTTTATTAAACAAGACTGATACTGCATTTTTTTATAAGACCCCCACAATGCATATCTCCATCAATATTTTTCTTTCGTTACTGAAGTAGAGGACCAGTTTCTTAGTATGCAATTCATAGCCCCTTCTTTACAGTAACGGACACTGTATGTTTTTGCTGAAAGACCAGAGATGGTTCACCTAGTTAATGCATCCATGCTGTGCTGGATATTGCAACGTATATGGAAAGATGTAGACATTTGATCTGAGTTAAAAAACATAAAGCAAAATCGGGATTAGTGGGGAATTTGTACCTTTTTTTTTGTTGGTTTGGGTTTTTTTGGGTTTTTTTTGTTTTTTTTTTTTTTTTTTTCTTTTTTTTACAAATTGTGTTTTTTTTTTTTTTTTTTTTTTTTTCATCATTGTTCCCAAATTTCTTTTTTTTTTTTTTTTTTTTTTTTTCATCATTGTTCCCAAATTTCTTTTTTTTTTTTTTTTTTTTTTTTTCATCATTGTTCCCAAAATGCTGTTGTGTTTTAGTTTTGTGTTTTTTGTTTGTTTGAGTTTTTTCCCTAAATTTGAGATTTTATTATTGTAAATAGGGTGGGGATGCTAAAATAATGTCATCATCAACTCTCCCCATCCAAATATTCTTGGGGATGGGGAATGGACTGTTGAAAGCAAGTCTACACCCCTTGCTTTAAGGGTTCTTATAAACATAGAATCATAGAATCATAGAATAGTTAGGGTTGGAAAGNAGGGTGGGGATGCTAAAATAATGTCATCATCAACTCTCCCCATCCAAATATTCTTGGGGATGGGGAATGGACTGTTGAAAGCAAGTCTACACCCCTTGCTTTAAGGGTTCTTATAAACATAGAATCATAGAATTATAGAATAGTTAGGGTTGGAAAGGACCTTAAGATCATCTAGTTCCAACACCCCTGCCAGAAGCAGGGACACCTCACACTAAACTGTGCCATCCAAGGCTTCATCCAACCTGGCCTTGAACACTGCCAGGCATGGAGCACTCACAACCTCCCTGGCCAACCCATTCCAGTGCCTCACCATCCGTACAGTAAAGAACTTCTTCCTTATATCCAATCTAAACCTCTCCTGTTGAAGTTTGAACCCGTTACCCCTTGTCCTATCACTACAGTCCCTAATGGACAGTCCCTCCCCAGCATCCCTATAGGCCCCCTTCAGGTACTGAAATGCTATTATGAGGTCTCCACACAGCCTTTCCTTCCCCAGGCTGAACAGCCCCAACTCTCTCAGCCTGTCTTCGTATGGGAGATGCTCCAGTCCCCTGATCACCCTCGTGGCCCTCCTCTGGACTTGTTCCAACAGCTCCATGTCCTTTTGATGTTGAGGACACCAGAACTGCACACAATACTCCAGGTGAGGTCTCACGAGAGCAGAGGAGAGGGACAGGATCACCTCCTTTGACCTGCTGGTCACACTCCTTTTGATGCAGCCCAGGATATGGTTGGCTTCTGGGCTGCAAGCACACACTGAAGCCATGTCATGTTCATTTTCTCATCGACCACCACCCCCAAGTCTTTCTCTGCAGGGCTGCTCTGAATCTCCTCTTTGCCCAACTTGTAGCTGTGCCTGGGATTGCTTGGACCCAGGTGTAGGACCTTGCACTTGGCATGGTTAAACTTCATGAGGTTAGCATCAGCCCACCTCACAAGCGTGTCAGGGTCCCTCTGGATGGCATTCCTTCCCTTCAGCATATCCACCAAACCACACAGCTTGGTGTCATCGGCAAACTTTCTGTGGGCGCACTCAATTCCACTGTCCATGTCAGCGACAAAGATGTTAAACAGGACCAGTCCCAACACTGACCCCTGAGGGACACCACTCATCACTGGCCTCCAGCTGAACACTGAGCCATTGACCACAACTTTGTGTGCAGCCATCCAGCCAGTTCTTTATCCTCCGAGTGGTCCACCTATCAAATTGATGTTTTTCCAATTTAGAGACAAGGATGTCGTGTTGGAGTCAAAATTGAATTTGTAGGTCACAGCTAGTGAAATGAGATATCTACAAGAGTCCTTCTATCACTTCTCTATTGCTTGCATAGGCATACGCATGACCTTCACAGGATCCAGTATCCTTCTTAGTACCTACTCTTCTGCAGATTCCCTTCTGGAAGTAGCCAGTGCTGGAGTTAGTGTAGCTCTTGGGAGTCATGTTACCCCTTTTAGATTGCTTATCATTTTTAACTCTGGTTCTCCTGCTATTTCTACCCAGACTGCTGAAATTTTTAGTGGGCCCAGCAATATTTGTCTTTTTTGTTTTTTTTTTTTTTTGGAAGGAGATTGAGAATCAGGGTGGTTGGGAGCAGGAAGGTTCTGCTGATACTGGTTATTAAAT
>NDXB01007500.1:109445-122016 GCA_002631895.1 Agapornis roseicollis | reverse complement strand
TGTGTGTGTGTTTTTTTTTTTCTTTAATTATTGTTATTATCTTCTTTTCCTAGGTTTCTTTTACCTGATAGATCAACTTTCTGAACTGTGTTGTGGTCTGGAAGATTGAAGTCAGATGAGGACAGAGGAAAAGGAATGAGAGAAGTAGTGTTTTAGCTTCTTCAGGCTACTGCAGTGAGGGCTGAGAAGTTATGCTGTGATTTTTTTTTCTTATATAAACTCTGGGATGTGGGATTATCACTAGGGAATGGAAAAACCTTTAAATTAGACAGTAGTGTTGGTGCACATTCACCCTATTCCTTTCCAGCTGTAGGAAGGCTTTGGCTGTTTTTCACTAACACAGGTAGTAATACTTGCCTATATGGCTTTTGCAAGGGCAAGAAGAGGAAGCCATTCTAAGCATGTTTTTGTCTTTTCCAGACTAATTAAAAGCTGCAGAAACAAACTTGAAAAAGGTATTACTACTTGGGTTGCTTTCAAGGTTATTGTAAGTTTTGTTGTTGATCTAAAATAGAAATTTGGAGGAGATTGGAGGGTAGGGGGTGGAATTTTGCCAAATTCTCTTTTTATCCTCCAAGAACCTTTTCCTGGTCCCAGCCCAGGGATTCTAGTCCAAAGTGTGGTAGCAAGTATATATTATTATGTGTAAGTAGATGAATGTTTAACTGCCCAGGAGCTTTTCTTATCTGTGTAGTGTTACAAAGGTATAAAACCCCTTTAATAATGAGTTGGAGTTAATGGCCCTGAGCTAGGCTTTGAGCCATCACCACCTCCAGGATGGTCATTTATCCTCAGGAGATGTTGTGTATGTTTCCAAGAAGGTGTAAAGCATGGCAAAAATAGTGGTTTATTGAACCCTTGTAATCCCTCTGACTATGGGACTGGAGCAGAGGTGTAAAAAGATGGACAGATTTTAAAAAAAAATATGTATACATAGTATTGCATACATAATAGATGGGAATGGTTCCAAAACAATCTATTGCATAATTGCCTAGTTAATACAATCTGTAATAATTAAAAATCCCTTGGAGAATTTGTAAGAACACTTTACTATACATGTGTCATAGATAATTTTTAGACTCCATGTCTCAGCTGTTTGCTTTTTTGTTGTTGTTGTTTTTAATTTGGTCTTTCATATTGCCAACTGTCTTATTGCTGCTTTGTGGCCCAGATGCTTAACAAATTTCATTTCTCAAATGGAAGAGACCAAAATTTCTCCTCAGAAGTGCAGTTCACAGGCAAGGGCAAGATTTGGTGCTAACTTCTTTTACAGAGACAAACACAAAAGACAGGTTTACATAAGTACGTTTCAGGGTTTCTTTCCACTGTTGGAGAGACTTAATAAAGAAAAATAAACATTTCAAAGTAACAAAAAATTGCTTTGTGTGAGGCTTTTAAATCAAGATGCAGAAATTGATTTTGCAGGTACATTATAATCCCACTCATGTCAAAATGGTCTTCCAGTGCAATTGTATTAGAAGTACTTATTTACTCTAACAGATATTCTGGAGCATTATATAAACTTCTTTAAGTACCTGCCATGTGGCCTTTGGTAACACCTATTTCTTTTTTTTCTTTTTTNGTCCTGTGCGCATTAGCTAGGCTCAGTGTAGCTCAAGCTCTCGGTTTGGCCCTTGCCCTCCTTTCCAAGCATTTGTGTCAAGACGACCCTTGGAAAAAGGATACCTAGGGAAAAAAAATGTACTGAACTTTTCATATATAAAGATTTTGTTTATACTTTTTTTTTTTTTTTTTTTTTTTTTTTTTTTTTTTGAGATGTATGGGCAGGACATGAGATGCTGCCCCAAATTGTTATTGCCTGGCCATGAAGGCACGGTGCTCTCACCAGGCAGCTGGTGCATAACTGTCCCTGGTTATGCCACACCTTTTCTGAGGAAAGAGCAAGCCAGCTGGCAGTGAAACGCTTAGCAAATTGGTGCAGATAGTCTTAGCAGAAATAAGAGAAGACATTTATTTAACAACTGGACAGCCTTGGTCCTCAGAACATGGAGCTCTTTCTCTCATGTTCAGCAGAACAGCCCCGCCGCCAAGCCCAAGAGCAGTATTAGCCCCACAAATGCACCATTTCAGGGCAGTTCTCCTTTCTTTGCTTTGAAGATAGCATGGGAAAGCTTTTTATTTCCCTTTCCATTTCCCTTTTTTTTTTTTTCCTTTGAAAAAACCCAAGCACATATCACAAGCAAAGGGTAATGATGAAATCTGCACCATCCTGGACAACCCCACTGAATGCAGCCCATGTCAACACTACAAACAAAATCTTCTTCCTCATTTTTCTCCCTCTATGGTAGCAAAAATAAAACGGTTTTGTTAAATACATTTGAAAAGGCTGTCTGCTAACACTGTAATATCAGGTAATTTGTTAAAACTGGGGCATTACAGGATTTGAACCTTGATTTTGCTATTACCAAATCATCTGCTCATGTCATTAAAGCCTACAGTGGCTCCTTGTCGGTGAGGGAAATTTTCTTTGAATAAATGAGTAAGTGTAGTGGACAGCATTAAGTGTGTGGTCAATGCAGGAGCTCAATGAATAATTATTAGAAAATAAAGGATTTTTTCTTTATTGAAGTGTGGGATTGCATCAAATTGATTCTTAATTGTGAAATCCATTTTTCAACTCAAAAAAGCCACTTAATAGTTTTGTCAGCTCAGTATGTTATTTAACTTTGCAGTAACTGGACTTACTGAAAAGAGCATATAGAACCTGAAATGGAAATGTTCACCTTCTTATATTACTTATGGTTTTCTGAAGCCCAGCAGAACAAACTCATTTGCTAGTGAAAGCAAACTTGACAGTTTGGCCTTGTGGGTTTATTAATGATCACCAGCTGATGAGAAAAAACCCCAAATAATGAAGCAGAGGGTGAGGGCCACATCCGAAACCAGCATCTTTACATCACAGCAGCAAGAAGGCAGTGAATGATGCAGACTAAGCATATTGTTGTGGGTGACATTGTGTTGGTTTTATTTAGCATTATTAAATCTAATACTATGGTGGAAAAATGTGGAGGGTAAATTTTGAAGTGTGGTGTTCTGGAAGAGATTTTGGTTTTATTTTCCGTTTCTGGAGGTTGCATGAGGCATGCTTGGCAGCTTTGCCTGGGTGCTGGCTGGGATGAGTGCAGTGGGGAGCTGATCTTGGCTTACTGAATTGTCTGCATGTTGTACCTCTTCAGCACATCGTGCCAGAGCAGTACAGGTATTCTCCCTTCTGAAGAGCACTCAGTAAGTCAGAGGTGTAACTTATCTGGGGCTTTTTCTGATGTAGTTTGTCTTTCCATAACAAAGAGGTATTTTCCAACCTCCCTGTTACAGACTGTGAACATGTGTTTTGGACTCAAAGTCAGTGAACAAAGACTGAAGATCAGTCGTTGAGTCCCCAGACTGCTGGACTGTGGTTCACTGGCCACCGCTTCTCTGCACGAGACCTGTGAGAAATTCCTGCTCAAGCAGTGCCATTGTAAATCTTCCCATGACAAACTATGCTCCCGCTTCTGACAGTCAGGTTCACGCAAGTTGAGGAGCTGTTGTGTTCTCCCTAGATACATTGTGTATCTCAGATATTTAATTCTGGCTGCAGATGTTATGTAACTTCTTGCTTTTTCATAGCCCAGGCAACTAAAATACTTTTCTGTCTCTCTTTTGCAATCACTATGTATCATATGATCAGCCTAAGCATATACATTTTGCAGATGAAACCAGGTTATTATTAGTTTTAGCTATTTCAGCATGAGAAAAAAAGACAAAAATACTCTATGTACATTTTGCAGACCACTTGCAACTTGTTTTGACAACCGAGGAAGGCAATGATCACATGAAATAGTTTAATGTGTGCAGAGTGGTTTGATTAAGTCCTAATTTTGAGTAACCTGGAATGCTACTTTTGTTCCATAAAATAAAAAGAAGTAATAATAAAAATATAAAAATAAAACCAATGAAATATATTTTTGGGGTTAAAATGAAAAGGGACGTGCATGTTTCTATGATTTGGTTGTTTCATTTTTTTTTTTTTTTCCCACTGGCACCAGGTTTCTTGAGAGAAGTTGAGCCAGCAAATTAGCATTTCCAGTCCTTTAATACACATTCCTGGAGGTATTCTTTTCCAGAGAGAGCACTTCTGGAATGACAGCAACATGCTTGGTATTGCTCCAGCTGTCTTTCAGTGAGGTGTGCTCAACACCACTTGTCTTTCAGTGGCGCTTATAGTGCACCTGTGTTTTATTTGCTGTGTTATACTTTTGAAGCTTTGCCTCTTAGACTCTTTAAAAAGATAATGTGCCTGCTGGGTGTTTCTTGGTAGCCTGCCACAACTCAAGTGCTAACCTGTAACTTCTCCTGAAGTCACTACTCAGGTGTCATGTATCACTTTTGTTAATTTTTGTTGATAGCCATAATATGGCCATGACTAACGCTGTTCTTACTACACTGTTTTTTTATTTTCATGTGTCTTTGCAAACAGTTATGCTAATTCAAAATGAGCAGCGGTTGTTCAAATCATTTGCGACCTGGTGGTGTAAGAGGATATAGCACATCATCTGAAAGGCTACAGTATGTTTTGTGACATCATCATGACATGATGTAAAACATCATGTGACAGCTCTTATTGCACACGTGTCATTACATTTTTCATCAAAATGCTAAAAATACCTTTTGTCAGTTTGTTAATTGTCTTGTATTCCTGTCTGGTAACCTTCGGCTCCATCACCTTGATGAAATGTAGATGGACAAATGTGATGGTACATCTACTCTTGTGCCCAATGCTACCCTGTCCCATACCAGCTAAGGCTACAGCTCAACAGCAGTCATGAGTCCTGCTCTGCTTTGTGGCATTGTCTTGGTCACTTTTGATTCTACAGTGACCTTAGAATGATTTATTTAAAGGCTTGAGGGCTATTCTCTGGGCTAGAAAGTTTTTTACTGATGCCATCTCTAGCCAGTGTCAACTCTGGTCTCTGAAAACAGAGTCAGATTCTGAAAATTGAAGAAAAGTAACTAATATGGCAGGTTTTAAGGCCTTGGACCTAATGGTCACCAGGTCCAATGGGGAAAGGAATAAACTTCTGAACTGGAGGGGTGCAGTGGCAGAATGCCTTATGGATCTTGCTCTGGAAACTGCTGGTAAAGTTTCCAAAGTTCTTGTGACAAGTCTGAGAAAATAGGACTCTGGATAATGACACCTTGGAATGCAAGGAGAGAAAGGAGGCATTTATAAATAGTAATCATAAATGAGGTTAAAAAAAGAAGGGTGGTGAGGGGGAGCAGAAATATTGTTGCACTAAGGAAGCTGTAGATCTATTTTCCCTAGTTGTTTTTTCCTATTGCCTTCAACTGAACCAGGATTTCACTGCTTAAATTTTAGTTTATCTGAGCATCTGAATTGCAGACTGCTTGGGCTGTACCTTCCCCCCACCACAACCCCTCCCCCCAGTGTCCTGTTATACTCAGTTGGATGGGTCTGCAAGTGGGAACCCCTGCTGCTTGTTCTGGGACAGCTAGGAGCTGTTTAGTGGCTTCCTTAAGTAAAATAGACACACAAAAGGCTATGGAAGTGCTTTTCTATGAAGCAGTCATTGCATTAACCAAGGGAAGGGTATCTGTATTATATAAAGCACCCCACATGATCCCCAGATAGACTTGTCCCTCAATTTTGAACTTTGTCTGATGTTGAAATACTTGGAATGTTGTAAGCTTTAAAAGAATAAAGTCATCCCTTATTATGATTTATTGTTGCTGGAATAGGAATCTTTTACATCTAAAATCAGCCTGCATTATTATGGAATCAAACTGAAGTAACTAGAGTGTTACATATGAATCAAATATAGCCCATAATTAACCAATACCAGCATTACGTTATTACTGATAATTTACAATTACAGTCCATTTACACAGCACTTACTCTGTGATTATCCTGTGGAAATTTGTGATAACTCTCAGTGCAATCAGTAAAGCTTACATCTAAACTTTTTTTTAAACAACTGAGCATGAGAATAAGATAAGCATTTGGAGAATTTTACAGGTGTTAGAAAAATTTGTCAAGGAATTATGGTTGGTATCCTTATGATTCATATTTTTAGTCACTGTTTTTCGTTGTGTAGGAGCACTTTGCTAATACTTTTTGATAAGAATTTACAGGTAATTAGTGGGCTGTGGCCCCTGGCATATTTGCCTTTAAAAACATACACATTTAGGACAGTATAATTATTTGTATTGTTTTAAACATGCTGCTTTATGGAAATCAGTGACTTGTGATAGAAACACCCAATTCAAGCTCAAAAAAGGGGTTTCTTATGCTTTTGGATAAGTTACTTCTTGCAGCTTTGCTTAATTTTCTACTCTTACTCCTCCCCAATTACCTAAAAATACTTTTAAAGAAAACTTTGTTCAGGTTTATTCCATCTTCCACACATGGTGTGATGAAGCAGAAACTTAAGGAGAAAACGAAGTCATGAAACCTCAGTCAACTGCAATCAAAAAAGAAGTGAGGTGTGAAGTAGGTAAATTTTTAGTAGCTTTGGAATACAGATTCACATTAAACTTGTTATGATTCATATAGTTTTATTACATGCAATGTTTATTTTCCAAATTATGGAGCCTTTGATACCACTGTGATGGGTGCTTTAGGAATCCTTGAGATATTAGATATATGTAAGTATGTAACCCAGGCAGTGAATATCAGTGCCAGGGGCGTACAGTAAAGGGTTTTATATTGGTTAGGAACTAGATTTTATCCTTCATTCTAGAATGAGATTACTTATTACAATAATGTCTTCCTAGTAATTTTTGAATGGTGTGCAATGAAGTATTACTTAATTAAATGCCATATAAGCTGAACAAGAAATTCAGTAGGACAGCTGTACTTGGGATGCTTCAGAGTTTGCTCCTTAGCTATTATTTGGGCAGTTGCATTCAGTATGTCAGGTTTCCTAACTGAAGAATTGTTGCCTCTGAATGCATGAGGAAATATGACTTCAGGCAAACCATAGTTCCAAAGCTACTGGACACACATCTTTAGCAAGGGATCCCACTCCCTTAAATGTATACAGAGGATGAGAGAAAGGTCTTCCTGACATCAGGATTGCTAGGGAAAGGAAGGTGCAGGGGTGGGAGAAAGCCAGTGTTCATTATAACAACAATAGGCTAAGAGGTAGGACAGAGATGGTAATTTATCTGAAGATTCTAATAAAATGTGTCCAGTTTTGTTTATTTCAGGCCTGTCAGTATCAATTTCAATAATGCCATTTAATCTCCAATCTTTATATTCAGTGATGGATACCTGCTATCATTATTATGGGAACCCACTAAGAAAAACAGTCACTAATGTGGTGTTTCTTCAAAAAAACAAAAACAAAAACCGAAAAAAACCAACAAAAACCCCAAACAAACAAACAAAATACAACCCAAACCAACAAAACACAAACAAACAAACCAAAACAAAACAAAAAAAAAAAACAAAAAAAAAAAAAAAAACAAAAAAAACAAAAAACCCAAACAAGAAAAACAAACAAACAAAAAAACAAAATACAACCCAAACCAACAAAACACAAACAAACAAACCAAAACAAAACAAAAAAAAAAAAACAAACAAAAAAAACAAAAAACCCAAACAAGAAAAACAAACAAACAAAAAAACAAAATACAACCCAAACCAACAAAACACAAACAAACAAACCAAAACAAAACAAAAAAAAAAAACAAACAAAAAAAGCAGAAAACCCAAACAAGAAGAACAAACAAACAAACAAACAAAATCCCTCACTGTTACAAATAGTGGAGGCTCAGTACACTAAAGAAGTGCTGCCTGAGTGATTGGATGTTCATCTCAGAAAGTCAGAATTGTGGTAACCAAAATTTGTAGCGAAGCTCAGTGATTTGGACAAATAAACAGAACAAATATTTGCATTGAAATTGCAAACTGAACAAAACCTTGTTGCAGTTAAACAGGTCAGAGAGCCTCTGGCTTGTGCAGTCTGATGTCCAGAATGCTATGTAATACACTTCTATAGCCTAAGTTTAATTTAAAATGTGGTTCTCTGTGAAAATGAAAGCCTTATTTGGAACACTTAGGGGAGGTATTTTTCATATATGTTTGTTCATATTTATCTAATTTAATTCCACATAAATTTGCTGTGAATTCAACCACAGACAGAAGCTGGAGTTGAGTTAGGTCAGTGCTGATCACTTCAATTGTCTGATCAAAATGCCTCTGATACCTTTATTGAAAACATTAAGAGAATTAATATTTCCCAGAATGAAAGTGAGATACTGATGGGGATAGAAGAAGTAAGAAAACTGGGGATGCATCAGAAGACCAGGCATCTTCAATTGATATTCTGACACACAGACCCTGGAGCAATTGCACACCTTAGTTTCCTCAGCTGCTTTCTTTGTAGAACTTCCATTAGGAAAAAGCAAGTATCTAACAAAAATCTATTTTCTCAGGGAAATTATAACCTAATTCACTTGGACAACATCTTGAAGCTACATTCCACTCGTTAAACACATGCAGAAATCGTGCACCCTCCCTCAAGGCTGGTTTTCCCATCAACGAAGCACCTCTCCATCTCTTTCTCAAGCCCCTCTCCGTTTGTTACCCAGAATTTCTGGGACATTCCCACCCACATCAGAAGATCCTGCCTGTGTACCCAGAAGAGAGTTTCATTCTTAGAAATCAAACCATTTAAGGGTTTCATATCAACAAACAGGGAAACAGTGCAAAGAATAATGCACATAATAGAAAATAGAGTTCTTTTCGTCAGCAGTTTTAGAAGTGGCAGAACTTTAGCTGAACCACTGAAAGGAACTAACACTAACAAGAGGAAGATGAGCAGAAAAATGTGTTGCAGTAATCAGATCGGATTGGGATAAAAACATGAAATAGAATCTGTGTTAGTTAAGCAAGAAAATATCTTTTTCTGGAACCACTGTTTAGATGAAGAAATACTGAAAGTCCCAGTTGTGTGCTCAGGTGGAAAGTCTAGCGTCAAAAATTACCCCAAATTTCCAAAAATATCCCATATCAAGATACCTGTTGTTGCAGCACAAAATAAGGAGTGTTGATCATTGTCACAACCATATTTCTGTATTGTGTCAGTCAGTACTGATCCATTCTTTTTTGAACTTGGTCAAATCCCAGTAAGTTTTTGAGCTTAAATTTCAAAACATGTGAAAACTACAAGATTCCCATATCAGAATTTGATAGAAAAATCATAAATAATTATCTGCTCACTGAAGAAAACACACTCTCTCATAGTGCTATGGTAGGAAATGCAGTATTTAATGAATACTGGTGGAACTGAAATAAAACCCAGCAGAGTAACATGCAGAATTTCATTGTGGCTGGAGGTATGTTAAAGGAAGAAATGAAATCCTGGTGCCAGATAGGACAGAAAGCAAACACTTAGTCCAGTACAGGACATTAGACAGTCCAATAAAACTACATGGTTCACAGAACTGAGGGCAGCTGCAGTCTCTAATAACATGAGTACAATCAAGGACCCTGCAGCAGAGCTAATAAGCAGATCATTACAGGCTCTGACCAAGGCCATCTCCATACTGACCTAATCGAAATCCAGAACGAAAATTATCGTAACATGCACAATGATCCAATTAGACCAGAGCTGGGTTGTTTCCACCTACTCTAGTATCTCAATTTAGAATAGTAAATTAAAACCAAAAAAGGGTGAGAGAACATGTTGGAAGAAGAAAATGTAGTTCTTTAACATGGGAGGATGACACATATTTTAAGAAAGCTGGGCTTCTCTGGCAGCAGCACTATACTCCCATTGAGGTGGGATGGCCAGTCCCCAAAATAAAACATGACCAATCTGTCCAAGGGGTTTTAATCGTCTGCAGGGGTGTAGATTAAAAACTGTGTTGCCTGAAGGGTCTGCTCTGTAGACCCCTAATTTTTATTCTTTTTTTTTTAACCCTCAGTGTCTCTGTCCTTGCTGATTTACTGTGTGCTGGCCCATGCTGCAGTGGCTGGGGCTTGGGTATCAGCTGGGTTCCACAACTGCAGCCACTGGGGAGAGGTCTGCATGAACATGGGAAGAGGTAGCAGTTCTTGTGCAGGCAGCTGCCAGATGGTGGCTCTGTTTTTCACCCCTTGCATGAGATCATCTTGTATGAAGCCCTCACCAAGACTGTGGAGATGTGGGGAAAGATTTCTCCCTCCTTCCTGAGGATGTTTTCCACCTGTTTTCTCTTTCCCAGGGACTGTTGTGACCATGCAGATCTAGAAGAAAAATCACAAAGGGTGTGGTCAAGATGGGTCATTGTGCATTGATGAGCAGAACATTCATGGGAGAAGTGGGAGGCTGACTCTGCCCTGTACCTTTGGGTGCTCATCAGGCAAGGGCAGGATTTGAATCTTGCCTCCCAAGGCACCTATGCATTTTGCAGTGCACTGATACTCAATTAGAAAAGAAGATTGTGAATAATCTGGAAAGCAAGCTTCCTGGCTTGGTGTCCTGTCTCATATTCCTGGTTACACCAGTGAGAGTGTGACTTACTCTTCCGCATTGTTTCAGCTTTCTGCATCATATAAGGAAATGTGGAGTGGAAAAGTGGAAAAATATTGCGTGGGGATATACCATGCAAAATAAGTGAAGAGTTGGCCTTTGCTACTTGCATAGCATTTGTGTCCTTCAAACTATTTGTACATCTATCTATGACTACCAAAACTGTGTGTAACAGAAGAGTTTGGAGGAGGGTCAAGAGCACATCTCCCATATGCAGATAGATTTATAAGGTTGTGACAGTATAGTGCAGTAAGTAAATATGCAAGAATGTGGCAGAAGTAGACCTAGGCATAATACAGGTAATTCTTCTTACTTTGTTTTAGAAAAATAGTCAGAAGGAAAAATAATTGCACAGCCTAGAACTGGTTTGGGAAGCTCGGCTGCCAGATAATCTTTTCAGAGTCTAAAGTATCCACAAAGTAAGATATTTCTGGATGTATTCTTTTTATACCACCCAGTAAAGGGGAGTTTCTTGTGTCTTTCTTAAAAGTATTGGTGTCTTTCATTATCAGAATAAATAGGCCATCTGACTGTTCCTATAGCCTGGGTTGGCAAATTGTACACTTAATATTTCATCTTTCTTTAGGTCGCATTCAATATTAATTCGGTGAACCTTTTACTCAAACGCTAAAGGATTTATGCCAATTGCATGAGTCCCTTTTGAACAGAATCTAGGTTAATGGTGTCTCTGCTCACCTTGCACACATTGACTGTGACTAGACAAAGTTATTGGCACATGTGCTTGATATTTGGTAACAATGAATAATCTGGTAGAATTTGCAGAGCTCAAGTTTTCATTATTTTTTGATTTTTACCAGTGGCTTGGAGAAAGAAAGGGAGGAATGGCTGCAAACAAAAATGTAATTGCTCAAAATCTTGTTCTCCAAATGTTGTTCTACATTTGAAAGGCAGATATTCCCTGCTCTACAAACTGCCTATACCAATGGCCTCTTGCATCATGCAGTGCTGCTGATTCTTGTGATTTACTGAGACTCTCATCACTTCACATATTTTTTTCCCCTTGTGGTTTTGGAGGAGAGTATAAGAATAAGATCTGTAAGATTAAACAGCAAGAAGTGGGAAAATGAAAGTCCAAAACATACCACTTTAGAAGTCCTCATGCTCTGCAATCTAAGCTTGCGTTTTGGGATGGAGGTTGGAAAGTGAACACAGGCTCCTTGAGCACTCATGGCACTGGCAGCACCAAGCACTGTATGCAGGTGAATCTTCTGCCTTGTGCCACGGTTTTTGAGAAAACAACAGAGGATGAGAGCACCAGGGTGGCTGTAGAGGGCTGATGTGAAATAGGCCGTGAGGAACCAGGAGCACAAAGGAATATTCCTGGACCCTGAGTACGCATGCGTATCCTACAATCCTGGCTTTAACTGGGAAATGGGGAAGATTTTAATTTAAAATTTGATTTAAGGGAGAGAGACTTTTTCATTAGTGTAGCAGTTACACAGTTGGGAGCTATTGGAAGAAATTAAAGTACATTTGGCAATCTATATGCTTCAAACAGGAATGGGATCTATCCATCTACTCATCCACCTTTCTGCCTAATCACACAAATTCCATGATACCTAGCATTATGTTTCCCTTTCCTGAACTGCTGCAAAATCTGACTGCCTGAAACCCCACTGAAAGGAGAAAGATTTTTTTTTAATATAATCAGTGTAAACCAGTCTTCTTTTTTGTATTGTTGCTTTCTGCCATTAACATAGGATCATTTTCCCCTCAATCAGCTGAAAAAACACACTGGAAAATATTTTAGTGTCTTTTTTATATGTTTTTTTAATATTTATTTTGGGGGAGGGGAGAAGGAGGGAGAAGAAAAGCAAGAAAAAAGAAATAAATTTAAGTCAAGCAAACCTTGACAAAAAAGAGGGGAGAGTGATTTGGGAAAGAGTGTGTTTTGTACATAGCCCTGGTTTGATATGCAGTTACCTCCTTTCTCATAGAGGTTAGCATAAAGTTTTTTAAGTTCTGTATTTTTTTTTCCTCTCTTTTTGTCAAAAAAAAAAAAAAAAAAA
>NDXB01007500.1:43202-55822 GCA_002631895.1 Agapornis roseicollis | reverse complement strand
TTTTTTTTTTTTTTTTTTTTTCTCATCACTTTGATAACGTAAAGTTTATTTATTTCCTTAATTAAAGCAGAAATTTCCCTGAAAAAGCAAGTCTTTTCTATGAATCTGAGCCATGACATTTGCCTAAAAAAAGAATAATCTGGCCACTGGAGTGAAAATAAAAGAAACTGATGATAATGAGAATCACCATTAGTAGCAACTGTGTGAATATGGTATTTTGTATTTTGTAAAGTGTGGCTCTATACTTAGCATGGAAGCTTAGAAATAATCAGATATCTTCTCTTTGGACAGCTGAGACCGCAATTAAAAGGTAATGGTAACCTGAAAGATAGTAAATAATTGCCCTGGAGGTATAAACAAGCCCCTCTCATTTATTAACATCGCAAGAGTGCTGGCATCAGTTTATAGCAGTTCAGATCAACTTCAGTGAGATGTTCCCCACATTTCATTAGGCTGAGCTTGTTCCACTGGTTAAACAAAGAAAACACAGTAATAAATTATGTAGAATATACCTGGGCTCATGAGAGGACACATTAAGCTTTCACAGCTTGGTATTTTTTTCACATAATTTCTAATTTATTTTGTACTTTAAAAGTCTGTTTTGGCTGGGATTGAAATTTAATTTGTTCTTCAAAGAAACACAACAATGCAAATTCAAAGAGGAAGCTTTTGTTTTCTCCCTAGGAGTTCTGAAAGGTAATAATTATGAAATGATAACATTTTAAATGAAAATGTCACTTGCAAAGGTTGAGGTTGAGAACAGCATAGACCTATGTAAAGCGAGAAAAGTCACATTTGATTCATGAACATAAACACAACCAGAATGATTTAATTTTAAATCATCTGATGATTTATTGTATAAATATTTCTTAATTTTGAAAGGAAATTCTTCAAAGCATGGGATGTCTGTGAGAACACAATGTAGCTTTGGAAAAACAGTGCTTGTATTAACAATAATGGTAATAGTCAAAAGATTAATAAAATATTATAAACATATACCAGAAGAATAGTTATTTGTATAAATTCTAACAACTACTATAGAACAATATCCTAAATCAGATGTACGAGTAAAGTTTTAAATTTTCTCTGTTCTCTGTATTGTTACAGTGATCAGCATATCAATGGCCCTGTTTCTCTAGCTTTTTTCTCTCTACTCAATGAAAGTATTATGCCTCAAGGTTTAAAACAAATATATTCCTTCAAGTTTAGCTTTATCCACTGTATTTCATATTTATCTGGAGAAATTTAACCCCTTCCACTTTGCCTGTTACCTACCTGTCTTTTCTCCTGGTTTTATTCATGAAACATAGATGTTTCTGTAAAGGGTGATTCATTGATAGAAAAACTATTTGCATACATGTTACCTGTCTCCTGTACATCTTAATCAGACATACTCTCATTGTCTGCTTGAGCAATATATTTTGATGGAGTTTTCTTATGAATAATATATGTTGGGTTTTCCCTCTAAACACTGGAGTACATTTTATGATGAAAACATTGGTTCAGCTTTGGAGTTAGTATCAGAGAGTTATTGCTGCCCAAGAGAATGACCTGCTAATGTTTACGCTGAATACATCTTACTGCCTTGCAGCAGGGTATAGCTCTCACACAGGTATTAAATATTTTCACATGGAGAAGTTTCAAAATGTTGCTGGGGGATATGGAGTGATGTAAAGAAAGAAAGGACATGGTGGTCTGCATTTCCTTGCTGACAAAAACATCTCTGCACCAATTGCTATCTACATATCATTTCAATTTTTTCTTTGAAAGAGTTCAGACAATATTATCAACTCCTTGTTTGTTTTACATCCTCTGAAATCTGGATATAGTTGGTGACCCAGTTCTCCTCCTAGTGTTGCAGTCTATTTTTTTTTGCTGGTGCATTTATTTTGTCATTCAATGTTATGCTATCAGTGAGGCTGAAGAAGCCATCCTTCTTCTTGAACTGTTCCTGAGCTAAGTTATATGAGATTTGACTTGTGTTAAAAGTTATTTTTTCAGTACCCAAAATTAGATGTCATAGGATGCTAATTTTGATTGGACAAAGAAAGTTTCAGTTTCTGTTCCTGGGCTGTTGGATAAGCCTATAGAATAACTTAAGTTATTCTAAGGTTCTAAGTGGGAAATGCATTAATTCTAAACCGATTTCCTGTGTATGTGGATGTCCTTGAAAAGTGTTGTCAGAATTGTGAATACAAGAGTAAATTTGTGGTGCAATTAAAGTCAATAATAAGTGTTTGTGAGGTTCATAAACCATTTGTTTTTTCTAACATTTGTCTAGCTTTGTCTTGGCTATGGCCAAGAGACCAAGGGATACCTCATAACTGCTCATGAGAAGGGAGGGGGTAAACTGCCTGACAGAAGGTTTCAGAATATTCACAATTACTGTCTACAGAAACTCTCATGTCTGTGGCAAGTATGAGGAAGTTTCTTGGTAATCATTCTTTAACAGAATCAGCTTTTATTTTGTTCTTTTTAACTTATATTGAAGGTTAGCAGAGTTTCACAGAAACAAGGAAGCTACCAACATTGTATAGATACATAAGTTGGAAAACGGAATTTTGTATTTTGCCTGTAACTCTGTGTCATGAGGTACTGGACATTGATTAGATGCTAATTTCAACAGATGCTAATTTCAATAGTGCGCGCTTGCAGCCCAGAAAGCCAACCGTATTCTGGGCTGTGTCAAAAGGAGCATGACCAACAGGTCGAAGGAGCTGATCCTGACCCTCTCCTCTGCTTTTGTGAGACCTCACCTGGAGTATTGTGTGCAGTTCTGGTGTCGCCAACATAAAAAGGACATGGAGCTGTTGGAACAAGTCCAGAAGAGGGCCACGGGGATGATCAGGGGACTGGAGCATCTCCCATACGAAGACAGGCTGAGAAAGTTGGGACTGTTCAGCCTGGAGAAGAGAAGGCTGTGTGGTGACCTCATAGCAGCCTTGCAGTA
The DNA here is from genome assembly GCA_002631895.1 of Agapornis roseicollis. Taxonomy (NCBI): domain Eukaryota; kingdom Metazoa; phylum Chordata; class Aves; order Psittaciformes; family Psittacidae; genus Agapornis; species Agapornis roseicollis. The sequence continues at coordinate 52,872 of NDXB01007500.1, read as the reverse complement.
TCTGAAGGGGTCTTATAGGGATGCTGGGGATGGACTATTCATTAGGGACTGTAGTGATAGGACAAGGGGTAACAGGTTAAAACTTAAACAGGAGAGATTTAGATTGGATCTAAGGAAGAAATTCTTTCCTGTTAGGGTGGTGAGGCACTGGAATGGGTTGCCCAAAGAAGTTGTGAATGCTTCATACCTGGCAGTGTTCAAGGCCAGGTTGGACAGAGCCTTGGGTGACATGGCTTAGTGTGAAGTGTCCTTGCTTATGGCATGGTGGTTGGAACTAGATGATCTTATGGTCCTTTCCAACCCTAACTATTCTGTGATTCTATTCTATGATTCTAACCATATAGCCTAATTCTTAATTGAAATGAACAAAACCTCTTATGGTTAACTGAACTAGTTCTGACTAGAACTTTCAGTCAGTTTTGCCAAAACAAAAGGCAACACAGATATTCCTTTGAATAATCAAATAAAAATGCTCTTAACAGAACTCTTTTTTTTTTTTGTGTGTTCATTTAAAAAAATATTATTAAAAAAGGAATATTCTTTAAAAAGGAATATTGTTTAAAAAAGGGATTTGCTGGAAGATGTTCTAATAGAAAGTATTTTAAGAGCATATACTTATTAAAAAGAAATTTTTTTAGAATTTGTATTGGATACCAATTTTTTCAAGGTTTTATAGTCTTTGCTTACTAGGTTACAAGATTACAAGCTACTGAAAACTACTTCTATCAAGAGTGTACAGTGCTGGTCTAGAAAATCTAATAGATTTGCAATGTTTTTAGCGCAAACAAGTGGAATTGGAAATTGGGCAAGGCTGTTAACATTCACATTTCATTTTGCCTTCTCTTTCAGCTTTTTAAAAACATCTGTAGTCACAGTTATAATGGATTATCTATCTATATCTTTGCACCTATAAAATGTGCAGTCTTTCTTGCTGAACATAGGTCAAAATGTAGTCAGTGCTTAAACCTTCCTTGAACAAGACTTCTTTTGATTAAAATGGTGGAACTTGCACTATGGGGTATTATTGTGATTCCCAGTTTGAATTTAAAAATACGCAAATGAAAACCCCAAGTTATATAGCTTGAATAACTATTCTTAACTGTATTTCATGTACTTTAGTCCATTATTTATGTTGTTTAGCAGCAGGTTAACAGTAATTCAATTCATTAAATAAACTTTTGTAGAACATTTATGCATCTTTTGGTGCAGAGTTGTTTCCTTCTAAAATGAAAATTAATGGTAGGGGATCATTTCTCTCGCAATTTGAGCAATGGAACCTAAAAAATAAAATGCCTGCAAGACTTTTCAATGGGACAGGTTGTTAGTCTTCAAGGAAAATAATCATCATGATTGTATGAACTTTGAAGAAAGACCTTAGAGCGGACAAAAATTCTTACCTGATTTTTTCCTCTATTTCATATCAGAGGAGAAAAATCTAGAAACTTGCTGTAGGTCAGTAAAAAATCTCTTATTGACACCACTGCAGATTACAGAAGTGGAAGTTTTTATATGGGCTATCAGAAATGTTGATGAAAGGAAAAGAATGGTCTCACATTCAGACATGATCGTGTTAACTGATAAGTGTTTGGCACATTTAAATACTTCAATAGGCCTATTTTTACATGTGAAGAGTAAACAAATATTAGGGGAAAAAGTTTGCAAAAAGAGATGCTAAACCAAACATACAGGTATTGCATTTTTATGTTGGACTTAAAACAAGCCCAAGGCATTCTCCCACACCTTTTTCAACTTTATCTTCACCTCTAATAATAAAACATGTCTTCTGATTACTGTGCTTTCCACTATCTCATGTCTGTATCTAATTTATTTGCTATCTAGCCTTACTTTTCCTGTGTTAAAGTTTGTTCTTTTTTGGTAATGCAATCTATGGTTGTGATTTAGTAGGTGGACATGCTGCTAACCTCCCAACCCCCAGTTTTCAGATTTTAGTTGTAAAACATTTCAGAACAAGATATGCATCAAACTAGAAAATGAGACTGCATTTAAGTGATGCATTTTTAAATTCATATGAAAAAGGAGGAGGCAAAATTGCACTTCAGAAATACAGAATTGTAGAAACCCAAAAATGTACAATAAGTTTTAATGCCATTCAAAACCTAATGCTCCCACAATGATTTCTAAAATATTAATGTATTTACAATGCAAAGTTCCTGACACATATATGTTCAAAGTTGTTTTAATATGTATGTTCTCAAAGTTATTTAGTCCACTTATGTTCCAACACTTAAACTGATATACGCATTTAAAAGCCTAGAATATTAGAATATACATGTAATATAATCTATTGAATTGTGAGAAATTTTCCACAACACATTTACAGTGTGTGAAAAATGGATAAATCAATTTTTGTCCTGGTGTTACATGATTTTCTTGCATGTGTGCATTCATTATATAGAGTTAAGAGTACAGACTCTCATAACTAGCAGGAGATCATAAGCTTCAATATGTTTCTTTGGTAAAAAGCTCACTGCAGGTCTTAAGACCTTTGTGGTATTACAGCCAGATGCAATATTCATCCCTTGAAGTTCATGTCAATGGAAGGCTTTCCATTGTTTTCAATGGATACTGGAGCAGGCCCTTATTATTCTTCTAAGGCATAGTCTCCTTTGTTGTGATCCGAAAAACATACGTTTATCAAGATAGAGGAGAAAGTGTATGTGAGTGAGTGATTTATGCTTTGCTTGTTTCTGTTGTCTACAGGACATGGGTTTACTACAAGATGAACTCTGAATTCAGGAAATTACCCACATTGTCAGCAAATTTGCTTGTCCTTCTTTAGCATTATGAACTGCCCATTTTTCATGTTTTAGAAATATCTTAATGCTGGACTTTGATATATTATTACCACATGGTCATATCACAATAAACTTTCCACTGCATACATACAGGCTTAAGATTCTTAAAAAAATAGTATTAAAGGAGCAATACCCTTGGGTCCCTGCAGAGATCCAAAGAAAAAAGCTCTCCCTAGAGCTGGCTCGGTTTTACTTTTCCCATAGATAATCACAGTACACAGGAGTCAGAAGTTCCAGTCTCAAATTTACCCTGAAGAATGAGGAATTTGGGGAAAAGAAACATACAGACAGGATGGGTAGTCGAAGAGAAAAAGATGCCAAGCTGCTTAAAAGCAGTAAACCAAAAATATCATAAAAAGCTCAAAACTGTCAATGTGCTTTTATCTAAAGGCAACACATACTGATATCAAGGCGTTTTGTGTATGGAAAGGCTATGTAACTCCCTAATTTGTTGCATGAAAGAGAAGCTGCACTTAGGGTCTGCTGTTTTTTATGAGAATTTTTTATTACTGGAAGGGAAATTATGAGCCTGTCCTTGAGAAGAAGGCAGGGGTTTATTATCTCCCTTGCAAGAGGACTGGGAATTTACCTTTCCTACGTATTTTGTTTAAGCAGACAGAAGTAGAGGAAGGGCTGATTAAGATTCTCTAAGAGTTGAAGAGTTTGTCCTGAGCCAAATCTGATGGCCAGGTGTGTAATTTGGGAAACACAATTTGGTTTTTGGATGGGTTTTTTGCCTCTCAGAGTCCTTGTAAATGGCAAAATGGTGACTCTCTGAGCTGATTTGTATCTATGCTGACAGCAGGGCTTTGTTAAGAGATGAGACAGCTGTGAATAAGGGCTTTGTTTTCTGTTACTAGCTACAGGAAAGGTTAGTGTGTCCATTTGAACTTAACTTTCTATCCTTTCAAAGTATCAGCCTGAGGATCTGAAAGCAAACATTTTTTTTTTTTAAAAAATCACTTTTATCAAACTTGAAACTCCTTTCTTTATGGCTAATCAAGTACTAGAAGAGTGGCCCAGTGGGGATGTTAGAAGAGGTTATCATTAAAGTTGTTCATCATCCAGTTGCAGAAGGCTGTGAGTAACCTTCTCTAGCTCTAAGGTTGGACTTTTTTTGAGCAGGAATTGGGTCAGATGACTTCAGATCTGCCTCACAAACTTAAGTATTCTGTATTTTTCTGCCAAAATGAGCCATGCCATACCCAGATATTTGTAGCTAAAGTTTGTGTTGGTCTTATAGCATTTACTGACTTAAAGCATGTATTTGGGAAGGAAAGCAGGGCGCAAATCTGTTTTCCAATGAAACTACATATTTTCTATCTATTAAACATAAATATTTCTCATATCTTCCCTTTTAGATATGTAACAATAGGAGGCACATCTAGCAATCTTAAATTGACTTGATAGCACTTTGTACTGAAGCATTCTGCATTCTGCTCTGGTTCTTTATTGACACTGTAAAATACTGAAGTGCAGCAGAGAACCACTGAGTCAAAAGAAATTAACGCAATATGTTGAAATAATGAAAATATCAGTGGAGTCAGAGAGGATCCCAGTGTCTCCCATAGCCTGGAGTCTGGAAGTATGCAAATGTCACTGAGTAGGTTGTCTGTGAAGCAGTCCTGTTTAATAGCGCTCAGCTGCAAAGGTAGCCCTCACCTCTCCAGAGCTGACAATACTTCCCTGCAGCATCTGATCCTTTGGGGTTTGGAGCTCAGCTCTGTATTTCATAAACCAGTTTCAAACTCCAGCAGATTGGCTGCCATGAGTTCAATATCCAAGCAGGCAAAAAGAAACTCTTTTCTAATTTTGTAAAAGATGGAGGCTTGACCCATTGAATTTTAGTGACAAAGAAGTAGCTCAGTAGCTTTTCGTGGAGGGAAGGATAGCAGGACCTTTCTTTTTATATTCCTCTAATTCTCTCTGAGAGCATGACCTTCCTCTTACATACCTAAGATTGGTCCAGGAAACAAATCTCAAGGTTTACATTTGCATGAAAAACCTGTATGTAGAATCCTTTTTACTATGTTTTTGTTCCATGTAACTTCCCATGTCTTGAGTTTTTCCATTCAAGAGAAACTGGGGGACCATTTTTGTCAACTATTATTTGCTCATAACTGCAAAGTCTCATCCACCACATCTTACAGACTCATGTGCGATGGGGATAAGCTCAAATGAGCTTACTGCACTAATAATTTTAGACCTGATCTGCATATTTTATCCTCTTTCTTTGGTGATCTGGAGCAAGTTTACTTTATAATGATCAAGCAGTTCCCCCTTTCCCTGTGTACCTTTATTACAAGATAGAATATTTTTTTCAAAACACATAACATGCATGGATTCCAGGGCAAATGACATTACAACTGTAGCTCTACAACCTGGCTTAAGATTGTAACAGAGTAAGTGAGCAGAAAAAAAATATTTTGTTTATAGCCACCCAACCAGAATAGACATGTTCTTCTAATTTATTGCTATAATTTACATTTGCAAACGGACAGCTCCCAAACATTTCTTGTGAGGTTCTGGATGTTTTTCCTCTCACTTGTAAATGGAAGCCCCTGATTTCTTATGATTTCTTTGCACTTCTGTTTCTTTTTCTTGCTAGAAAAACTAAAGTAAAAAAAGGCCCTAGATGTTCCTGGGCATTTGGAATGGATTGTGTTGAGTTTGGTTGTGAAACAGGGGAAAGTTCAAGAGGTTAGAGCATGTTGTTTTATTTGAATCAGTTGAGCTCAAGAACTCCAATAAGCTGTAATTTGTACCTGGCAAAAACAGGAGCGTTATTCTTGGGAGTCTTCTTGGGAGCCAGCATGCTGCTTTCTGCAAGCAAGGTTAACTTAGGCAGAGGCCTCAGACCCTTCTTTTAATAGTTCTTCCTTTGAATCTTTATTGCAGGCTTGGTAGTCTACTTTTATTTGCATTTAGCTGCATTCGCTATTTACTTGCTACTTTAAAGATCTAAATCTTTCTGTGCAATGTCAGAGTTGTTGATCCTGCTGCATGGATTAGCCATTTGAAAGTGTGTTCTTGGCTGTGCATGTTCATGCATCGTATCCATTTCTCTAATGTTAGGAACACCACCCATTGACAGCAGGCCTCATCAACAAGTACAGTCAGAAAATGGCCAGGAATGTCAAATATTTATCCCTTTTAAAAAATTTAATATGTTCTCCTGGGGCCTGATTACAGAATTTTTTAATGCTTACAAATTTCTTCAGTGCAACAGTACTAGTTTGTTTCCAAGGAAACAAATGTACTTATACTGCACTGCACACATTCTTAATCATTAAATTCTATAATCTCCTTGGCTCGTTCTTTCTTTTTCTCTCTCCCCTTGTCTTTCTTTGAATAGGTACCTTCTAAAAATTGTTTGGGGTTTTTTTTGGTGGGTTTGTTTTTTTCTTTTTTTGTTTTGTTTTGGTTTGGTTTTACTGGAGTCCCCAGATACTATTTAATTGCAGGTAAATTTTCAAATATGTTCTCAATAAAAGATTGTTTCAAATTACTGAAAAAATCAACCTTAATTGTCAAGAGCTTTAATGAAATTATTTTTATCAAGATAAATATGTATTCTTTATTCTTCTACTATTTAATGTGCAAAGTTATTTTTCTGAAGCAGATCTTTACTGTGGTTTGAGAGATGTCTGGGTATGAGTGATATTTAAAAATCAGTCTTAAGTGTATTCCTTTTAATTCAGCTCTTCAGATTATATATGTTTAGGTAGCACTGTTTCTGTACAGGAAAATGTACATAAACATATATGGTACATTGCAGAGATGTGTATTTGCATGTAAGATACTGACTTTGAATTCTTCCTTCAAAATATACTAAATATTAACTGAGAACTAATAGGAGCTCACTAGGGGGATGACACATTTTTAAAGTGACGTTTTAGCATTCAAACCATTCATATTCTTGAATCTGAACATAATTTTTATCTAAATGATTTCAGAGGAAAATTGATTCATTTGACTATAGTGCTCCTAAGACCAGTGGGAAGCTCATCATCTTAATATTGAATCTGTAAATCCTTTCCACTAGGGATGATTAACAGCTTTGTAAAGTGTTTATTTTACTTTAAGAAGAATATGTAATTTCCTGGCATAACTCAGACAGATTTCAGTCTATTTCTTCTTTTGCATGTCACATTCATGCTGTAGGTTAGCATGATCTAGCCTACCTCTATTAGACTTCTATTTTGTGCAGTAAAAGGATAGCCTAATAAGTTTTCATAGTTTAATAAGCATACATCAGTTTGCCCTATGATTCATTTATACTTGATAAATAAAAAACCCTCAGCAATCCTGATAAGAAGTAATAACAGGGAATTACTTCCAGATGGCACTTTTGCTATACTACACGTGTGGTCTTGAGCTACCCATGGGACATAAACCCTGTATTAGCACAGTGATGGGCTGCTCTCATGACTGCTATCTGCAAAGCAGTGGTGAATCCTTCTTAGTGGCAGGACAAGGACAAGCAGTAGGGTCATGTGGAAGTATTTAGCTGTGCAATGACATTTACATGCACAGCTTTGCACTCATAGTCTAGGGGCAGGTGTAAACAGAAGCTAATGCAAAAGACAGTGTCCTGTATGCAGCAGTATTGTTATGGTTTAATTAAAATGCCGTAGTTGGGTTAGCTGATAATCTACAGGTACTTAATCATGTACTGTGTCAGGCAATAAAAGGTTACTGAAACATACCCAACTTCTAAAAAAAAAAAAAATGGTAAAAAAATTGCACTTTTATAATTTTTCATGTCTAACGATATAAACCACCGAACCCTTTTTGGGGGATTTCATTTGTGACCTTTTCCTTCCTTAGCTGCTCATATAAAATACTATCTGTGTTTTGGCTACAGTTTCAGTGTTGAGTGTAAGATATTATATAACAAAGGGAGTGAGAAAAAGGTATAATCAAGAAATTACTATGAAAGTTTACAAATCTGAATTATTCTCACTTGTACAAGACAGGAGAAAATTCTGTCCTTGTGCTGCTGTTTGTCCAGCTAAATCTCAGCTTTACGAAGGAGTTAAGGTGGGAAGAGTACATGAACAATTTAACTTTACAGTGGGCAGTAATGTGCTGTGTCTGGTTTGAACTGTCTTGTGCACAATGGCAAAATAGCAGATTTCAGGGGAGTTGGGGGGAGGGGAAGGAGGGGTAGCTAGTTTGCTAGAATCTGTAGTTTCTCTTCTGAGATGAGATTAATTACAGCAAAAAACATTGGTGAATGCTCCTTCTTTAAGAATAAATGTTGTAAGCATGATTGCCTTCAAAACAGGAGTGACATAAATCTATTCTGTTCTGAAACGGTATCATCAAGTGGTGTTTGGTTTTGGTGTTTTTGCAGAAAGTGCTATGTGCTCTTTTCTCTCCCAATTTCCTGCTCAAAGTCTGAAATAGAAATTGCAGATTAGAAAATCCTTTGAGAATGGGGTTCAGCAAGTGAAACTGCTTGAAGGTAAGTTTCATACTAGTTTGACTGAATTTAATGAGCCATTGTTAGGAACCAAGCAAGCAAGTATTCTAGTGAGGCAGGAGGTATACACAAGCTGTCTTTTCAAGAAACCATTGTAAATCTGGTAACAAAGAGAGCCTGACTTTCTCCTTGAATTACCATGTTGACAAAAAGTATACTGCATGCGCTGATAGGAAATGAGATACATTCTGCTAGTAAAGAAAATTAGACCTTAAATTTAACTCTATAAAGCCTAATGTCGGGGGCAAGGGAAAAGCCAGAGTCATGCTGAAAAGCAAGCTGTTGCATTAGAGTGAAACACAGGCTGTGTATAACTCCTTGTTCTGAAACAGAACATTTTGTGCAACTTTGCTGTATGATTAACAAATGTATTTTAACACAAACTAAAAAGCACAGGGAGAAAAAACAGAAAACAAAACCAAAACCGTAGCAAGCTGTGACTTTAACCAGTAGGAATTAAACAATTCACTTTGTTACCTAGGAGGCATCAAGGTAAAGGTCTCCAGTTCTGAGGGGCTGTGTTCACTCAGTGCTTGCTAACCTTGGGCTGGCTGCTTACAACCTGTATCTTTTCTTTAGCCTGAAAAGGGTTTTTTAATATTTAAAATTATTAGTTTATAGTATCCATGTAATTTCTTCAGCCATAGGGCTTTAATTTCTTTGATGTGCATCTCTGTTCCAGCTGGTACTCCTACCACTCCTGCTGTCTCTTAGCCCTAAGTAAGGTTTCTCTCTTTGTTAAAGCTAGTGCCACTGATTTATCCTCAGCTCTGAGAAGGGCTTTTATCCATTTTAAAAGTGATGCTGCTGAGACAGCTTTCCTTTGCCCTGAGAATAAGATTTTTTATTCATGTTTGGTGGTTGGTTGGTTATTTCATGTGTTTTTTCCTTTCCTTTACAAAGTATGTTTATGGAGATGTGTATTTCTCTTGGGTTGTTTGTGGGTTCCCTTTACCCTGTGCTCATTCCCAGTGGAAGCATTTGGGGGTAAACAGGAAATTTCCACTCTTTCCAGGAGTGTGTCTCTCCCCAGCACATGGGGGCCAGACACAGTATTGCCCTAAATAGGATCTTGGCTGCACTAGAGTGGAAGACAAGAACTGAGGCTTTTCTCATTCAGGATCTTTTGTCAGGGAAGATTAGGCTGGACCTTTCCCCTTAAACTATTGAAAAAGTGTTTCCTCCATATATGTGCTGGAGTCAATAATTTCCTTATGAATCTAGATCATAATCTGTTATTTAAAATAAATGCATTTAATTTATACATTTGTGGCTTTTGGACTCGCCTTCCTAGACTGTTTTCCCCCTTTTAATGGTTATCATCTATTCTATACTCACTACTACACAACTTTTTTTTTTTTTTTTG
>NDXB01007500.1:11267-24766 GCA_002631895.1 Agapornis roseicollis | reverse complement strand
TTTTTTTTTTTTTTTTTTTTGTTTTTTTTTTAAATTTTTTTTTTTTTTTTTTTTTTTTTTTTTTTTTTTTTTTTCAAACCTAAGAAGCACTCTAGTAACCAGTGGAAAGCTTATGAGTCAGGGCTTTTCCCAGGAGGCTTTCAGGGGGAGTAGTGCAAAAAATACCTTTGATGTTTCCAGTAGCATGGAAGTCATTGTTTTTCCTCCCATGTAGTAAGTGGCAGTTTTGACTGCAAATCAACTATGCATGCAGTCAAGTAAATTATAATATTTTAACTAGGCTGTGCATGCCAGCTGTAGCATTCCCAGAAATAATACCAAGTGTGTATCATGAGAAACATTGATTTTTAATGTGCAGATTTGTTTCTTCAGATATAAAACTCTATTAATTTTGCAATATAAAGAAGCAATCTGTGAAATACATTCTTAGACCGTTATTGGTTACTATAAATCCCACTAGTAGTACTAGCACACTTGTTTAATTCAGAATTACTTCATTTAAAGTATGATTTTGTGCATGTGGTGGAGGTGCTGAAGGTTTGGCAAATACCTCTTTAACATAACAAATAGCTGACTGTAAATATTAGGCTAATTCTTCCTAACATTTAATAGAAGGATAACTCACTGGGCAGAACAATGAATTCTTTGCTAGTGTACATACATAGGGGAGTAACATCTTCATGCAGCCATCCAGAAATGCACAAAAAAATTGCATGTTTATGTCTTGGTGACTCTTGATGTCTGACAAGCTCTGCATCATAGGCATATCAATAAGGCAATTTTGGACCAAGGTTTGCTTTAGGGCCCTGGAGAGCCCAGATATGCATGGTCAAGAAGTCCTAGGCTAGAGCTAAGGAAGGTACGATGCAGGGTCCACAACTCAAATTCTCAGTCCCTCTCAGTCCCTCAGCCAACTGCATACCTTTTTAGGTCAGAAACACTTAGAGTTGTTCTGAGTTGTTAGCCTTTTCCACAAAATCATAAGCATGTCAGCTGGGAAATCATAAAAGTAGCTGCTCCCCTTGCAGGTCTTACTATCCCCTGCTCCCAGGTGGTTATGAGAGTACAGAATTGGGATGCAAGAGAAACTCAGTAAAATCCGACATATTCTTCAGAATGATGGTGGTCTTTTGGCTAGATATGCCATCTGATATTTTACTTAGATAAATGTATTCTAAGGATTAATCTACTAATCTTACTATTGCCTTCTTTTTCCTCCTTAACTACAGTCTGGTTTGGAGACTGACTTCTTTATCTTCCCTGCTAGCCTAAAACTAGTAGGATATTTATATGTGCAATTATAATTAGGAGTAGCAAATTGGGAAAGATAAACATATCCTGAGCAGTCATTGATAGGCTAGCACTTGAGCTTACCTTAGTTTTGAGTTTGTTATCTGATTCACTGCATCTACACTGAGGTCTGCAACTGCAAGTTTATGCAAAGGAAAAAGCTACTATTGTTTAAGTGGGTGCTGACATTATGTCATTTAGGAGGTTACATGGATAACCAGAGACCAGTAATTTTGAAAAAAGAGCAGGAAAGGGGTTATAATTTTTAACACTGATTCACAAAAATTAAAATGAGTTTGGGATGTGAAGAGCATTCTGCTATCCTTGCACATCACCCTAAGCACAAACACATCTTTATATGTGTCAAAAAGGCTTTTCCCAGAAGGGAATATTCTTTCCCAGTCCTCAGAAGTATCCCACATTTCTCAGTATGTCCTTCACAAAGCTGTGTTTCTCCTGTGTTTCCTACTCTACCAGCTTCCATTTTGCCTGTTATCCTTACTTAACCACTGTTTCCACCCCATGAGGTCCTGCCAGTACAGCAGTGAAACTGTGGGGAACCACAGCATGTGGGCACGGCTGTGAGAATGCATGAGGAGACACAAAGTACAGGAAGAAGGGTACCCATGAAGGGAGTACTTACCACTCCTATAAAGACAGGCTGAGAGAGTTGGGGTTGTTCAGCCTGGAGAAGAGAGGACTCCAAGGAAAACTTAGAGCAGCTTCCAGTGCCTACAGAGAGTGACAAGAAAGCTGGAGAAGGGCTTTTTAAAAGGGCCTGTAGGGACAGCACAAGGGGGAATGACTTTAAACTGACACAGGGGAGATTCAGATTAGATGTTAGGAAGTTCTTCCCTGTGAGGGCGGTGAGCCACTGGCCTCAGAGGAGCTGTGACTGCCCCATCCCTGGCAGTGTTCAAGGCCAGGTTAGGTCGTACTTTGAGAAACCTGGTCTAGTGGAAGGTGTTCCTGCCTGTGGAAAGGAGCATGGAGGTAGATGAGCTTTAAGGTGCCTTCCAAATCAAATAATTCTGTTTCCATGGTTCTATAAATTTTTGTATGGTCTTTACAGTGAGCTTAAATTCCTGTACTTGCATGAATATCAGTGTGGCTTTAAGGTTTTCAATAAGGCTGGTGCTTTTTTCTCCATCTGAGATATTTTCATGTGTTCAGTGCAAAGTCACTTGCATATTGAAAGTCAATTCTGGGACAATAACAGCACATCCTTTCCAATAGTGATCCTTAAGAAACAATTAAGAATCACAAAAACAAAGGAATCATCAGTTTTTCCAGTGAGTTATATGTCACAGGAGTTGATAAGGAACACGATGTAAGATAAGGAGATAGAAGGAAAATGCAAAGTAAGAGTAGAAAGTGAAGATGACAGAGAACAAGCATGTGGAAATGAGGGGTGATAGCTCAGGGAACATTATATTAGAAAGGGATGGAAGTATCAGTATCAGAAAGGAACCAGAAAGCAGCAGATTGGCTTAAAAAAAAAAAAAAAGTCATGTTCAGGAGATGTTGATGGAATCCATCCAACGTCTGAACGACTCAATGAATAGCAGACTGTTGAAACTAGATGAGACACTAACTAATTTAGTTCAGGCTGTCAATAATTTAAATCAGAATGTTGCTGTATTCAGTGCTAATATGAAGACTCTGATTTCAGAAGCTTAAGGTTTTCAGAAGCTGAAATGAAACTTTGCCATTGTTTTCCAGTTGTCATTGTTCAGAAATTGTTGAAAGAAATTTTATCAATCCACTGTTACTGCTGTGTACAATTTTTAATATTTAAAAATGTTTCTTGCATTTTAAAGTTATAGTCTGTATTACCTACCTCGGAGGGTGCTGTGTATGCTGGGAAAGGGCATAGTTTCTTTAACACTACAATAGTCCAGCATTACATGTACAGCTGCTCTGACTCCTCAGATAGAATGCTGGTATGGGGTGGGGGGCAGGGGGTAATTCAAAGTCCTGTCTTTGGCAAAGGCCCTAGATACTCCCTTCCAATCTGCAGTGTCAGAAAACTCAAATGCTTAGCAAATCCTTTCATGTCTGTTGGCTTCATTTAGCAAACGTCTGTTCAGTTATCATAGGTTAAAGGAAAATATTTATTTTTAAGAAACATTTTAGTCATTTTGGAGATTTAGCAAATATGAGTTAAAGAGAAATTCAAAGAGGGATTTTTTTATTTTTTAAACTGTAATTTGTGTTACAGGGACATGAAGCAATTTAACAGAAAACAGTTTGCAGATGAGAGATTTTAGGAGGTGGGAAAAAACATTTTCCCAGGATACATGTCCACCACGAAAGAACAAAAAACTGCACAGAAAACTTATTTAGGCTCTTACAAGCATAGAAAAAAACTGTCAAAGAGTGAGCAGAAATTGGAGCATTACCATACCAGTTCAGCAGAAATCACAGTACAACTTTAAGGTATTGGTCTCAGTATCTTCACACTGTATGAATTTTCTTAATAATTCTTCCAAGTCATGAATTCCATTTCAGTATTTATCTAGGCTGGATTAAGAAGATGCTATTGCAGAGATATGGCCTATGCCTTAAAAAATCAGAAAGCAAACTACAGAATGTAGAGAACACCAAGGAAAAGCACAATCAGGGTGCTGAGGCATGGATGCATTAGGAAACTCTGTATTTTGTGCTCTTCAGCCTGAAGCACATAGCCCAGCCACCCATTCTCCAAACTCCTGGGCTATGACAAAGGGGTAGATCTCTGAGCAATGGGGCCCCATTAGGAAATTCTGGTCTGAGGTCAGCTGGGGTTTTACCAACTTGATAAGGCAGTGTTTCACCATCAGATCTGCTCCCAGTGGATGTCACACTTCCCAGCATAAAATGAGGATCTGAATATGCAACTGGCTTTTCTTATATTTTATATAGCTGCATTGGATCTATGAAAAGTTTATTAAAAAATTCAGAGAGCTGAAACATTTAAATGAGACACAATGAAAGTTGGAAAACAAGGGTTATGTGGAAAGGAAAAGCTGGAAGGCAAGAAAAGAAGCTATTCTTATTTTGTTTGCCTGTTTGCAGAGGTCTGAGCTGCTGCTTTTGTCTTTCCTCTTTCTCCAGATGCATTCAGTCTCCATTTTCACAATAATATTATATCTTCCTAGTACTTTATTGCATTCAACTATACTAATGTGATTGTTTTGCCATATGCTTTCGATATGTGTGTGTGATACCTCCTAGTGCCTATGCCGTAAGGTGTGTGGTGATATTTTTCCGAGGTGTGTTAAATGCGCACCAGGTAGGGATAAGGCCTCCTTTGGAGCTACAGCATTGTATAACTTATTCTCCAGGACACATGCTCTGGCCAGGGAAAAAAAGTATTCTTTGGAAAAATGCATAATACATTCAGTACTTCCACTTCTCCGTGTGTCTGCTGTCCATACCACTGGGACCTGCTGTTACCATCCATACGCCAGGAAAGGACTCTCTGCCTGATGCCCAGTGCTGTAGGGTTTTCCCATGTTTTTGTGTTGCTCACAGTTCATTTGTAAGGTCTAGGGTGAAGGTTGTTGGTTGTGGTTTCTTCTTTTCAGTGTGTAAAAGCGTACTTTCTTGCAGGTAAATAAATAAATAATAAGCTGGAAACCATTTACAGCTGTGTAGGCAGATGTATCTAGGTTTAGGCTGTGAGTCAAGATCTCTGAGAAAGCCTTGAAAAGAAATGTGGGTTATGATGACAGGATGAAGAAAACCCCAAATCCAAACCACTTGTTGGCTGAGTCACAGGTGCAGGAACACAAGAGCCCCTTTCCTATAAGACCTTATTTATACAAGAGGTGATAGTTTAGAGACACTGAAGTCACCCAGAAGACAAAACAGAGGACAGGCTGCTGAGAATGCTTTGCAGAGTCAGTAAAGTAGCAATGATCAGCAGTAAATACATCCTCTGACTCTCTGGAAGCTTTTGTTCTTTGTTTTTCCTTCTGCTGCTCTGGCCTAATATCTTTTATGAAGAGCAATTTATCTTACTCTCTCTGTCTTCATCATGTCAGGGGAACAGGTGAAGTAGTTGAATTTCCAAAGGCAGCAGCGATGCGCACCATATATGATAGGGCATGACCTATTCCTATCTCTGAATTTCTCATTTTTACCAGCACATACATAGCTGTAGCCTTATTTTTCAAAGGCACTTAACTGTGCACATACAATTATTTAAACAATTTGTACCTAATTCAGTTTTACACTGACAGAACTCTTGAAATTCTTTGTATCCACATATCAACAATTCTACCAAAGGAAAACCTATATCAGCCTGAAATGTTACATCTTCCAGTAGAAGATAATGCTTTATCATCCAGAATTTCTATGATGATTTGAGTTTTGTAACAAAATTCAAATACTATTCTACTGATGATCAGCTAAAAACCCAAATTGTAATGACTATTATTAAATCACTTTTATTGTTGTTGTTAAGCACTAGTTTTTCTTATGCTACACAAGTTTATTGAAAATTGCTACTTCTTGGGGTTGTCTACTGGAAATTGTTCTTAGATTTTAGGTCAGTCTGTATTTAGTCAAGTTCTATCAAGGAGATGTTGTATTGTTGATAGTTTAACAAGCACATGGTCAGACATCGCTTTCAGAGTTGAATTTCTTGTCTAAGAGACAGCTTCTCCCCTGCCCCATATTCATGTTCTGTATTAAAGGTGTGTTAAACAGTTTTGAAAGAAATGTTGTTACCAAATTTAAAGTATCCAATATTCAACTCTAATAGCTTGTCTACTGCTTTTACTAGAGGAGAAAAGAAATTATTGAAGGCTTCTTCAGATTTTAGGTAATGCAAACCAGTGTGGCTGTATAGTATGTATGAGCTGAATCATCGTGAATCCAAATTAAATTTCCATTTATGTCCCTCAAAACTTAGTGAAGACAAAAGACATGTTAGTATAGGCCAGAAATTTGGCATGCCAAGTTCCATTCAGGGGATATGTTTTTCAGATGTGGAATACACTCCTGTGAACCAGGATTTATAGCAGAAATGCTGACAGACAATATTGGTGATACTGTTCTAATTTATTTGTGTTGAATGTTTTTTTCATCTCTTTCCCTTTTAATGATCTAAGTCTTTTTGCATCTGGCAGTATGTTTCCTCACTGTTTACCTTTCCTGCCAAAGCAGTAGATCATCCATCTATGACTATGCTTTTCTTGATTTCTTGCTCTCTGTCTTTAATATTTGGAGCCAATTTTCCATTTATTCTAGGACTCCTGTACCTCTGATGTTGCCATTAACTTCTAAAGTGGAACCCAATCAAAAAAGCTTTCAAGATGCAATTTTTTTATTGTTAAATATGTGGTCATGTTCTAGTATATTTTTACCATAAACAATGAAATATCCCACATCTACTCTTAGTCGGCATCTGCTAGGTAACACCATGATATTTCTGCTGCTTACCGGGTGCTCAGGACCTCTTTGTGCTCACTTTACCAACCACAAGAGCACTAGAAAACATTGATAACCCAAAGGAGCATGTTAGGGATATGAATTACAGATGTATATATGATATTTATTATATTAATTATATTATAGTATATATATCTAAACCTAAACTGACGATTATGTAATTCAGTGACATTTACATTTTTGGAACATAACCTCTGCCATCACACTTTGCGGTAGCAGTAACAACTCTCAAATCTGTGATCAGATGAATATGCTGCCATTGCAGCTGAAGAGAGGGTAGATCTGTGGTTGTCTGTGTTTGTAAAAGCTGGAGACTACAGGCAGTTACAGGGTTTGACCAAACATGCTATAGTACAGCACCAGCACTTCTTACAAGCCTTTAGGCCCTGGTGAAGAATGAGCAGGGTTTTGGGGGCACCTCTTGTAGAGGGGTTTAGGACAATAGGAAACATATTCCAGTCAAAGAGGAGACCCAAGTTCAAGGGTCTTCTTTTCTTTTCCTTCTGTCTCACATCATCTGCCTTTTTGGGACTTGCTCCTTCTGCTCTCAGCTCAGGACCCAAAACACACATTCCTTTGGTGTACCCCATCGTTGCCTCTGGGCTCTTGAAGACACATCTTGCACAGTTTCCTGGCTTATTTTGTCAGCTCTCTGGATGGAGAACATAGGGTGGGTAGCCACAGCTGGAGACCTGCAATGCCACATGCACGTAACAAGGGCTAGCTTTGTATCTGCGCTGTCAGTTAGCACATGGGTCTTCCCCAGCACAGCAGGGATAACTGGCCATGGCCAGATTCTGGCGTGCTCAGAAATTGCTAATTTTTATTCACCTTTAATAAACAGCAATGACTACCTGAATAAGTCTCTGGTTTTGGACTCCAGGACCAAACCTGAGATTGGGCATTTTAAACTGGTCTTTTTTCTGCTTTTAGTTTGCATGAACAATGTTTTTTCCTCTGTTATCCTCAAGTATAGTATTTAGTTGGACGCAACTCTCATAGACAAGCCCTTAATGTAACAGCTCATTCATGCTACTTCATTTAAATAAAGATTATAAAGGAAACTGTAATCCTACTGATTTGCAAATTGAACTGTTTTGTAGATGTTATTTAAACAGTGCCACATGACTGTCTTTCATGAGGAACATGGTACAGTGAGAGAGATCAAAGATTCATAAGGAAGCTCTTTTTTTTGAAAGCTGATGCTCCTGGCTTCTTTAACTAATTGAAAAATTTTCTTTACAAGAACAGACCTCCAAGCACTCTAGCTGCTGCCACTAGCCTTATCGTTACAAAGTTGATACTTCCTCCTTTAAGGGACTGAGCTGGAGATTAATGGAAGAATGTGCTAGCACTTCAGGATGAACTGTCTATTTTCAGTACACTGTACAAATACTTAAACAGAGGTAATTATCAATGACCTCAGATTGAAAATAAATTAATGGCTTCCCATTTTCTTCAACTCAGAGGTAGTCTTTGTAATTTCATGGAATGTCACAGTGCAGAGCTTCATTTTCTCTTAACTGAGTATGAATTTAATAATGGTGAAAGGGAAGAAGAGTAGTACCGGCTTGGTTTTTGAGGTCAAAGCTGTGCATGAGGAAGTTGCTTCTGGGGCTGACTGGTCTGCCAATGGACCAAGGTAGGAGATATTCTAGTTCTGGCTTTGGCACAATATACCCATGAGAAAGATGTTTAAATAAGCTCTGATGCCTTGTAGAGCTACAGCTGTGGTGCTGGAGTGACCTCACAGCAGCCTTCCAGTATCTGAAGGGGGCCTGGGGAGGGGCTCTTCATTAGGGACTGTAGTGACAGGACAAGGGGTAATGGGTTCAAACTTAAACAGGAGAGGTTTAGATTGGATCTAAGGA
Source organism: Agapornis roseicollis (assembly GCA_002631895.1). Taxonomy (NCBI): domain Eukaryota; kingdom Metazoa; phylum Chordata; class Aves; order Psittaciformes; family Psittacidae; genus Agapornis; species Agapornis roseicollis. Next base: position 16,166 of record NDXB01007500.1, on the reverse strand, counting down.
AGAAATTCTTTACTGTTAGGGTGGTGAGGCACAGGAATGGGTTGCCCAAGGAAGTTGTGAGTGCTCCATGCCTGGCAGTGTTCAAGGCCAGGTTGGATGAAGCCTTGGGTGGCATGGTTTAGTGTGAGGTGTCCCTGTTTATGGCAGGGGTGTTGGAACTAGATGATCTTAAGGTCCTTTCCAACCCTAACTATTCTATGATTCTATGAATGAAAGATAGTACCCTCTAGCTCTGTCACTCTGGACTTCACAATAAGACAGTAAATAAGTTGAATTTCTTTAAGAATGTGGCTTTTTGTTTGTTTGGTTGGTTTTTTTTCTGAATTAGAAGTTACATTTCAGCCTTTATGCTCTGTGAGAGATGTGTGCAATTGAGTCAAGTCTATCAGTCACAATCATGTCTAGTGATTGTCTAAAATGAGAAAAGGGGCAGTAAATTATTACCTTTAAAAATAGAAAACCTGTTTATATGTGGCCTATGTATTTTAAGGGTACAATGGGATATTTATAACCTGTAGACAGGTTATAACAATGGAAGATTTTTAAACTTCAGCTGTCAAAAAGCAGTCCATGAATATTAACAGCTATCTGTATTTCTGTAAGTTAAATTTAACTATAGAAGCCCATTGGTATTTTGGATCAAATGCTACCATCTGAAGTCAGGAAGACTCCACAGCCATAACTGAGAGTCTGACTTGGCATGACCAGCTATTGCTATCACTTAGACTTGATCATACAGTAGCTGCACATTTGAGTGCTGTCACTATTTTGCAAAGTACCAAGTACTAGTTTAGGATAACTTGTAAATAGTCAAAACGTTCACACTAAGCATACTTCATGATTTACCTTCTAAGGTGTTACATTCTGAGAACTTGATGGGAAATAAAAACAGAAGTATTCTCAGGGTAAGATGGAAGCTTTCTATTACTACTAATTTTAACCTTAAATTGCCTCTATCTGAACTGGAATTGAAAGTCTGATTTTCAAAGCTGCTTTTGTAAAGACCTGCACACAGTATAGCTGTCCCAGGCTGCAGTTTTTTGAGTTCAGCTCTGCATCAATGATGTACTTCAAACTTTTGAAGTAGAACTGCACCATGTTGCTCCCTACTGCTCTGCCTGAGATGATACTCAACACTTTCCTCCCCCTCCTCTTTCAAAGAGGGGTTTTAAACTAGATTAGTCTCCTTCATTGCCATCAGGTGAATGGTTTTAGAACTCCAGGCAAGAGCAAGCTCTGTCATCAGAAAAGTTCTAACTGCTCCTGCCACTGGGCAGACAGGTGTAAGAAAACCCACTTTTAACCCTCCACAGTTTGCTTAATTGCACCAGAGGAGTTGATTAAGAAAGTACAGTGTTTACTTGAATTTGTGTGTTGTGCAAATAGAAACTTAAGCAGTTTTCTCTCTAGTGGCATTTTTTTTCCCTGGAAACAGAAGTGTAACATTAATAACTGTGTTAAACAGAAAACTTGTGAGTGGGCCTCTCTGGCAAGAAAGAGTCCCGTGGATTACATTACATTGTGTGCCAGTGAGGAAGGTATATGTGGAAATAAGTTTATATTCCATGAGTGAGGCTGTTATCTATTTATATCACCTCCTACATAAAGCTACCAGGGCCAAACTCCCCTGCAGAGGCAGTCCCGAGAACTTCTCTATGCACACAGAGAGGCAGAGCCACCAGGAAGGGCAGAACATCTTTTAAATTCAAGATGTCCTTATTCTAGTCTAGTTACAAAGTAACTCAGGAGCATGATGTAGTAAATGAAAACAGACGTCTGAGTCAGGCAGAGTAACTGGGATTTTTTTCCCCCCTGTGCCATGACTGTAATTTTCCAACCCAATTAAAGATTGGAAACTTAAGCAAGGAATCTAATTGCAGCAAAGGAGGAAAAACATAACAAGCAAATTCCTGTCCTTCTTCTTTTGCAGGGACGTGGGGATGATAGAGATGGACCTACTTCTGCTGCAGCACCAGCCATCATGGGATCAGTCCCCTGGGCTCAGCCTGACTGACCCAGCTCAGCGGTTCCTCTGAGCTATTTAACCTCTTGGTGCCCAAAGCTGCAAGAGGGGCCTAAAGTGAGACTTCATTCATTCTGCTCAGGAAGTGCTTTAAGATGCTTGTTAGAAAGGTGTGATCACACACACAGACAGCAGAGGCCTGGGCTCGGCAGATGTCTTTCCCCATTTGCCAGCATAGCAGTCGGTATAGCAATGAATACAAAACCACCTTGTTCCTGGATTTATTAACTGAGTGATTAACAATATTCCACTTACTTTTACTCAGTTGTTCCTCCCAGGCTTGTTTCCCTCTACATAATTTTATGTGCCGTGCATGGTATTGGTAAGATAACCACATTAAACAAGTAGAAATAATAATGCAGCCAGAAATCCATTGATGTACTGGTAAGATAGCCACATTAAACAAGTAGAAATAATAATGCAGCTGGAAATCCATTGATGATCTGAGATATCAAGGAATCTCTTTCCAGGCCCTTGTGATTGTTTTTCATCAGTTCCTAACCAAGGGCCTTGGCTGTCTGGCAGTGCTGGTCCCTGAAGGTGGAGGCAGAGGTTGACTATTTCTTCTGCCTTCCTGACACTATGGCATAGCTATTTCCTCTAGCAGCATACATAAGCCTAACTTTGCACTCAGCCTTGTATTTCTTAACAAGGACAGGGAAGAAAGGTGAAGGGAGTCAGGTGCATTGGTCTGTGATGTTCCTTCCCAAAGACAATGCATTTGACACTCAATTAAAACAAGTTTTTGTATGCCTAGTGCTAATTTGTGTCTCTTCCCTCATGTCTAAGGGGTACCACTGTGCATGGGACTGCATAATCACAGCATTCCCCGTTCCTACATGAGCCAAGACAGAAAACCTCCCCAAGATTCTTATTTGTTTCCTAAGGTTTTGCAGCAGAGGTTTTGTTTTTGAGATAAATGGCTGCTATACAGCTCATTCTCACAAATTATGACTCCTGACTTCCTAGTTGGCTAACAGTGGGTGGAGGATACTAACTAAACTGATAATAAGATGCCAGTGGGTGGATGTGGAGGCAACATCTGTATGTCTGATCTCATGTGCTGATCTTGTGTACTGGCAGGGACATGCATGACACTTTGTTATTCCAGAATTATCTCAAAGACATAAAATTCTGACAGCTGGAACCTGGTCTAGAGAATCTGTGCTGTAAAAGTGCTCTCTCCTGCTGCTATGCTGGGCTTTCTGGCATTAACACAACATGAAAAACTACCCTTACTTTTTCTTCAGTTAACTTAGTATGGAGCATGTAATATATGTAGTGGATGAGAAAGACGTAAATGTATAAGCATGCATGCATGCATACAATGTATATATAAGTTCCATATTTTACTGCAGCTGGATGATTGTAGACCATTACCTGAAAGAGACAAACAAGAGTTTCCTCTCTGTAGATGAAAGACTATTCCACCTGGAACAAAAGCACTGCCAAAGCGGAAAGCACACTATTGGCCGTACAACTTAGATGGCCCTCATCCATGAATATAGTTCAATTGCTTTGAACTATTCCAACACCTGGAAAAGCTGCTTATTCTTTTTCCTTGACCCTCCTCCTGCCTGAAGGAAAGAAAAAACCCTTTAAATGCATGGGCAGTAAACAACATGTATTTCTGAAACAGAAATCTTAACAAAAGCTCCTTCCATTTATGTAGAGTGCAGAGTGAAAATGCAATAGCTGTAATACATTTGTATTTTAGTAATGCTTCTTGTGCCTCTTCACTCAGGATTTATTTCAAAAATCACTGTGGTTGAAAACTAGGAGACTGACTGTGCATGCAAAAATAACAGTACAGGAAAGTGTGTATACAGGAATGATGATAGCAAAGTTAACACAGGGGCCTGAGGTACGTTTGATGGTATTTAAGATTTTAATTATCTGGACATTGCTGCAGTGATGTTTTCCAGAAAAAACAAAATCTGAGTACATAAAGGAATTAGTGAAACAGGGAGGACAATCTAAAGAGACACTTTTTTGCTTCTGATGTCCTTTAAATCCTTCACTGCCTTCAGCTCTTTCTCATCAGCTTTCCTAACCAGTCTTCTTCACTTTGTAATTTGGAAAACAATGTCATTGGAAGCATTAACAGCCATAGTTATAGTGTTACAGTTCATACAAGCTGTTACAGTTTTTGTAGAAGTAGAGGCTTTAACCAGGAATTTCCAGGTTTGGTGGTTGTTGTTTTCCTGTTTGTTTGTTTGTTTTTTTTGTGGTTTTTTTTTTTTTTGTTTTTTTTTTTTTTTTTTTTTTTTTTTTTTTTTTTTATTTCTTTGGCTTGTCTTTGATAAAGTATGTGGTGATCAGCTTGCCTGTTGAGACAGCTTGGTTTAAGCCCATCANTTTGTTTTTTTTTTTTTTTTTTTTTTTTTTTTTTTTTTTTTTTTTTTTTTTGTTTTTTTTTTTTTTTTTTTTTTTTTTTTTTTCTTTTTAAAATGTATTATTATTATTTTTCCATACTGTGAATGGTTCGAAAGAGACTGTCAGAAATAAAGCCATCCCTTCACCCACTGCCACCCTGGAGTTAACAAATGATGGGTGGGAAGGAGCTGGAAAATGGGCCTCCAGGGGAAAAAGTTGGGAGCATTGCTACTTCTCACCGGGGAAAGCAGGAATTTTCCAGGCTGCCAAGAGGACCATGCTTATGGCAAAACTAGCTAGGAGGGGTGTTTCTGGCCTTTCAGTATGGGAATCAGAAAGCTGCCTTGTCCTGAGCCACCAGTATCTTCCAGTGTGAAAGAAGTTATTAATAGAAAAATACTGAGTTTTCTGCAGATACCTTGCTTCTCTGAGGTGCCAGTGACAGATACTATGCGAGATTTTGTGCGTGAGATGGTAGTTTTGTGCTGGATAAAAAAAAA
>NDXB01007499.1:160550-180061 GCA_002631895.1 Agapornis roseicollis | reverse complement strand
GGGGTTGGAACTGGATGATCTTAAGGTCCTTTCCAACCCTAACTAGTCTATGATTCTATGTTTATTAATCACGGTGGTGAAGGAAGGACACACCTCCATCATGTGAAGTGACTGTTTCTACACAGCATCACAAATCCTGTCTTCTGGCAGAAGACAGAAGTCTCTTCTTCAAGGAAGGAGTTTTGTCCAAGTCTTCCATAAACAACCATTTTACAATGGTGTTATGAGGTCCGATGTGATTGCTCTGAACACAGAAACCTTATTGACAAGTGCTGGTTTTACTAAGGAGTAATAGCTTATTATTAGCTCATCATTTATAATGAAATCCTTCTTAAGAATATTTTGTAAGTAACCAGAATGGGACAAAGACACCCAAATGTTATTCAATTAATTTATTTTCAGCAACACAAAGAGGAATTGAACTCAACTAATTATGTGTGTGTGTATATATATATATATATGTCAGATCAAAGACTTAAAATATTCAGCAAAGAATGCTGTTGCTATTATTTAAATCACTGGGTTGTAGACAGATGCGCATATCGCTGCATTTCTATGTGCTTACTGTATATACACACTTCTCATACTACTGGGATTTGCATGCATAGCAGAGAACAAGAATACTTGATGATTCACAGATTGATAATGGGATATTCAATTGTTTTGTCTCTTCATAATCAGTTCTAATGAACATCTGCCAAAAGGCCTTATTTGTAGATACTATTCATGGTCTGTGTGTTGGGATCGGCCTAGTAATCTCAAAGAGAGGTCACACAGTCATAGGGTCATACAGCACAGCAGGAGCAGACTATTTCTGCATCATAAATACAGTCATGACATAGTCAAATGCAGCAAAACATGCTACTGATTTTACAGATATTTTTTTCTTTGCTATGGCTCTATTTGACATTTGTTCCACTACCCCAATGTCACAAACTGTTGGCAAAATTTAAGGTCATTGTAGGCTTTAGGATAGTCTCAGTAGCATGTCTTAGCAAGCAAGTAATCCATTCAATGTACTTTTCATTTATCGCATATTTGTAGCCCAAGACAGGCTGCTCAGTTTTAAGAGGATTTATTTGAAGGTATACCTCTATATATGTGTCCGTCCCTGCCACTATCAGTATTGCTCTGAAAGTAAATGGTGTTAATCCCTAGCAAGTAACACCCCGTGCAAGTGGCTTTGTAGAATCTTTGCAGCTTCTTTGTTTCTCTTTGAGTTGACAGGAGGAGTTTGGGTTAGGTATAAGGAAGAAGTTCTTTAGTGTGAGGGTGGTGAGGCACTGCAATGGGTTGCCCAAGGAAGTTGTGAATACTCCATCCCTGGAAGTGTTCAAGGCCAGGTTGGATGGAGTCTTCGGTGACATGGTTTAGTGCCCATGGCAGGGGGGTTGGTGCTGGGTGATCTCAAGGTCCTTTACAACCCTAACTATTCTATGATTCTGTGACACAGAATCATGACAGAAAGCAGGCGAATGAGGGTTGCTATGTTTGTAATGCAAGAATTACTTGGGATGTGTAAGATTTAAGAGAGTATCTACGGGTAAGAATTCTATTTTTAAGTTGTCCAAAGTGTATCTATTTTGTTCCATTTGTTATATATCTGAATACTTAGCCTGCGGACAGATGTTCGATTTGCAGACAGCTGTGTTAGTTTAAGATGACACTATCCCTAGCTGTTTGCTGCCAGCTTGTTACTGAAGACCCTGGTCCATATAGCTCTGCAAAGCTTTACTTGTGTTTCTGGGTTTAGCTAGGGCAATGTCATTTGGGTTGTTTCAAACAGCATTGGCCACTGCTGCTAAGGTGTGCTGGAGGATATGAAATACTGCTCCTATAGTGTCTTCTGATTGGGGTCCAGGAGTGGCAGCTTCACACTGGTGAGCCCTAAACCTTCTGGGAGCATCTTTTGTTGGAGAACCAAATCCCCTGCTGAAAAGTATCCACAATCTCCTACACACTGTAATTATAAATACGTTGTGGATAATAATCTCCTTCATGAATCTTCAGCTGGGATGGTATCTGGGGTATATAGGGAGCAATTTAGGCATCTAAACAAATTTATCTAATGCCATTTCAGCTATCTTGAATTGTGGATGTCTTTGATATTTTAGGGTTAAGCTGGTGGCAGACACCTATTTCTAGTCATCATACTTTTCCCCTCAGCATCAAATAGCTCTCACTGACAGAAGGTAATTGCTTTGTTTGGAGAGCTACTAGAAAGTCCTATACAGCACAGCCCGAACCCAGTGAACTACAGATTCAAGGATTAATTTAATAAGGTTTAAATAATTTGAAAGCCTGAGTGCTTTTTGAGGAGGATTCTCAAAAGCATTGTAAAAATAATGTCTCCATAGACATAATAAAATATTTCATTATTCGAACCTTTTCCTAGAGTAAGTCCCTCAGTCTTCCTTGGTTAGAGTCCTGGAGATGTGTTTCTCGTAATGCGGTATCTAGGAGCAGCTATGAAATGTCAATATTAATACTTGTGTCTTTGCTATTCTACAGACCAAAAACCCCCCCAGAACCTAACAAAAACCCCAACTACAAAACCTGCACGCTTTTCTCAGTGTCTCCTCCGTGACTGGGAAACAGAAGTGTAAGGTCACAGCCGAATATTCTTGAGATTGTCGTGTAAAAGCAAATGGCCCTTCAATTACTGGTTTACACTTCTTGCATGAGAAATGGGTCAGGTTTTTATGGCAAAAGTCTCTGCATCTGCAGCGAGCGCTTGTTCCCTTTACTCTCCGATTTGGATGTGTAATGGTGGAACCCTTTTGTTACATCGGAGAGTGCATCTAACGGTGAGAGGTGTGGATTTTATACATTTATTGTCCATTGTTTTCACTATACGAGTTTTTGCTATTTGAATATAATTCAAAGGGATAGTCCTTACCACTTCAAGCAAATGACTGAGTCATAAATAAGTGATTCCACATGCTGTTTGAGAAAGAGCCTTTATATTAGCCCTTCACTGGGCTAAGCCTACAAATCATGCTTGTAAGACCTTGTCTCTCTGATTTTGACCTATTGCTTTAAATTCAGCGTATCTATTTTAGCTGCAATTTAAAACAAATTGTCCCACAGTCTGATGAAGACTACTTACTTTCAGTGCCAGAAAAGGGCATATGTCACAAGAAACAATCTGCACACGTACTTCACTGTTGCTTATTTGACAGATGACCTTGATGTGAATCTCCACTGGGGGTTGAGGCTGCTCATGTCCATGTTTGGTGCAGGTTGTCTTGTTACTATTTTCTTCAACTAGGGCAAAGTTACAAAGTTCTCTTAATTTTTGTCTCAATGCTTCTTGGCATCATCCAAAAAGAACAATTTTGTTTTTCAAGGGAGGGAACTCTGAGGCCAGAACTCTCACTTTAGTGTACACTCATTTTGAGTGTTTTACAAACACCCATCATCCAGATACCTCAGGCTGTACTAAACCAGAATGAGACTCATGAGGTACAAAGAGACTGAGAAGGCTACTGTATATGCCCGTATCTGGCTCTTTCTCTAAAATACCAGCAAGGAAAAAGTTGAATTAAGACGCATGCAATCTTTGGGTCCCACATGTTTTCTCACTTCAAAGCATAACCATGAAATAATATTCTAATAAATGATAGTTTTATAGGCCACTACAGAGAAGTGGGATGGGTCTTTAAGACACATGTTCCAGCGCCCTTTCTGCTTTAGGCACCACAGGACACTGAGGAATTGAATAATTAAGTTCAACAGAACGATGGAGGAGTAAGACTGTGCTATTACAGGGTCACAGATTATGGCTTTAGACCAAGAAGAATATAATTGAGTTTTCAACATAAAGCAACTGCAAATACACCATATAATGAGGTCTCTCTATTCTCTTTCCTTCTTCCTGTCCCTCTCTGCTCACAGCCTACAAACTGTCAACACTTAAGGGTAAGTACAAAGCGATGTTTGAGTATTCGTATGCAAATTGATAACGATATGACTTAAATTCATAATGACTCACCTAATAATTAAGACATTTTTGTTTGGGGGCTTGAGCAACGCAAATAAGAGAGAAATGCAACTCTTAATTCATTGTTTCATGTCGCGAATCTTTTATCATTTGTCTACCTATGGTACCTATAAACTGAAGCATGAGGGCAACTGGATTAACAACGGTGTTTTATTCCAATAATAACTATTTCAAGTCCTTTGGAGGAAGAATATCCTTTTTGATATGCTAAGCTGGTTTAAAACCCATTTCCTAGTGACTCAATGTTCCAGAAGCTTGAGTTACATCATGTTTTTCCTTAAGTAAATCCACAGTCTCCATAACCCTTTAGGATGCTTTTTTATGATATTGTGTGTATGGTGTTCCGTGGTGACAACATTCAGTGGCTGCTTGAAACTTCACTCATACAGCAGCTGAAAATGGCACATTTCACACTGTTGTAAAAGGAGGTAGAGAATCAGAGTGGGCTTCTTAGACCAGACTAAAATACCTCTTTAAAACTGCCTTCAAAGCAAGAATCCACGGTACTTTTTTTTTGGCTTTGTATGTTGTTGCTAGGGTTTTGTTATGGAGGTGGAAACTCATGCAATTTTCTTTGTGTATTGGTTTTTACCCTGTTTCCATTTTGTTGCATACTTGTGTCATGATTCAACCCCTAGAAATAGCCATGTTCTTCGGGGCTTTTAATGCTCTAACGTCTTGGCTTTCACAGCAAACAAGCTTATTTAGCACCAAGTTACCCTGTGTACAAAAACTATTTCTAAAGCTTTTGTGAATTGTAGTTGCATTCATCTGAATGGTAGACTCCTCTCAGCCTGTTTAGCATTATACCTCATTCAATAGACAGTTTAATGGGTGATCCACAGCAGTACATTACATTTTTGAGCTCTGGGAATAACTCTGCACAGGCCAAGATTGGGGACTGGATTTGGTGGCTGAAATCCAAAAGCTTTTTCCTTTTTTTAAGTACCAAACGTTGCCTCTTGCCAAGTGGGATCATTTTCCCATTTGTTGAAGGGTTTTCTGCCCTTGGTAACAATATTCAGTTTCTCTGGTTCCTTTAGGCTCACTAGTATAAAATAGAGGTAACAGAAGTTACCAGGAATGTCAGTAAGCAACTGAAGTCAGAGGCATCAGGGAATCAGACGTCTAGGTGTGAAGGACCAGGAGAAGGCCTGTCTGCATCTGGAGTGGATTAATATAATCTCCATTGTCTCCATCTCCTTTTAATAAGGGATGTCTCATTTAAAAATGATTTGGAGATCTTTTGCTCTGATGCTTTCTTGATTAACGCACCAGCTGGTTCTGCAAAGTCAGGAGGGGAGCATGCTATGATGCAAGTCTTTGACAGCAGCATTTACTTCACACCCCTGAGGACTTCTGAGTGTAAACCCCTTCTTTCCAGTATGGAGTGTGCCAGGGACACAGCGTATGTCCATTAATAGTGCCCAATGGCACTGCTGCAGCTTGATAAACCCTGACCTCCACAGAGTGCAATGTGAGCAAAAGGAGAAGTGACTGTAGATGGGACAGGCTGGTGACAGCTGAGCTGGGCCAGGCACAGCTGGCTGCTCCAGAAGTGGACCAGGTTGAGACACCAGGCATGTCAAGCTGGCATGCTGGGATCTGTTGAGGTGCTGAACTGAGTACTGAACTCGCCACAGTCCTGAGAAGTCTATTTTGTCTTGAGACCCTAGAGTTTAAACCTCCACAGTGGGGGAATATTCACAGAAAAGGGCTAATGTGTATCAACATGGATATACTGAAATGTAATAGATGTATTCTAGTATGTGAAACGCACAGGCTCCAAAGAAATTACTCCAGTAGTTATTCCCCAATAACTGGAAAATGTATTAAAAACCCCCATTTTGTGTGGCTATTTTTGTCACAACACATTTCAGAACAGCTGTCCTAGCCATGGGAATTTACTTCCAAAAATATAGTAACAAAAATCCCCTTCATCTGGCAGCAAATGACTTAACAACAGAGACTGCAGTACACAGAGGCATGTTCCAAAAGCACATGGTATTAAAAACCTGCTGGTTATTACTGGGTTAATCAGCCCTGTTCTGGAAAGTACCAAAATCATGGGGATATTTTGAACATTTCCACTGGGTCAAAGCAAAAATAACTATGCATCCTTTTTAGGTGATTATATTCAGGAGACTGGGCTTGCTAGAGTGGCTTAACGCATCCATTACTGCAATTATAATTTAGTGATAATTACTCCGTAGAATTCCAGTGTTCTATTACCACAAGTGAGACCCATGGAGAAAGTCAGCATCCGGCATCTCCAGGGCCTTGGAAGGAGTGCCTGTGATTTTATAATTTCCAGACTTGTCGCATTCAGTTTGGGAGAGGGTATACCTGCATTGTGTAGGTTAAAGAGCCCTCTCTTTGCTGATTAAAATGAAGCACTGTCATGGACATATCAGATCCAACACATCTCATTAACATGGAAAATCTCTTTGACCTACACTGGTTAGGATAGATGATTTCCTTAACAAGTTATAAACACTTGTAGGCACGATGGCAAAACTTAAAAGCAATTTGTGTTTTATGAAAGTCTATTTAATGTTCCCTTTCAAACTAAGGAAACCTCAAACAAACCTGGAAAACAAACCAAGCCCTCACACAACTCACATCTTCAGAGTCAGAATCTCAGCCCTCTGTAATCAGTATGTGACCAAGTCCATTTTCACCAGCAGCATCATTCATAAAGCATGATGACTGAGCTGGGAGATAAGGCCTACATTTCTGCTTAGAAAACTGCACAACAGCACACAAGGCAAATGGGATTTCATTTCTCAATACTGTATTCTCTGTTTTCTAGGGCTCAAATGTGGCCCCATGTAGGAAGAAGGGAGGAAAATATTAGCCACCCAGAAAATGAAGGAAATAACAACTAATGGAGACAGGAAGTGGAGAAGAGCTGAGGCTCTCAATGGTCAATGTGAAGGTCAAAGCTGCTTGGAAAACTCTCAATAGAATTCAGAGTGCTGTCAAATCAAGACAACTTTGTCTACATTGCAAACGGGACTTTGTTTCAGCTAGTTTAGTGGAGGAAACCTGATCCCAGCCAAATGGTGGGCCAAGTCCTCATCATTGCTCTCATGGGGTATCTATAAAATAGTTTACCAAATCCGGTGATGGTCTGAACAGCCAAGAGAAATCTCTGAATGCTACCAGTGCTGGTACGAGCACAGCTAGGTGATACTTCTTCCCCTGCATCACTCAGCTGCTGACACACTGCTTTGAGGCTGTAGCTATCAGTGCTACAGAAACCATGACCAGTGCAGGAGTTCAGACAGACACGTAGCCTGTTTTAGCGCTGAGAAGACACAAACATGAGGTAACAAAGCCTTCCTTCTGTCCATGTTCTGGTTTCTGAGTGTGATCAAGTCAGGAGATGCCTTGCATTCGTCCATTAAGAGGACTCAAGACATGCAGTAAATAGGGACATAGTACTTCCTTAAGATACCTTTCTGGCTCTGACATTAACCAATTCTGAACCAAGGAAAGAGACAAAATAAGCTATGTAAATAACTGTAATTGCCTTCACAGGAAAAGAAATCAGCCAAGTGCTTGATTTTTCACTTTCCTTGTTTTTTTTTTTGTCCATGAGGAGCTAGGATCTAGCTGAATAGCTTCACTTTCCATCCAATGGCTCCAGGAAGGGGGTCTGGGAAAGGAGGACAGGCTTGTCAGCCTATCACTCTTATCTGTGGCCTGGGTTTTCCCTTATTTGAAATGACAAAGACTGGCTGTTGCAGCGAATCCCCAGCTCTCACAGACACAGCTGCTTACCCAAGGTAAGGGTGGGGTATGTGGACAGCAAGCTCCGTGGTACAAAGTATTTGGCAAGGCTGTTCCTCTTAGACTGCCCTGATTCTAGCCCCTATCCCTTCCCTGAGCCCAAGAAGGAATGGACAACTGCAGAGGGAAGGACTCTTTCTATCGTTGCAGGTGGGGTAGAGGAATACCTTACCATAAATAAAAGAGGAGAGTTGAAAGAGAAATAAAAGAGCTACTGCTTTTAGTGATAGTCAGCCCAAATCTGACAATCTTTTCATCATGCCCCCCTCATGGGAGGACCTCTTTCGCAATCTTTATAAACTTTGGCCACCCCAAGTGCGATATTGATGTTCTTATTGTGGCAAAAGTCAGCCTTGTCTGCACTGAGGGATCTAAACCAGCTCTGCAATAGGGCTTCATTTCCAAAAAGGAACAACACTTGGAGGGCCTTCAGGTTATCCAAAAATAACTAATCTGGTTTTTTTTTTTTCCCTTTTTTTCCTAATGCTGATGTGCCTTTGTTCCATGACAGATTTCTGGAGGCAAATGCTATAGAATAAAGTAATGAGCCATTTCTTGCAACACTCAGTTTGGGTTCAGACCGGAAAGTACAGATCCAAGTTCTACTGCCTTGGGGATTTTTTTCAACATGAGGCTTGGATCCAGCCCATTATAAAAAGCCACTATACATGCAAAATGTTGAGTTTGCTGTAGGTTTGGACTCTTTCCACTGCCAAAGGTCAGAAGGTTTTGTCTGGGTGTTTTGACATGGGCCTATCTCCATTTTAGTTTTGGAAACAAAACCCCCCAAATACCCAAAGAAAATCCCCTTGCAAATATGCAACGTACCTATCATGTGCAGAAACAATTTCAGCCCTCTCAGCCCTCCAGGTAGTTACTCATGCACTGACACCCATTGTTTTCAGTGGGCTCCATGTGTGAGGAATTATGCACCTGGGAGCAGCCATTTACAGGATCAGGCTGTGGCAAAATAACACGCTGCTGAAAACTCACAAGGTAGCTGTGACAGCTGATGGGATTGGTGTGGACTGCTAGCAGAGAGGCTGCCCGCATGCAGGCTAGCGTCACTCGCGTTTTAAGCAGCAGTTTGTTAAGCAGTTCCCTTTCTCTGCCCTTGGTTTCCAGGGCATCTCCTTCACCTCTTTCTAGGAGGAGACAGGTTTCAAATGCCTGTTAACGAATTCAAACGCTACAAATGAATTTTGCAGTCCTCAGTGCTGGTTATTCTCACCTCATGAATCCGGAAGTGTCCATGGATTTGAAGGATTGTTTGGGGGGGGATGATCTCATCTCGCAGCTTTACATATTCTCTAGTTTCGTTTCCCCCTGCAACTCCGTCCACCCAGCTAGCAAGCCAACCTATCCAGACTACTGCTTTTCTTCCTCTTCTTTGTGTTTCCTGCTTGTGCTCATCGCCTTGTGCTGAGGAACACTTTTGTATGGGAATAGTAGCTATTTCTTATGTTTTTAATATCTTGTGTATCTTTTAGGTTCTAAAACCCAGAATTTTACTACGCCACCGATTAAATAAACCCCAGGCTTTCAAAAGTGATGCAATGGAAGCTTCATCTTCATGAGCACAGCTGCAAATGAGGCTTTAATTGCAGCTTAGGAAAAGGGCTGAAAATGTCCAGCCAGTGCAAATCAGTAAATTTGAGTGGTCAGAGAAATAGAGAGCAGCCTGTCTTCCATAGGGGAGAGCATGCAGAGCTAGAAAACATTCCCATGAAGCATGTGGTGTGTACTGTGTGACCAAACATGTTCCTAGTTTTATTGCAGAGATAAAGAAAGGTGGAACGATATTTCTTTTGTTCATAAATCTTTTGCTAGTGTTTGATCATCTTTAGACTCTGTTCAGCTTGGGGAAGAGAAGGCTGCGTGGAGACCTCATAGCAGCCTTCCAGTATCTGAAGGGGCTTACAGGGATGCTGGGGAGAGGCTCTTCATTAGGGACTGTAGTGAGAGGACAAGGGGGAACGGGTTCAAACTTAAACAGGGGAGGTTTAGATTGGATCTAAGGAAGAAATTCTTTGCTGTGAGGGTGCTGAGGCACTGGAATGGGTTGGGAGGTTGTGTTGTGAGTGCTCCATCCCTGGCAGTGTTCAAGNAAACAGGGGAGGTTTAGATTGGATCTAAGGAAGAAATTCTTTGCTGTGAGGGTGCTGAGGCACTGGAATGGGTTGGCCAGGGAGGTTGTGAGTGCTCCATCCCTGGCAGTGTTCAAGGCCAGGTTGGACGAAGCCTTGGGTGGCATGGTTTAGTGTGAGGTGTCCCTGCTTATGGCAGGGGGGTTGGAACTGGATGATCTTAAGGTCCTTTCCAACCTTAACTATTCTATGATTCTATTTTGCATCATGTTTTTGTTTTCCAAAGTGCAAGGAGAAATATATTTTAAAGGATAGGTGTTCTTTCCAACATTGTTTGGTTTTGTCTCTGTGAAGCTCAAGGAGCCATTGCAGGTGTTGGGAACTAATTTTGAAGTTCAAACCAGTGGATCAATTATAAAAGACCTTAATGAGAGCTCCAAAAACCCCAACCAACCAACCAACCAGAAAAGCCCTCCTTGAAACTTCCCTATAGCCCAAAATCTCTACTCCTATTTCAAAGCCTGAATGTCAGAGAGATTCTCAGCAAGAGTTCATCAGACTTTATTTCACAGGAGCAAAACAACTTTTTTCCTCCCCAGAGCTTTTCTTGGAAAAAAAACACAATATTTTGTTAGTCTGAAAAAAACCCCTAAAAAATGGGTCATAGGAAAACAGAAAAAATGGAAAATTACAGCCCCAAATGGTTAAGGATTTACAAGCTTATAAGCAGCTGGCAAGAGGGTCAGAATATGGGGTATGTTATTGCAGTTTCAGTAATAGGTGGTATTATTAGCTCAGCCTGGAGCTGGTACTCTTACAGGATGTCAAATATGGGATGTGGCGGAAATATTTCATTATATAATAAATGGGCTTCTCTGAACTCAATCTCTCAGCATTGTGGGGCTGACTCATCAGTTGTTCCTGAAACCTTGTGTCTTTGACGTTGCTACAGGGACTGCCAAAAGCCCAATAGCCAGTGCCAGCTGTGATGGTATTTGCGACACAACCGTATTCCCAGAGGGCGTTTGCTTTATTTTCATGTTCATTATACCCCAGTTATGTATTCATCCAGGTTATCTGTTTTGTGTCCTGAAGGGAAATGCAGCTCAGGAGGGGTTTGAGAAGCGGTGTCTCAAAAGTCAACATCAAGAATTACATTAAAAAAACATGATCTGGAATTCTTGCTGTGGCTTCTTACCTACCTTTAACAGTGATCCAAAAAAAAGCAAAGCACCCACAGCCCACCAAGCCCAACAAAACCACCTGCTGGTTTAGTTAAACACAGCAAAGAGGCAAAAGCTATCTTAATGCTGACTTTACAAACAATAGGATTACGGTAGCACTCTGTGCTCTATTATTTAAAGCTTGTGTGTTAGTTTTCTCACTCACTTTAGAACTGTTTGGAAAGGGATAGAAGAAAGAGAAGTCACCAAAGACTGTAGGACTTCCGAGCATCCTCCTAAAAACTGTCAACATGTAACTAGAACTGTCTCAGAGGCCAAGGAGCAGGCAAGCACTTCTAGTGACTGTCAGCCAAAGAAGGCAGAATAAATGACATAACATTCTGACTGTGTTGGCTCAGTGAAGAAATTAACACTTCATTTTACCATCAGTCTGTGGGATTCCTTGTCATAGAATGCCAAACTACGCAGGTGAAAAAAGAAAGTTAATTCAGGGAACAAGAGTCCAGCAAGGACTATGAGATTTGAAGGTAAGAAAGTGTACCTCAAAACCTCCTGAAAGGCATCATGTAAGAAGGATGCTGTGTGACAAATATCCCAACCGACACGCTTCTCCTGTTCTTGTAACACCTTACCAGAGGGGAGGGTGCTCTTCTTCCCAGTGCTACTGCTGCAAGGTGTGTAACAGTTCCTAAGTGCCCAAAAAGCCCAACGGCCCATGACTGTGTTAGAGCAAAGAGAAGGGAGGGGGAAGTCACTGCATGTTGGCACTCAGATTGGTAACTCAATAATAAGGTCCTTGATGTGTTTGCTGCTTGTTCTTCCTTCCCGTTTTCCTAGATAAGATATACCAAATCTCTTAACCTTCTAGGAGGTTATTCTTTCTGTGGCACCAGCCCAAACAATCTAGCGATGGAAAAGAGTTCATTTGCCCCCTTTCAGTTTGTACCTGTACTGTCTTACAGCTCCTGAATCCACCTCTGTTGATATTTTATTGCTAGCTAGGCTTCTGCAGCAGGGTATATACACAGACCACATCAAAGGAGAACGAAATGTTACTTACAAGTGGGAACTACTACTCAAGCAATAGTAACTACTTCTCTAACATCTGTTGTTTTCCAAAGCATGCTGTGCGTTTTCTTTTTGCGCTATCTATCTATGACCAGAGACTGATTTTCTCTGGAGATTCCTGCATCTCAGCAAAGGTGTGAACTAAACTGTACAAAAAGAAAAGGAGAGGAGACTCACAGATGGGTCTGCACTGGCACCTTCCAGAGAATGGAATGTGCTGTACAGCTCATCACTCCAAGGATCCTTGCTTCATTCCTACCCATTCCTTCCTCGTGGTGTTCCTCATGGCTCCCATGCCCACACGGGCCAAATGCACACAGATAGAAGTCGAGGGCACAACACTGATGAACAACTGCTATTTTCTTTCCCCATCTGATCACAGTTCAGCCGTTACTGTATCCTGGGGTTTGCCAGTCCTTAGCAGAGGGATCCACCCAGCAACATTCATTCTGCGCGTTGCCTAGCTGGCCACCTCTTAGGTGAAAAGAACTGATCCTGTATTTCTGAGGTATGTTATTTTCAGCAATAATGATCCCATCTGTGTGGTAGCTGGTGACTGGGAAATAACGGGATTTATTTCCCTGAAACAAGTGATGGCTGATAAGCAAAGATCTGCGGATAATTACTATTTCAAATCCTCTTTTGCCTCAGTCTTTCACAGATTTTGCTGGCTATTCCAACCTTGAGGTTTCAATGTGGTTTATATAGCCTCCTCCCACTCCCAAGAAGTTCTGTTTCATTTTTGTGACTGACTGTTGCCATTCATTCCTTGAAGTAGGTAACGAGTGGTGCATTCCTTCAGAAAGAACCATCCCCAAAGGCTTACTTGAAGTTCTGTTTCAAATTTGAAGCCCAAGTTTAAAATCTGATTATTGCATCTTCTTTTTAAAAGCACGTTTTAAATGTGCTTTTAAGTTTGTTCGCATGTGGAAAATATTTTCAGTTAGAAAAACAAAGTTAATATATTTATTCATACAAACTGAGTATGTGACACGTGGTACAAGAGACCTTCATGTGTATGAAAGTTAGCCATATGATTTTTATTGCTCCTGCTGTTCCTTATGTGAGCCTACTGCTGATGTGGCTAAATACAGTTTGGCCTATCGCTCTGCAACAGACAAGGATACGTGAGTGCCCGTCCCTTCCTATAGAAGACCCTTTAACTACTGATGTTCACTTAAGGACATGCTTTACTTGGTTTGTTTTGGTTTGTTTGTTTGTTTTGGTTTTGATCCAGGTCCTCTTAATATCAGTTTATTAAGGAGTGTTACTGTACACAGCATGAGCCAAATTCTTACCTCATTTTAGAAACTGTAAACTTCATTTAGTTTCTTGGAAGTATATGGGGCTGCTTCACATTTATGGCAGCAAAAGGAAGTTGAGAATTCTGCCTTCAGTGCTCATCTGTTCTGCATGAGCTTCCTTAACTTGCAGAAAAAACATCTCAAATGATCATTCAGGTAACTGAATGTTACTGAACCTTGTCAAGAAAGATGGTGTTGTTGTTGTTGTTATTGTTGTTCCTTATTATTATCTGAGTAAATAAAGCTAAGCTAAGGAGGCCATGGTCACTTTTGTGCCACTGACTTCAGAAAGCCTGGTAAGTGGATTAAGGCAGAGTAAGCAAGGGAGGTGCTAAGGACAAGGTCAGGTCTGTTTTGATGAGTTCAGTTTGGTTCCTTCAGTCCTTCACTGTAGTGGTAACTGACTGAGTTGCCTGCCTAAGTGTTTACAGTTGAAGTCATCTTTAGACAGGTTGAGTCCTGCCAATTTCATATTTATTTCCCTTGAATTCCACCATAGTCCACATTTTCCTGTTGTTGCTTCATGTAGATAGATGCTTACCAGGAACCTCCCTCTGTTTCAGATACCCTGCATTTAAGAGGTGTTGCATATTGACCCATGGGTGCTGTATTAAACACAAACAGACAAACAATCAAAACCAACAAACCACAAAAATCCCAAAGGTTTGGGGTTATGTTTATGAGGTAGTACTCATGTGGGGAATCAATCTCTCAAACAAGATGATCAGTCACTCTCTAGATGGTGACTGCAGTCTGCACTGAAAGGTGTCTGGATTAGGTGAGACATCCCAAACTGTCAGGAATGCGTCCTACATGAGCACTCCAGCATGTCCATGATCCACTGGTAGTTATTGTAAACTACTAGCAGACCATTTCCTAAATGCTTTACCTATGTACAAAAGACTATCCTACAGGACCATTTCTGCAGCTGCAGTTTCTGCTATTGATAAGTATCTTGTCTATGTACAGCTTTGCTACTTCTACTGCAAGAATTGCCTGAGGAAGCCTCCTTTGTGTCTAAGTTCTCCAAATCCTCCAAGCCCATGTTAATGGACTATTAAAGCATACCAGTAGTGCCTATCTATTGGTCTTGGACAGTAGGGAATGCCTAAGGGGATCTCATGACTCCCCAAAATTTGCTTCTGGAGCTCTCCAGGAAGTACTTTGCAGTGAAGGTGGCTAGGACCATGTCTTCAGCTGGCCCATGCTCTCCATGAGCCCATTCTTATCTCAGCTGGGCAGCTGGGCCACCCATGACAGTTACAGACTGAGTGCACTTGGGGAGTGCACAAGCATAGACTTCATACCCAGCTATACCACCTCTATAACTACAGGGCAAACTTGAATTCAATCCCATCACATTTATAACTTGCCACATTAGAAATCAAGTGCTTATTACAGGATCACAGCTACTTAGGGCTGCATTATGACTTCCCTGAGAGGGTTTGTGCGGACAAAGGAAGCATTGCACAGCTCTGCAAGGGGCGGTTTTGATACAGGCTGGAATTGTTGGCTTTGTATTAAAATTTGGAGATGGGTCCTACACATTCATCTCACTGCCAGAAGTTAGTCAAGGAAGGGAAAGGCAGTTGAAGCTTTAGAGCAGAATAAAGACAATAAAAAAAGGCAGAGGTTAGAATACAACAGGAACACCATTTGAGAGAAAATGAAAACAGTTGCTACACAACTTGAAGGCATTTCAGCTTCTCAACTGGTTGCACGTGTAGACAGCTTTGACACAAATATTTGCATGCTTAGATTTATAACCAAATCTTACCCACAAGGGTGACAGGCATTATTGTAGACTCAGGCACTGAGGTAACCAAGCCAAAATAGCAGAAATAGAAGGCATTCTGGGGGCACATGAGGAACACATGTGCACAGCTCTGCTTACCCACTTTCCCATATATACATGAGCACGCTTGTATGTAATTCAGGTCTATGTGCCCTGGGATCTTTCCCAAGCTCCTCACACCTCACAATATGCATACATGTATGAATATATAGATGGGTACTTGTGGATTGACTGTACACATATATTTATATGTTCTATGGCTGGCACTGTTTTATTTCCCAAAACATATCCCTCTTGGACCTGTACCCTCTCTTGTGAGGCAGAGACAGCAGTGGCCACCAGTATACAGCCAAAGCTCCCTGCCTGTGGTATCCTCTTCACAAACAGTACCCAAGGGAGAGCAATGCTGCTACATTTTTCTGCCTCTGTCTAAAGACCCTACTTTGTGTTGGGCATGGGATTAGCTGAGAGGCGATGGCTGGGAAATCTGGAATAGTGTGTATAACTGCACAGAACTGAAAACAATGTAACCCCCCCAAGTGCGCAGGACGAAACCCGAGTTTCTGTGTTGGATGTGTATGTGATATATGGCTTCCAATACAGTGCTTGCAGGATGAGGAGCACTTGGAAGCTCTGGGGCTGGGTTGGAGGTGGGGCATGCACCCAAGTGCCCCTGTCGTGGCATGGGGGAGTATCTGCATCTGGGGCCCTGGCACAGCCCCATGGTGAAGGCTGAGGAGCCACAAAGCAGAGCTCCAGGCTCAGCTTCCCCAACTGCTGAGCTGTCTAAATAGGGAGTTATGTTTGAGGGCTGCCTCCTGCCATGAAGGGAAGCTTATCTGCTGTGGTTTATACATGTTTTTGTGTGACACACAAAAAGACTGGTAAATCTATAGACGCTTTCTCGTTTTATTCTAGTCTCTTGGCTCATTCTCTTTGTTTGTTTGGTTTTGTTTGTTTTGCTTGCTTAAGTTTCTTGTTTGTTTGATTGTTTGGGTTTTTTTTATGTCTATCTGTCACTTTTACTTCATGCTTTTTAATTTTCTCCTCTTTCTTTGCCTTGCTACTGTAAGGGTCGACATGAGCGAGACTCCTAATACCTAAACCCCAAATCTGAGGTCACTTAGTAACATATTTACTGAGCCTGAGTCTTGTCTGTTTAAAAACTCCTCTATCAGGACAAGATCTTAAAGCAGGTGTCACTATGCTTATTAAAGCTTTCTCTAGCACAATCTGAAATCACTCTAAACACTAGTCATCTATGACCAAGTTTGGCCAGTAATTTATCCCATGAAAAGTTACTTTAAAAGAAAGCTGGGGTGGTTTTATCTCCCTAGCTTAAAGCAGCTACAGTGTAGATATTTACCCCAAGCTTGCCACCCTGGCCTCCTTTTATGGTTAGCAGAGTGAAACAGGCACATTCTTCCTGACAGGTATTTGGCTGATTTCAGACTAAGATAAATCATATGTAGAAGATCCAGTCCATTGCATGGCTCGCTGTGAGATAACTCTTGCTCCTAATTATTGCAGCTGCACACAGCTAAAATTGAAGGGCATCAGGAGTTTGAAATCCAGTCCTTAAAAAATCAATGGTAACGCAGAATGTAAGGAGCTGGCTTGATGTGACTGACATAATGTAGTGCCATTATTTAACACTTGCTGACAATTTCTGCATTGTCCCTCAGAGTTACGACATCAGCTGCCAACCTACCAAGAAGTAACCTGTCATCCAGGTTCACTCCTTTAAAATCATGGGTGCATGCATGCATCACAGTGCTCTGGGGCACTATAAAGCCCAGTGCCCTGCTCCAGTGCTTTCGAGCTCCAGTGCCGGGCACTGGAAGGGTTCTTGCTCCCAGCCTAGATCAGGCCAGCGGCATTTTGCTGTTGTTGGGAGCCCCTGAGATGGCTCCAGGTGGAGGCAGACCAGACAGTGCCAGCATCCCCTTGTCCCCTCAGAGGCGTAACCAGCCCATGGCCCGGGAGCAGGCCTTGCTGCCGTGCTCAGGGAGTAGCCGATCGCCAGCGCTGGGGCCAGGAAGGAATCTTCCCCCGGGGCAGATCGGCACCGGTGCCCGGGGGTTTTTTGCCTTCCTCTGAGCACTGAGCATGAGCACTCGTCAGGGCTCCTCTGGTCCTGGCGCTCTGCGTTATCGCCTGGTGCTCATGCACCACGAGGGTGGCCCCTCGTGTCCTGTAGCTGGGGGTGGAAGGGCTTTTTTGCCCCCAGGTGGCCCAGCCATTGTCCCCGGGGATTTTTGCCTCCTCCGCAGCCGAGCACAGCCCCTGCATGGGGCTCCTCTGGGCTATTGTAGCCCAAAGGCAGCTGCCCAAAGGCTCCACGCAGGTGGCCCTCGCGCTCCGCATCTGGGGGGAGGAAGCTTCTGCACTCCCAGGGCGGCCCCAGCGTGGCCCCGGGACTTGCTGCTTCTCTCTGTAGCATTGAGCACCCCCTTTGTCAGGTCTTCCCCATCCCATTCTGTCTGTGTTCTTGCACTGCTCTCACCTCACCACGACACCCCTCCTGTCCTGGCTTTTTTCCCTTGTCAGGCTGCATGGGAGGTTTTTCGTAGCTGAACTGAAGGCTGTGTCAGCCTGCTGCTGCCTGCACATGGGCATCGGGTTAATGCCTGTGGGCATCAGCTCTGCAAGAGCTAGGAAAAGGAAACAGAATCTAAACTAAACTAGATTAAAATTAACTAAACTAAGTAACTTTATTTATGAATAAATACAATACTCTTTCCACCTGTAATCTGACTTGTGTCTGACTTGTGCCTTTCAAAGTGGATTTGGTTCTGAAAACCCCTCCACATTTCAGGTAAAGAGTGATCTCACCATTATACAACTCATCATGAGTGCAGGGAATGGAATGAAATCAAATGCAATGGAATGCAACATAACAGAAGAAAAAAGAAGGGAATGGGGTGGAATTGAAAAGAAGGGAGAGCTAGGGAATGGAACGGCACAGAAGGGAATGGAATAGAATGGAAATGAATTGAACAAATAGAACAGAATGGAATAGAACAGAACAGCTATATTATGTTATGCATACAGTTCTGTATGACAAGCTCTGGCCCAGGTCTGAGGGGCTATCTGCAGTGCAGGTGCCAAGCAGGCCAGTCCCAGGGCATTGAGGTCTATGAGCACGCTCTGGACCCTGACAGCAGTAGACCTGCTCTCCTCATACACTCTCCTTCAGCCATGTATGGGGTGCCACTGGAGAGAGAGTATTGGGCCAGATGGAATCCTGATGGAGTGCTGCTGTTCTCAGGCTCCTGTGTTTGGTTCTGTTTCTCCAGAAGCAACAAGGTAGGCATTTTTAAAACCTGGAGTTTGGGAGTGGGGAGAAATCACAAGGAAATGAGCAGCTATTGCCCATGTACAAAAGATTTGCAACAACTGAGATCAGGAGCACGTCCTGCTTCAGGATGAGGGCTTGATCTTTGAGCCTTACTGATTCCAGACATGCGGTCTTTTGCTACCCTGTGGAAACCCAAAGAAACTGGATGAACATAGCTTTCAGGATTCATGCCCTCCTCCTTTCATGTATGCTCTATGGTGGATACTTGTGGCCGCTGCACAGCTTGGGCCTGGCGCAAGCAGCTCAGCTCCCGCTCGGCTCCCCTGACACCTTTGTGTTACCTCACGCCCTGCAGCAGGAGCAGCCAGTGCAGCCCTGCCCATTGCGCACCGTTCCCTCCCCAGACCGGTGCCTGCACTCTCCGCACCCCGAGCTCTGCGCTGCAGCCTCCTCTCCCCTCCCCTCGGCTCTGGCCGGTGCCGACGCTGCTCCCTCCGGGGCAGCCAGAGCGGAGCTCCCAGGGCCGACCCTGGCCCTGAGCCGAGCGCTCCCCGTCCCGTTGGCTCTCCCAGCCCCACCCGCTCCGCCAACCGCCGCGCCGCGCTCCTGCTCCGCTCGGGGCGGGGCCTCCCTCCCGGCTGCGCCCCCTGTGCGTCCCTGCTCGCCTCAGGCGGAGCTGGTCCTTGGGCGGCTCTGGGCGCCCAGCGCTGGGGCTCCTGGACGCGGGGTTTCCCCTCGGCCCGGGGTTGAAGGCTCCTCTCTGGAGCTGCTCACCTCGGCAAAGCAGAGTCAGTGGCCGACAGTGACCGGTGTAAAGGTGCCCAGGCCCCCCTGGCGCCGCCCGCTGTGAGTTAGTTATGTGACATAAAGAGGTGTGATCGTCAACAGAGGTTTCTGACCCGTCAGCAGCCGTTAATTTTTTGTGTTTCATTGGACAATCCGTGTTGCTTCTTCCTTATTTTTTTTTTTTTTTT